>CM072910.1:5540297-5550297 GCA_037013685.1 Acridotheres tristis | reverse complement strand
TTCCCCTACAAATTCCCTCTGATCCCGCTCTCTCCCTCCACTCCAGCAGGCTCTGGACCCTCCCTGCCCACCCTGCCAATAAATCCTCGATTTTCGCTGGTTTAAACCCATTTCCTCCTGGTTCTCTGGTGAGATTCCATGTGGGAATGAGCACTGCTGTGGCTCCACGGAGAACTCCAGAAATCCCCGAAGTTTGTGTTTAATTTTGTATTTTTTGTGTTTTTCACCCTAAAGCCCTCCCACACTGCACTTTAGGTAATGAGGGACTGGTTTGGATCCCGTGCTAATTCCTTGATTGGAATTAACTCTTATCTGCTTGGCACTAATCAGGGAACAGATAGGGGAGGTTGGAATGGCCTGGGCAGGTTGAGTGAGAGAAGAGCCCAGGCTGAGAAATCTCAGCACCCCCCAAAAAATTCCCACAAATTCTGCAGGGCTGGAAATGATCCCAGCAGGACCCTGAGCCCTGCAGCTCCTCCAGAGCAAATCCCAGAGCCAAGCCCCCAACTCCTCCAGGAAAGGAATGAAATGGTTTAAAAATGAAATATTCTGATATTTGGTGTTAATAATGGAACATGGTGTTAATATTAATAAGGAAATATTCTGGCAGTTGGTGTTTATAATGAAATATTCTAGTATTTGGTGTTAATATTAATAATGAAATATTCTAATACTCAGTGCTAATAATGAAATATTCTGGTATTTGGTGTTTATAATGAAATATTCTGGTATTTGGTGTTTATAATGGAATATTCTGATATTTGGTTTTAATAACGGAATATGGTGTTAATATTAATAATTAAATATTCTGGTATTTGGTGTTAATATTAATAATGAAATATTCTAATACTCAGTGCTAATAATGAAATATTCTGGTATTTGGTGTCTATAATGAAATATTCTGATATTTGGTGTTAATAACGGAATATGGTGTTAATATTAATAATGAAATATTCTGGTATTTGGTGTTAATATTAATAATGAAATATTCTAATAGTGCCAATAATGAAATATTCTGGTATTTGGTGTTTATAATGAAATATTCTGGTATTTGATGTTTATAATGAAATATTCTGGTATTTGGTGTGTGTGGGGGTGTCAGAGGCTGGACCCGACCATGGCTTAATTAATTAATACTTTCCCAATTAGCCCTTTCCCAATGCTGTTGGAAAGTGATTTTTGATGATTGAGGGATTTATTTCTTATTTAGGGTTTTATTTCAGTGTTTTTCTTTATCTGTGCTTCGTGGTGCATCTTTTAATCCAGGGTTTAGCAAAATAATGCAAATTTTTAATGGTGTTTCTCCTGCTGGAACAACACTCAGGAAATATTTCTGCTGAATTCTTTTCTTGATGGAATCATGGAATGGTTTGGGTTGGGAGAGACCTAAAAATCTGCATTATCTCATCCCATCCCTGCCATGGAGGGGGAAATCTTCCACCACCCCATCCAACCTGGCCTTGGACACTTCCAGGGATGGGATATTCCATATTTCGTATTTTAGAATTTATTTTAAGGCACTCCCTGCATGAGTTTTTGAAGAGTTTTGGGCCCTCTGTGAAGAATTTGTCCCTTGAACATCAATTTGCTTTTCTTCCACAATCCCTGATCCCTCCTTGCTCCCTCCTCCACACATTAAAATCCTTCCAAACCAGGACAAAATTCTCCCAAAAATCCAAATCCAAGCCTAAATGGATGCTTAAAATTGCAGGGAATTCTTTTGGCCTGCACGACCCCTGAACTCCTCTATTTCCCCACTTTTAATAAATATTAATTACATTTTTATGCTGTTTTTCTGTGGATTTTAGGATGGATTTCCCCCCCCCAGCTTTGTGGGCATTGTGCTCTACCTGTCCTGACATTTAAATCTGGCTTTGCCTGTGTTGATCCCATTAGATTTTATTTATAGCCCAAAGTGCTTCCTTGGAGCTCAGAAATGAGAGGCAGGGATTGTTCCAGGAGCAGCTCTGCCCCATTCCCCCATTCCCCCCTTCCCCCCTTCCCCCCTTCCCCCATTCCTCCATTCCCCCATTCCCCCCTTCCCCCATTCCCCCATTCCCCCATTCCCCCATTCCCCCATTCCCCCATTCCCCATTCCCCCATTCCCCCATTCCCCCATTCTCCATTCCCCCATTCCCCATTCCCCCATTCCCCCATTCCCCCATTCTCCATTCCCCATTCCCCCTTCCCCCATTCCCCCATTCCCCCATTCCCCCATTCCCCATTCCCCCATTCCCCATTCCCCCATTCCCCATTCCCCCATTCCCCCATTCCCCATTCCCCCATTCCCCCATTCCCCCATTCCCCATTCCCCATTCCCCATTCCCCATTCCCCCATTCCCCCATTCCCCCATTCTCCATTCCCCCATTCCCCATTCCCCCATTCCCCCATTCTCCATTCCCCATTCCCCATTCCCCCATTCCCCCATTCCCCATTCCCCATTCCCCATTCCCCCATTCCCCCATTCCCCATTCCCCATTCCCCATTCCCCATTCCCCCATTCCCCCATTCCCCCATTCCCCCATTCCCCATTCCCCCTTCCCCCATTCCTCCATTCCCCATTCCCCATTCCCCCATTCCCCATTCTCCATTCCCCATTCCCCATTCCCCCATTCCCCCATTCCCCATTCCCCATTCCCCATTCCCCATTCCCCATTCCCCCTTCCCCATTCCCCCATTCCCCATTCCCCATTCCCCATTCCCCCATTCCCCATTCCCCCATTCTCCATTCCCCATTCCCCATTCCCCATTCCCCCATTCTCCATTCCCCATTCCCCATTCCCCCATTCCCCCATTCCCCATTCCCCATTCCCCCATTCCCCCATTCTCCATTCCCCATTCCCCATTCCCCCATTCCCATTCCCCATTCCCCCATTCCCCCATTCCCCCATTCCCCCATTCCCCCATTCCCCATTCCCCATTCCCCCATTCCCCCATTCTCCATTCCCCATTCCCCATTCCCCCATTCCCCATTCCCCCATTCCCCCATTCCCCATTCCCCCTTCCCCCATTCCTCCATTCCCCCATTCCCCCATTCCCCCATTCCCCCATTCCCCCATTCCCCATTCCCCATTCCCCATTCCCCCATTCCCCCATTCCCCCCATTCCCCCATTCCCCCATTCCCCCATTCCCCCATTCCCCATTCCCCCATTCCCCATTCCCCCATTCCCCATTCCCCCATTCCCCCATTCCTCATTCCCCCATTCCTCATTCCCCATTCCCCCATTCCCCCATTCCCCCATTCCTCATTCCCCCATTCCCCCATTCCCCATTCCCCCATTCCCCATTCCCCATTCCCCATTCCCCATTCCCCCATTCCCCATTCTCCATTCCCCATTCCCCCATTCCCCATTCCCCATTCCCCATTCCCCATTCCCCCATTCCCCATTCCCCCATTCCCCCATTCCCCCATTCCCCATTCCCCATTCCCCATTCCCCATTCCCCCATTCCCCCATTCCCCATTCCCCATTCCCCCATTCCCCCATTCCCCATTCCCCATTCCCCCATTCCCCATTCCCCCATTCCCCCATTCCCCCATTCCCCCATTCCCCATTCCCCATTCCCCCATTCCCCCATTCCCCATTCCCCCATTCCCCCATTCCCCATTCCCCCCTTCCCCATTCCTCCATTCCCCCATTCCCCCATTCCCCCATTCCCCCATTCCCCCATTCCCCATTCCCCATTCCCCCATTCCCCATTCCTCCATTCCCCATTCCCCCATTCCCCATTCCCCCATTCCCCCATTCCCCCATTCCCCCATTCCCCCATTCCCCCATTCCTCCATTCCCCCATTCCCCCATTCCCCATTCCCCCATTCCCCCATTCCCCCATTCCCCATTCCCCCATTCCCCATTCCCCATTCCCCATTCCCCCATTCCCCATTCCCCCATTCCCCATTCCCCCATTCCCCCATTCCCCATTCCCCCATTCCCCATTCCCCCATTCCCCCATTCCCCCATTCCCCATTCCCCATTCCCCCATTCCCCATTCCCCATTCCCCATTCCCCATTCCCCATTCCCCATTCCCCATTCCCCATTCCCCATTCCCCATTCCCCCATTCCCCCATTCCCCCATTCCCCCATTCCCCCATTCCCCCATTCCCCATTCCCCATTCCCCATTCCCCATTCCCCCCATTCCCCATTCCCCCATTCCCCCATTCCCCATTCCCCCATTCCCCATTCCCCCATTCCCCCATTCCCCATTCCCCATTCCCCCATTCCCCCATTCCCCATTCCCCATTCCCCCATTCCCCCATTCCCCCATTCCCCATTCCCCATTCCCCCATTCCCCCATTCCCCATTCCCCATTCCCCCATTCCACATTCCCCCATTCCCCCATTCCCCCATTCCCCATTCCCCATTCCCCCATTCCCCCATTCCCCATTCCCCATTCCCCCATTCCACATTCCCCCATTCCCCCATTCCCCCATTCCCCCATTCCCCATTCCCCCATTCCCCATTCCCCCATTCCCCCATTCCCCATTCCCCATTCCCCATTCCCCATTCCCCCATTCCACATTCCCCCATTCCCCCATTCCCCCATTCCCCCATTCCTCATTCCCCCATTCCCCCATCCCCTTTTTTCCCTCTCCCTGTAATCCTGCTGGGGAAGGAGCTGGCTCTGATCTGAACCCCAAAAAATCTGCTTTAAATCACTTGGTGGAAATGGCACAGGGAATCTCCAGTAGACTTGGATTTAAAAAATTCACCTCCAGGAATTTCCTGGGATTTGCTCCCAAAGCTCCAATGATCTGGTGAGGCCACCCTGGGATCTCTGATTTGTCCCAAACACTCAGAACTCAGCACCCTCAAATCCTGGGGTTTGGCTCCTGAAAATCAGGATTTGTGGGTTTTTTGGGGACTGGTTTTGTGGCTTGGTTTGGGTGCAAAAAGGGAAAATTTGGCTCAGAGTTAAAAAATCTTCTCAAGAAAGATTGAAACTCTTTTCTCCTTTCAAATCCTGGTTTTTGACGCCTGAAATTCAAGATTTGTGTCTTTTTGGGGCAGATTTAGTGGCTTGGTTTGGGTGCAGAAAGTCAGAATTTGGCTCAGAGAGTGAAACAAATCTCAAGAAAGGCTGAAACTCTTTTCTTCCTTGAAATCCTGATGGGGTTTGGCTCCTGAAAATCAGGATTTGTGGTTTTTTTGGGCTGGTTTAGTGGCTTGGTTTGGGTGCAAAAAGGCAGAATTTGGCTCAGAGTAAAAAAAATCTTCTCAAGAATGATTGAAACTCTTTTCTCCCTTCAAACCCTGGGTTTTAACTCTTGAAAATCAGAATTTGTGCTTTTTTTGGGGGGACTGGTTTTGGGGCTTGGTTTGGGTGCAGAAAGTCAGAATTTGGCTCAGAGAATTTTTAGTTGTTATAAAAATGTGCTCAAGAAAGGTTGAAACTTCTTTCAAATCCTGGTGATTTTTGAAAATCAAGATTTGTGTCTTTTTTGGGCAGGTTTTGTGTTTGGGTGCAGAAAGGCGGAATTTGGCTCAGAGAATTTTTCACTGGTACAAAAATGTGCTCAAGAAAGTTTGAAACTCTTTTCTCCCTTCAAATCCTGGGTTTTGACTCATGAAAATCAGGATTTGTGTCTTTTTTGGGCAGGTTTAGTGGCTTGGTTTGGGTACAGAAAGGCAGAATTTGATTCAGAGATTTTTTTGTTGTTATAAAAATGTGCTCAAGGAAGACTGAAACTCTTCTTTCAAATCCTGGGGTTTGACTCCTGAAAATCAGATTTGTTTCTTTATTCCTGGGCAGGTTTTGTGGCTTGGTTTGGGTGCAAAAAGTCAGAATTTGGCTCAGAGAGTGAAACAAATCTCAAGAAAGGCTGAAACTCTTTTCTTCCTTGAAATCCTGGTGGGTTTTGGTTCCTGAAAATCAGGATTTGTGGTTCTTTTGGGGACTGGTTTTATGGTTTGGTTTGGGTGCAAAAAGGCAGAATTTGGCTCAGAGTTAAAAAAATCTTCGCAAGAAAGATTGAAACTCTTTTTTCCCTTCAAATCCTGGGTTTTAGCTAGTGAAAAACAAGATTTGTGTCTTTTTTGGGCAGGATTTGTGTTCAGGTTTGGGTGCAGAAAGGCAGAATTTGGCTCAGAGAATTTTTCACTGGTACAAAAATGTGCTCAAGAAAGGTTGAAACTCTTTTCTCCCTTCAAATCCTGGGTTTTGACTCCTGAAAATCAGGATTTGTGTCTTTTTTGGGCAGGTTTAGTGGCTTGGTTTGGGTACAGAAAGGCAGAATTTGGCTCAGATAATTTTTCATTGTTATAAAAATGTGCTCAAGGAAGACTGAAACTCTTCTTTCAAATCCTGGGGTTTTGACTCCTGAAAATCAGGATTTTTTTCTTTATTCCTGGGCAGGTTTTGTGGCTTGGTTTGGGTGCAAAAAGGCAAAATTTGGCTCAGAGTTTAAAAAAATCTCAAGAAAGATTAAAACTCTTTTTTCCCTTCAAATCCTGGTGGGTTTTGGCTCTTGAAAATCAGGATTTGTGTTTTTACTCTTGGACAGGTTTTGTGGTTTGGGTACAGAAAGGCAGAATTGGGGTCAGAGGGATTTTCACTGGTACAAAAATGTGCTCAAGAAAGAATGAAACTCTTTTCTTCTTCCAAATGCTGGTGGGTTTTAGCTTTTGGAAAATCAGGATTTTTTTTGGGGGGGCGGGGCTGGTTTTGTGGCTTGGTTTGGGTGCAGAAATGCAGAATTTGGCTCAGAGAAATCTGGACAAGGGGGAATGAAACTCTTTTCTTGCTTCAAATCCTGGTGGTTCTTAGCTCCTGAAAATCAGGATTTGTGTCCTTTTTGGGCTGGTTTTGCCTGCTTGGAATTCCAAGTACAAATCAATTTTCTGGTTGAGAATCTCCATCTTTTGGTGACATTTTCTGTGATTTTCTGACTTTTGGATCTTTAAAAGACCCTTGGATTTCCGAAGGGCAGCCCCCAGGGGCTGTGGGGATGTTCCTGTGCTGGGATTTGCTCAATTCCAGCCCCACTTTGTGTCGGGTGGTGAATTCCCCATCCCCCCCTCAGCACCTGCATTCAGCACAAAAGCAGAATAAACAAAACGAAATAAAACACCTCAGGATTTTTATTTTTGGAAGGCAGAATGCTGCAAACCTTGCCGGGCTGCTCCCTCAGGGAGCCGTGAGTGCCATTTGTCCCTGCAGGAGATCGCGACAAAGGCTGGCGGGGCACGGCCCGAGGCTGCTCTGCCAAAGGCGGGCCCTGCAAATCTGCCTTTCCAAACGCAATCCTGGGGGTTTTTTTTGTTTGTTTTTGTTTTTTTTTTTTTTGTTTGGTTGGTTGGTTTTTAAAAATTTTTGTTTGTTTGTTTTGGTGTCTTTTGGGGCTTTTTTTGTTTGGTTTTTTTTTTGTTTGTTTTTTTCTTTGTTTTTTTTTTTGTTTTTCTCTTTGTTTTGGGGGTTTTTTTGATTTTTTTAAAAATTTTTTTTGGGGTTGTATTTGGGTTTTTTGGTTTTGTTTGTTTTTTTTTATTTTTTGGGTGTTTTTTTTGTTTTTTCCTTTTTTTGTTGTTCTTGGGTTTTTTTGTTTTTTTGTTGTTTGTTTTGGTTTTTTGGAGTTTTTTTGGTTTTGTTTTTTCTTTTTTTTGGTTGTTTTTGGATTTTTTTGGTTTTTTGTTGTTTGGGTTTTTTTGTTTTTTTTTTTTTGTTTTTTTGGTTTTTTGGTTTTTTTTTTTATTTTTTCTTCGTTTGTTTTGTTTGTTTTTGGTTTTTTTGTTTTGTTTTGTTTTTTTGGTTTTTTTTTCTTTTTTGTTGTTGTTTTCTTTTTTTGTGGTTTTGGGGTTTTTTTGTTGTTTGGTTTTTTGGTTTTTTTGTTTGTTTTTTGTTTGTTTTTTTGTTTTTTGGGGGGTTTTTTGGGGGGTTTTTGGTGTTTTGTTTGGTTTTTTGGTTTGTTTTGTTTGGGGTTTTTTTTGTGGTTGTTTTGTTTTGTTTTGCTCTTTGTTTTTTTATTTTTTGTGGGATGATGCAGCAACACAGCCCTGGAGCATTTCACTGCCTGCCTGGAAAACCCCAAATCTGAAGAACCAAAAAAATCCAAGCCCTGCATCCCACCCCAAGCACTTCAGGCAGCCCCACAGCGCTGCCAGCCCGGAATTCTGGGCACTACCTTGGATTTATCTCCATTCCTGCCCCTCCCAGCCCTCCTGGTTCCTCCTCAGCAAACATTTCTGCACCCCCAGCGCTGCGAATTAAAATGCAGAGGGGTTGATGCCTTCCAGGTGAATCCCAAACCCTCCGTGACTTCCCTGCTCTCACCTGATTTGGCCTTAAAATTCCGGGATTGGATTTTTTATCCTCGGGCAACTTCTCCTCCCGAGGCAGATGAGGAGCAGGGAATATTCCACGTCCCCATCCTTGCAAAGAGGGGGAAAATGAAGGTTTGGGCAGGATTTGTGTTCGGGTTTGGGTGCAGAAAGGCGGAATTTGGCTCAGAGAGTTAAACAAATCTCAAGAAAGGTTGAAACTCTTTTCTCCCTTCAAACCCTGGGGTTTAACTCTTTAAAATCAGAATTTGTGCTTTTTTGGGGGCTGGTTTAGTGGCTTGGTTTGGGTGCAAAAAGGCAGAATTTGGCTCAGAGAATTTTTAGTTGTTATAAAAATGTGCTCAAGAAAGGTTGAAACTTCTTTCAAATCCTGGGTTTTGACTCTTGAAAATCAGGACTTGTCCATTTTTGGGGCTGGTTTAGTGGATTGGTTTGGGTGCAGAAAGGCAGAATTTGGCTCAGAGAATTTTTGTTGTTATAAATATGTGCTCAAGGAAGACAGAAACTCTTCTTTCAAATCCTGGGTTTTGACTCTTGAAAATCAGAATTTGTGCTTTTTTGGGGACTGGTTTTGGGGCTTGGTTTGGGTGCAGAAAGTCAGAATTTGATTCAGAGAATTTTTAGTTGTTATAAAAATGTGCTCAAGAAAGGTTGAAACTTCTTTCAGATCCTGGTGATTTTTGAAAATCAAGATTTGTGTCTTTTTTTGGGCAGGTTTTGTGTTTGGGTTTGGGTGCAGAAAGGTGGAATTTGGCTCAGAGAATTTTTCACTGGTAGAAAAATGTGCTCAAGAATGGTTGAAACTATTTTCTCCCTTCAAATCCTGGGGTTTGACTCCTGAAAATCAGGATTTGTGTCTTTTTTGGGCAGGTTTAGTGTTTGGGTTTGGGTACAGAAAGGCAGAATTTGGCTCAGAGAGTGAAACAAATCTCAAGACAGGCTGAAACTTTTTTCTCCCTTCAAATCCTGGGGTTTGACTCCTGAAAATCAGGATTTGTGTCTTTATTCCTGGGCAGGTTTTGTGGCTTGGTTTGGGTGCAGAAAGTCAGAATTTGATTCAGAGAATTTTTAGTTGTTATAAAAATGTGCTCAAGAAAGGTTGAAACTTCTTTCAGATCCTGGTGATTTTTGAAAATCAAGATTTGTGTCTTTTTTGGGCAGGATTTGTGTTCAGGTTTGGGTGCAGAAAGGCAGAATATGGCTCAGAGAATTTTTCACTGGTACAAAAATGTGCTCAAGAAAGGTTGAAACTCTTTTCTCCCTTCAAATCCTGGGGTTTGACTCCTGAAAATCAGGATTTGTTTCTTTATTCCTGGGCAGGTTTAGTGGCTTGGTTTGGGTGCAAAAAGGCAGAATTTGGCTCAGAGGTAAAAAAATCTTCTCAAGAAAGGTTGAAACTCTTTTCTCCCTTCAAATATTGGGTTTTGACGCCTGAAAAATCAGGATTTGTGTCTTTTTTGGGCAGGTTTAGTGGCTTGGTTTGGGTACAGAAAGGCAGAATTTGACTCAGAGAATTTTTAGTTGTTATAAAAATGTGCTCAAGAAAGTTTGAAACTCTTCTTTCAAATCTGGGTGGATTGAAAGAGCCTCCTGGAAGGGCAGCAAATCGTTGTTTTCCCAAGGAAAGGTGTTGTGTGTGAAGAAGAAGATTTGCAGAGTTTTAGAGGCTTTGTAGAACTTTCCACTGGAAATTTGCTGCTGTTCTCCCTAATTTCCACCTCC
>CM072910.1:5350297-5535297 GCA_037013685.1 Acridotheres tristis | reverse complement strand
TGGGCATTTTTAGGGGATGCTGCTCCACCCCCCCCTCCCAAAGGGGGGCACAGCCAGCACGGGCTGTGCCCTGTGCCCATCCTGGTGGATTTTGGGATCCCCTTCCCTGTCCCAGTGTCCCCGTGCCTGCGGATGCTGCAGCTGGGAAGAGCTGGAGCCTTGTGGGGTGCAAAAAGAGGAGAAATTTGGGCTTTTCCCAAACAAACACCTGTGAGAACTGCCCCAAACCCGGAGCCAGGTGATCCCATAAAACAAGGGAGGCTTTCCAGGAGAATCCACCCCGTGGCAGGCGGGGAATGGCTCTGGCTGAGCAAAGCCAGGTGAGATTGGTGGCCGTGCAGGGACTGATGTGATTTGTGCTCTTGTTTTTCTCCTGCTGTCTGTGGTGCTGCCCAGGCTGCTGAGGGATCGCTCCCAGAACCTTTCTGCTGCTTTGTTTTGGGGTTTCAGGCAGGATTGATGGCAGCCCAGCCCTTTGTGGGGTTATCAGCTCCGTGCTGGGGGCACGGGCAGGGGGCAGAGGTGTCCTGGGCACCGGAGTGGGAATAATTCTGGAATTGCAGGTTTGGGAATAACAGCTGGCTTCTCCTGGGAAGGGAGGGCATAAAGGTGCTGCAGGCTGGCAGCAGAGGGACCCTGGGGAGGTCTGGGATCGTTTGAAGGGTTTGGGATCATTCAAAGAAATTTTCTTGGATGGATCCATCCCCCACACAACAGGAGGCTCCACCATGGGACATAAAAATCCCAGGATTTGGGTTTTTTGCATGACTTCACCACCCTGGAGTGGAGGTGAGAAAAACCCCAAAATTCCACCCTGGTGAGGTCTTGGGGCTTCCAGGGGAGACGCAGCAAAGTCTGCCCCGAGGGTCAGTGCAAGGCAAAGAAAAGCAGGGAAATAAAGAGATTTTCCCCCAAAATGTCCTTTTTTTGTGGCTGAGTTTTCTCCTGAGTCCTTCCCTGTCAGCTCGGGGTGTGGGGATGAGTGGAGAGCTTATCCTGGAAATGCTGAGCAGGTCCCTGCTGGGGCTGGGCAAGGGGAAAGCTCAGGGCCTGGGGTGTGGCCACAGCCAGAAATAACAGTACAGGGGGTTTTCTTCTTCAGAAGGAGAAAAAAAAATTTAAAAATCAAAATAAAGATGAAAAACAATAAAAATGAAAATAAAATAAAATAAAAAAGAAATTAAGAATAAAAATGAAAATAAGAATAAAAATATAAAATAATAAAACAAGACTAATAATAAAATAAGAATAAAGGTAAATAAAAATAAAAATGTAAAAGTAAAATAAAGATTAAAATTAAGTAAAAATGAAAATAAAATGAAAATTAAACTTAACAAGCTTGGGCTTGGTTTGGGCTCAGGATCTCCATGGATGGATGTGCAGGACCCTGAGGCAGCCGGGATTGGAGCTTGGTTTGATGATTTTTGAGCTCTTTTCCAGCCTTAATTCCATGATTTGGGGCTGTGGAGGTTCCTGGGGTGCTGCCAACAGCTTTGATTTGTTACCCAACAAGACTTTCCATTTCCCAGGAACATTTTGGGTGATTTCCCTAAATCCAGGGCAATGATGATTTATTGATATAATGATGGTGTTTTAGTTTTTTTTTTTTTTTTTTTTTGCTGTGGAAGCCTCTGCTCTGACCCCGAGGTGGGGCAGGACTGCTCAGGGTGACTCCTCCATGTCCAAAAGTGAGGAGGGATTGGGAAAGATTCCCCTCAGCCCCCTCCAAAGCTGATGGAACAAAGTCAGGAATGATCTCTTCCCTTTTCCCTGGCTCAGCCTGGGATATTTTCTGGGAACAAACATCTCCCTGCCATGGAAATGACCTCATTTGCAGAAAATGTCTGTGGATTGTGCAAATCGTGTGATTCTGACACTGCTGCTCCTCTGCTGAGGTGCCAAACCTCGAGGCAGCAAAAAAAAAAAAAAAATTAAAAGAGAAAAAAAATCTCGAACATTGATACCTCTCCTGTGTGTGCAGAAAGTTTGGAATTCTTGGAATTCTGTTTTTCCACATCTCCAGGGCAGTGGTGGGAGCTGGGAGCAGGTTTGGGACGCTCTGGATGAAATCATCCAGCTGTTCTCTGAATCAGCTTTTCCTCACCATTCCCTCCAGGAATTGCTGAGAATTTCTTCCAGGAATTGCTCAGGGAAAGCAGCAGGGAAGTCTCTCCCATGGTCAGGAAATCACAGAATCGTCCAAGACCTCCAAGATCCTCGAGTCCAACTTCAAAACAGGAATATTGTGGTTTTACCTCAGTGCCAGATGGATAACAGGGAATAATTCCTCTCTTTTCTGGTGTAAGGTAAATGTGGGGGGTGATTTGGGGATCTCAGAGGTCTTTTCCAACCTTTGGGAAAGGATTTTTTAGGATTAAATGATCATTCCCATCAAATGAACTCTGGTGTGTGCAGAGATAATCCTGATCTCACCAGGCCACGGGTGGGGAGAGTTCCTGATGTCCAACCATCCCCAAAAACACCCCCAAAACCACCCTAAAACCACCCTAAAGCTACCCTAAAACTACCCTAAAATCACCCTAAAACTACCCTAAAATCACCCTAAAACCGCCCTAAAATCGCCCTAAAACCACCCTAAAATCACCCTAAAATCACCCTAAAATCACCCTAAAATCACCCTAAAATCACCCTAAACCCACCCTAAAATCACCCTAAAGCCACCCTAAAACAACCCTAAAATCGCCCTAAAATCACCCTAAAGCCACCCTAAAATCACCCTAAACCCACCCTAAAATCACCCTAAAGCCACCCTAAAATCACCCTAAAGCCACCCTAAAACCGCCCTAAACCCACCCTAAAATCACCCTAAACCCGCCCTAAAATCACCCTAAACCCACCCTAAAATCACCCTAAAGCCACCCTAAAATCACCCTAAAGCCACCCTAAACCCACCCTAAAATCACCCTAAAACCACCCTAAAATCACCCTAAAACAGCCCTAAAACCGCCCTAAAATCACCTTAAAGCCACCCTAAAATCACCCTAAAACCACACTAAATCACGCTAAAACCACCCTAAAACCACCCTAAAATCACCCTAAATCACCCTAAACCCACCCTAAAATCACCCTAAAATCGTCCTAAAATCGTCCTAAAGCCACCCTAAAATCACCCTAAATCACCCTAAACCCACCCTAAAATCACCCTAAAATCGTCCTAAAATCGTCCTAAAATCACCCTAAAGCCACCCTAAAATCTCCCTAAAATCGTCCTAAAATCACCCTAAAGCCACCCTAAAATCACCCTAAAACCACCCTAAAATCACCCTAAAGTCACCCTAAAGCCACCCTAAACCACGTCCCCAAATGTCACATCCAGGTCTTTCTTTAACCCTTCCAGGGATGGGGGCTCCAGCACCGTCCTGGGTAATTTATTCCAGTGTCTGACCAATCCTGCAGGAAAAAACCCCAATTCTGATATTTAATGTGAACCTCTGGGGGCTGAGCTTGCTGAAAACCCTTTGTGGGGGTGATAGAATCAGAAATACCAAGGTTGGAAAAGATTTCTAAAATCCTCAAGTGCAACCATCAACCCATGTTCACCTTATACCTCAAAATAAAATGTTCCATTACAAATCTGGCATTGAGGTAGAACCACACAATCCCTCTTTTGGAGCATTGGAAAGGAACAACTCCCCAGACAAACCTTGATTTCAGGGCTGTAAAAAAAAAAAAAATTATCCCCCAACCCTCACATTGTTTGTTCTTCTGCTGCTTCATGGATCACCTGAGCCAGGAACTGACATAAAACACCTCAGGTTGGAAGAAATGTGCACAGAACCACGAGATCTGGGGGGAAAACCCCTCTGAATTTCACCAGGGCTTGGTTTTATTCAGATTTCCGGGGCTCCTCGAGGTCAGGGCACCTTTGCTCAGCCACCCATCAGCGGGGGAAGTGTTAGAGCAAAAGCCCAGCTTGGAGAGAAATCAATCAGGGACAGAGCAATAATTAGTGACGGAGCAATAATTAACCAGGGATGGAGCAAGAAGCAGCCAAGGCTGTTGAGGGCGCTGGGAGGGGGTGCTGGGATTCCAGCCCCAACCCAAAGTGTGGAATTCTGCCCCCAAAACTGGGACCCCAACCCAAAGTGTGGAATTCTGCCCCCAAAACTGGGACAGGGCCCTGCAGGAGCTGAGAGGGGACTGGAGAGAATTCCAGAGCTGCACCCACAAACCTGGATGAGAGAAATGCCAAATGTCCCAGTGCAGGAGCCTGCTGGCTCCCTGCCACTCTTTAAGGGACCCAATGGAGGATGCAGAGTCAGGGAGCCAGGCTGGGACCTGGATCAGCTTCCAAAAAAATCTTTGAGGGGAAAACTCTCACTTGGATGTGGAGCTGATTTTTAAAGCTGCACCATTGGGTGATGGAGGAAAAACTGACATTCCCTTTGAGTTCAGTGAGTTTGGGATGGCTCAGGAGGATTTAAACCAGCACAGGGAAATCTTGGACAACTCAGCATCAAGTTCTGCACATCCCTGAAGGAAGCAAACAAAGATAGTGGAGGGAGGAAAATCAGGATGGAAAAGAAGAATTGATATTTTCAGGCGTTTGAGAATTGTGGCTCTGCTGTGCCTGAGCTCGCTGTCCTGACACCACCTTGAAGAGTCTCTTCGTGGCAGAGTCTCTGGCTAAAAAAAGTTTAAGATTTACCTCTGAAGAAAGATGAAATGAGTTTTCACAAGCAAGAGGGGACAAAAAGGTGTTTTTGAGGATAAATTAAGCAACAAGTGGTGAAGAGAAGCCAACCCAAGTTTCCTGCTGAGGTTTTGCTGCAACAAAGGAACAAAGACAAAGCCTGAAAGGCTGAAAAAGCAAATTTAAAACAGAAAACTGTTTTAAAACTGTCAAAGCTCTGGTCTAGGGGAGCTGAAATTCCTCCCTGGCAGGGTGGGCAGGGGCTGCCATGGAATTGCCAGAGCAGCTGTGGCTGCCCCTGGATCCCTGGCAGTGCCCAAGGCCAGGCTGGACATTGGGGCTGGGAGCACCTGGGACAGTGGGAGGGGTCCCTGGGGGTGGCACTGGGTGGGATTTCAGGATTCCATGAATTCCTTGGAGACACAGGCCTGAGGTGTCAGTGGATTGTGTTTCTTTCAAACACGAGCAGCTCATGGTTAATTTACATTAAAGGTTTCAAGGACTGATCAAATTTGGACTCAGAAATCCAACCTGAGCTCCCAAATCCTTCAAGGAGCTTCCCCCAGGCCCCGTGTCAGAGCAAGGCTCATCCTTGGAGGGATCCTGATTTCTCTGCTTTCAGGGACACACTTGGAGCCTTTTCCAAGCATTTCTGGTTTTGGGAACCTCTCAGTTCAGGTTCTGTTTCTCCCAGATTTTAGGCAGAAGCCATGAGCTGCACAGAGGGAGAATGAGGGAGTTCCTGGGTGTGTCAGCTCCTCAAACAAAAGGAATCTTGCAATTGGGGAATTATTAAGGTTGGAAAAGACCTTTAAGACCTTTAAGTCGAGCCATCAGCCCAGCACCACCACGGTCACTGATCCATGTCCCCAAGTGCCACATCTGCAGGTTTTTGACATTCCAGGGATGGGAACTCCAAACTTCTCTAGGCAGTTCCAATCTCTGACCCCTTTTTCCATGGAGAAATTTTCCCCAATATCCAACCTGGACCTCCCATGGCCGTTCCCTCTCCTCCTGTCCCTGTTCCCTGGAGCACAGCCCGACCCCCCCGGCTGTCCCCTCCTGTCAGGGAGTTGTGCAGAGCCACAAGGGCCCCCCTGAGCCTCCTTTTCTCCAGGCTGAGCCCCTTCCCAGCTCCCTCAGCCTCTCCTGGGGCTCCAGACCCTTCCCAGCCCCATTCCCTGCCCTGGACTCACTCCAGCCCCTCCAGGCCCTGTTTGCCATAAACTGTCCCCAGGATCTGAGGAGCCTCAGCAGTGCCAGCACAGGATTGATCACATTTTATATTAGGAAATGTCCTTTAAAAACCCTGAGCTAATGCTTATTTCTAAAGCAGATCTGCTGCTGGTGTTGATGAATAAAATCAAACCTGGGGTTTGGGACGGGGGAAATTCCATAAAATCACTGATTGGATTTCAGGCCCTCACTGCAATTACCAAATCTGTTTTTTTTTTTTTTTTCTTCTTATGACTCTCAGAGAGAATCAAATGAGCAGCATCTTGTGCTGAGAAATAATTTTCATTTTAATCTGCATGGCCCACGAACCAGTGATGGGTGTGAGCCCTGCTGCAGCTCCATCCAGCCCCACATCTGCACCAGGGCCAAGGTTTGGCCCAGAGCACAAATTGTCCTGGGCTGAAATTCCCTTTTTTTTGGGATTTATACAGATGTTGCTGCCTGGAGCTGGATTGCTGCTTCACCGAAATATTTCCCATTCCTGCCTTTTCCCCCTCCTTCCCTCTCCTGGCTGCCCATCCCTGTGGCACTGAGCCTGGCAGGGTGGCAGCAGTGGTGGGACACAGCCTGTGGGATGTGCCTGGCTGTGGGACAGGGAAAGGAAGAATTCTGCGTTTTGGACAGAAAAGGGGTGTTTCTCTGTGGTTTTAGGGCAGGAAAGGGGGTTTTCTCTGTTTTTGGGGCAGGGACAGGGGTATCTCTCTGGCAGGAAAGGAGTGTTTCTGTTTTTTGGGGCAGGAAAGGGGAGTTTCTGGTTTTGGGGCAGGAAAGGAATGTTTCCGTTTTTTTGGGGCAGGAAAGGGGAGTTTGTATTGAGGCAGAAAAGGTGAGTTTCTCTCTGTTTTTGGGGCAGGGACAGGGGTGTTTCTGTTTTTGGGGCAGGGACAGGGGTGTTTCTGGTTTTGGGGCAGGGACAGGGGTGTCTCTCTCTGTTTTTGGGGCAGGGACAGGGGTGTTTCTCCCTGGCTTTGGGGCTGTGCCCTGCTCCTGCGTGTGTTGGTTCTGGAGATGCTGCTTAGGGAATAACCCGAGTGAGAAAGGGCAGCAAATCTAAAAAAAGGGGCTCTGAAGTGCAGCCCCACCCCATGGACTGACCAGATCAAAATTCCTGTCTCGTACCACAAACCCAGACCCGAAATCTCCCACTCACAGCGAGCTCCAGGCAGGGTGTGCTGCCCCCAAGGTGTCCCCGAGGTGTCCCAAAGGTGTCCCCAAGTTGTCCCCAAGGTGTCCCCGACTCTGTTCCTCTCACCCAGCCCTTCCTCCCAGCACAAAGCCTTTCCTAGATTTATTCCTGGTTATTTTTAGGATGTTCTGGCTGATTTATCTTCGGAGTTTTTCCCCCACCTCTACCCAGAAATCAGAGATGCAGTGATTGCACCCAGAGCAAAACTTCATCCCAGCCATTCCCATCACTCTCTAAGCCAGGTTTAAACACTCCTGCTCTGCCTGCTCTTTAGGCCAGGTTTAAACATTCCTGCTCTCCCTGCTCTCTAAGCCAGGTTTAAACATTCCCACTTCTCCCACTCTTTAAGCCAGGTTTAAACATTCCTGCTCTCCCTGCTCTCTAAGCCAGGTTTAAACATTCCCACTTCTCCCACTCTTTAAGCCAGGTTTAAACATTCCTGCTCTCCCTGCTCTTCAGGCCAGGTTTAAAGTTCCCCACTCTCCTTGCTCTCTAAGCCAGGTTTAAAGTTCCCCACTTCCCCTGTGTGTGGGAAGGGGAATCTCCAGCTCTCTGGAGAGCAGCAGGCACTGCAAAACTGCAAAATAATCCTTGGGAAATGATCCCAAGACTTCCATGGATAAATCATGGCTGAAAATATGATTTGTGTGTCTGGCAGCTGCAATATTTCCCAGGGGCTGGAGACTGAAGGGTCTTGATAAATTTTATAATTTTTTATGGTGAGATAAAACCCCCCACATGGATGTGTTTATATGTTGATATCGCTGGTTTTTAATTCATATATTGAATTTATACAGAACAGGCCTGGTTGGGGTTTGGGCACAGCTGATTTTGTGCAGTTGGGCTTTAATGAAGTTACTCTGCTTTCTGCTTTCATTTTCCTGCCGGTAAACAGGCCCGGTGACTCTGCCTTGGCAGGGACTGAGCAGAGGTGTCAGGAACACGGGGAATGCTGCAGAGGGACCAGGGGAGGGGACAGACAGGGGACAGGCAGGGGACAGAGACGGGACAGAGAGGGGACAGACACCAGGACAGACAGGGACAGACAGGGACAGACAGGGGACAGACAGGGGACAGGCAGGGGACAGACAGGGACAGACAGGGACAGACAGGGGACAGAGAGGGGAACAGGCAGGGGACAGACACAGGGACAGACAGGGGACAGGCAGGGGACAGACACAGGGACAGAGAGGGGACAGACAGGGACAGAGAGGGGACAGACAGGGGACAGACAGGGACAGACAGGAGACAGACACAGGGACAGAGAGGGGACAGGCAGGGGACAGAGACGGGACAGACAGGGACAGACAGGGGACAGAGAGGGGACAGACACAAGGACAGACAGGGACAGACAGGGGACAGACACAGGGACAGACAGGGACAGACAGGGACAGACACAGGGACAGACAGGGGAGAGACAGGGGCCAGAGAGGGACAGACACAGGGACAGACAGGGGACAGACAGGGACAGACACCGGGACAGACAGGGACAGACAGGGGACAGACACAGGGACAGACAGGGGACAGACAGGGGACAGACAGGGGACAGACACAGGGACAGAGAGGGGACAGACAGGGGACAGACAGGGGACAGACACAGGGACAGACAGGGACAGACAGGGGACAGACACAGGGACAGACAGGGGACAGACAGGGGACAGACAGGGGACAGACACAGGGACAGACAGGGACAGACAGGGGACAGACAGGGGACAGACAGGGACAGACAGGGACAGACAGGGGACAGACAGGGGACAGACAGGGGACAGACACAGGGACAGACAGGGGACAGACAGGGACAGACACAGGGACAGACAGGGGACAGACACAGCTGTCACTGGATGATCCAGCAGAGCGGATCCTGACGGAAGAATTGCTCTGTCTGCTCTGCTCTGACACAAACCTGCTCGGGTTCATCCACGCTTGTGAAGTTTTCCGAGAATCACAGAGTCACACAATCATAGAGTCAGAATCAATCACAGAATCACGAAATCAGTCACAGTCACAGAATCAATCACACAATCACGGAATCAGTCACAGTCACAGTCACAGAATCACAGAATCACAGAATCACAGAATCACAGAATCATAGAATCACAAAATCACACAGTCACAGTCACAGAGTCACAGAATCACACAATCACAGAATCACACAATCACAGAATCACAAAATCAGTGTCACAGAGTCACACAATCACACAATCACACAGTCCCAGAGTCACAGAGAATCCAGAGGTTCCAGCTGCTAAAGCTGAGGATTTGTCACATCCCGGCCACCTTTGAGGGGCTGTGAGGACCAGTTTGGGGCAGGGTAGCCCACAGACACAGCAAACAGCTGTAGGACAGAGAAAAAATACATCACTCAGCACCCGTTTAGTTAATAATTAATTCATAATTAATTCATAATTAGGCTGCCCTGGTGGTAGATGAAGATGTCTCAAAAGTGTCAGCAGGAACGAGCAGCCCTGGGTGAAGCAGTAAAACAAACCCGGCCTAATTAGGGCTGCTCATCATCAGGCCTGGCCTAAGTCTGTGGCTTGGAGGCTGTGGGGATGACTTGGCCCTAAACTCTGTGAGTGACCTGTCCCTAAACCCTGAGAGTGACCTGTCCCTAAACTCTGTGAGTGACCTGTCCCTAAACCCTGAACTGTGAGTGACCTGTCCCTAAACTCTGTGAGTGACCTGTCCCTAAACTCTGTGAGTGACCTGACCCTAAACACTATGAGTGACCTGTCCCTAAATCCTGTGAGTGACCTGTCCCTAAACTCTGAACTGTGAGTGACCTGTCCCTAAACCCTGAGAGTGACCTGTCCCTAAACTCTGTGAGTGACCTGTCCCTAAACCCTGAACTGTGAGTGACCTGTCCCTAAACCCTGAGAGTGACCTGTCCCTAAATCCTGTGAGTGACCTGTCCCTAAACTCTGAACTGTGAGTGACCTGTCCCTAAACCCTGCAAGTGATGTGTCCCTAAACCCTGAATTGTGAGTGACCTGTCCCTAAACCCTGAGAGTGACCTGACCCTAAACCCTGAGAGTGACCTGACCCTAAACACTGAGTGACCTGTCCCTAAACTCTGAACTGTGAGTGACCTGTCCCTAAACCCTGCAAGTGATGTGTCCCTAAATCCTGAATTGTGAGTGACCTGACCCTAAACCCTGAGAGTGACCTGACCCTAAACACTGAGTGACCTGTCCCTAAACCCTGAACTGTGAGTGACCTGTCCCTGAACTCTGCGAGTGACCTGTCCCTAAACCCTGTGAGTGACCTGACCCTAAACCCTGAGAGTGATCTGACCCTAAACACTGAGTGACCTGTCCCTAAACCCTGAACTGTGAGTGACCTGTCCCTGAACCCACTGGACATTGACACTGACCTTTTGGACACTGGCACTCCCAGGACACTGTGACACTGGCCCACTGGACACTGTGACATTGACCACTGGACAGTGACACTGACCCCTCCAGACACTGGCACTGACCCCTGGACACTGTGACACTGACCACTGGACACTGTGACACTGACCACTGGACACTGGCACTGACCCACTGGACAGTGACATTGACCCTCCAGACACTGGCACTGACCCCTGGACACTGATAATGACCCCTGGACACTGTGACACTGACCCCTGGACAGTGACACTGACCCACTGGACACTGGCACTGACTGTCTGGACACTGGCAGCAAAACACAAAATCAGATTTTTCATCCTGGCTGGGCGTGGATTTGGGCTGATTCCCGTGGAGTGATGCAAATATTAGTGGTTAATTTTTAGAAAAAGGCAGGAGATTTATCTCAGCTGCTCAGACAGCTTTAAAAATTTAAAAATCTATGGAAAAAAATACACAAAAAGTGAATATAGACCTGGATTTTGTCTTTGCTGAGTGACACCACAGAGAACCAGGCACTGATTTTTACTTTTCCTTGTTTCCCTTCATTTGCCCAGTCTGTGGGGTTTTCAGGGATTTTTCCCATCCCGTGAGATTCCCGGGGTGCTGCAGGGTGGGAAGTGCGAGCGCAGCGTGGGCCAGGCAGGGCAATAATTAATTGCAATAATTGCAATAATTGCAATATTTAATCCCGCTGGAACTCGGGCCCCTTATCTATTCCCAGAGTGTTTCCTCTGGCACGGGCTCTCAGGAAAATACTTTCTGGCACTGCTTTCCATGAGATGCTGGAATAATCTCGCGGAGGAAGTGGCGGGAGGCCAATTGCTGAGCCAATTAAAACAATGGCTCGCCATTAACCCCTTCAGGGCTGCACGGCACACGCGTGGGGAATTCGGCCGAGAAAAGCAAAGTATTTGAAGATCCAGAGGTTAAAACAACTTCGAGCTGTGGGTATCCCTTCTGCATCATTCCTAGGCAATTAGGGTTTTTATTTTCCCTGTTTGTGGCTAAAATTAACTCTGAGCTGCCCGGAGAGGGGGTTCAGGCCGGATCTTTGCCGTATATACATTGTGGTTTTTTATGTAAAAGGAGCTGTTTGTAACAATGGCGCTAAGTCTGATGGGTTTTGTCTCTTTTTTTTGTTATCCTCCCCCCCTGGCTGGGCAGGCTGTGATTCCTGGGAGCGATATCTCACCGGGAATGAATGGCAGGAGGAGACAAAGAGCTGGCTTTGTGCGCTGATGAATTAGGAGAGCATGTGGGTGGCTGCTGAGCTGCCACCCAGCTCCCCTGGCTTTCCTCCCCGGAATAAAAAACGGGAACTGAGAGCAAATCAGGGGGCTCGGGGAGAAAATTCACGAAATTAGGGAGACTCAGGTGGTGCTAAAGGTCCTGGAGGGAGCAGGGTCTGGGCTGGAGTTAATTTAACAAATGTTAATTTAACAAATGTTAATTTAACAAATGTTATTATGGGCATCTCACAGCTTTCGCTCGCCGTCACATCCATGGAAAAGCTCCCGGGGTTGTGGGTTTGCTGCAGGGAATGAGGAAATGGGTGTTGGGTGGGTGATTCCCGCCCATCCCGGTGTCCCCGCAGGTGCCAGGTGTCCCTGCAGGTGCCAGGTGTCCCCGCAGGTGCCAGGTGTCCCCGCAGGTGCCAGGTGTCCCCGCAGGTGCCATTTCTCAGCGCTCCGGGATCGGGCACACGGAGCTGGCTCCTGCCAGGGGCTGGGGCAGGGACTGGGCTGGATCAAAACCCTCTGGATTTTCGGGATGGGCAGCATTTCCAGCCCGGGGATGTGTCTGTGCTCCTCTCCCCCCGTGCCCATTTCCCCCTTTCCCTGCTCTCCTCCCTGCTGGGCTCCCCTTTCCCAAGGGGTTCCCAAGGATTTCTGGGGGGGGGGCAGAAGGTGGGAGAGTCTAAACCTGGCTTAAATCCCAACAAAACCTCACTTTTCTCCCATGTCCTGCTTTGAGCAGGATTTTCCTGGGGGCTGCAGCCCAAACCTGGCTCTGCTCTGGCCCTTCCTGGGTTTTTTTCCTGCTGTTTCCTGTGGAATAATTCTGAACTCCTGCTCCTCTTTGCCATGGAAATCCCTCGTGGCCTCCTCGCTGTCCTGCTTTGCTCCCCAGGCTGATTTTGGGGAGAGCCTGAGGGGGAAGCTGCCCCTTGGGATTTAATTTCTTGAGGCCAGGCTTTCCTGCTTTCCCTGCGTTGGTTTTTTTGTTTTTTTTTTTTTTTTTTTTTTCAATCTTTTCTGCATCCTCCAACACCCAGGGATGGGTTGGGACAGGCACAGACCCCAAGGAGGGATCCTGTGGCATTTCCCTCATCCCTTCCAGGGCTGTTTTTCCTCACTCTCAGCCAGGAAATTCCAGATGGGAATTGCACAGGGATTCCAACTTGTACCTTGCAGTTTGTGTTTTACCTGCAGAACATTGTGAACTTTGGGTTTTGAGTGTGGAAATCAGCAGTGTTGTAGAACTTTTTGTTAGGTTAAGAAAAATATGAGGCTCAATTGTATGTTATGCTTTTACTTTGCTTTCAGCAGGACAGATTTGCCAATTAGCCAACTTAAAATAAATGTTTAAGTAACTTTAGCCAATGTATTAAGTTCAAATACCAAATGTCTGTCCAACACAACGCCAGAAAATCTCTTTTTCACTTGTTTAGTTTGTGTGCCAAATTTAATTGTGCAGGAAGATGTCACAATTTGATTCCAGGGAGAATTGGTCTGCTCACTCCTCTCCTCTTTTCCTCCAGCTTTTCCAACAGCTGCTCTTATTCAGCCACAAGCTCTGCACGTCCAATCCCAAAAATCTGGAATTTTCAGCCTCTCAGTCTCCCAGAGCCCAGGGACTGAGTGGTGCTGTGAGGATTGGGGCCTTGGGTTTGGAGCTGCTGCTGGAATTGCAGCACTTGGTGGCAAAAAGAGGCAGCAGAGCACCTGGACAAAAAGGGAATTTTAACCCACAAATCCCAGCCAGGGCACTTTAACTGATTTTGGGGTTTTTTGGGGTTTTTTTTTGGGACAGCTTCTAGCCCTGGGTATTGCCTGTGTGATAAAAACTTAGAAATAGCTGAGAAGTTACAATACTATAAATAAATAGATTATATATTTATTTAATAACACATTTAATGGACATTTAATCACCAGGAGTGCATTCTTGGAGGATTTACTCCTCCTTCCCTCCTGAGAATTGTCCAGCAGGGAAATCCCTCCTTGTGACCTGGGCATGGAGCATCCAACTGTGCACACAAACGAATTCCTCTCATTATTATCCCCAAAAATTCAATGTACAGGTGCCCTTTGCACAGTCAGAGCTCAGCAGCCTCATTCCCCACCCCGGGAGGGCATTCCCAGAGCAGACCCTGGTGTAGGAGAGCTCAAATGTGCCCAAGCTGTGGGGAAAGAGTTTAAACCTGGCTTAAATCCCAACAAAACCTCACTTTTCTCTCATGTCCTGCTTTGAGCAGGATCTTCCTGGGGGCTGCAGCCCAAACCTGGCTCTGCTCTGGCCCTTCCTGAGGTTTTTTCCTGTTTTTTTCCAGCCACTGGTGCTATTTTCTGTGGAATTATTCTGAATCCCTGCTTTTCTCTGCCATGGAAATCGCTCGTGGGCTCCTCGCTGCAGAGCCAGGATCAAAAGAAAGAGAAAAGGAAAAGGTTTTGCTCCACTGGGATAATCTCCTGCCCCACAGGAAAAGAGGGAATTCAGCCAAAAATAAGGAGCTTGGGACGGGGGAACCAAGCTGGGTGCTCCTTTCACCATTCCTTCTTGTGGCCTCGTGCTCTGGAGGGATTTAATTGATGGTTCATGCAGATCCAAACCAATCTGTGGGTCCCTCTCTGCATAATTTCACCAAAAAAAAAAAAAGAAACAAACCCCACTGGCATGAATATTGGGTCAAGTCAGAGAGAACTGAGCAGTGTGCTGGAGTTATTTCAGGAGTTTTATTTTTTTTCTGCTAGGGGAAAAATTTTGTTCTGAAAATTCATCTGGAGCTTCACTCATGAAAATGGAGCTCAGCAGAGTTAAGGGAAATTCAGAATTTGAGTGGTGGGAGTGGAAACTGAGCCCACCCATCTCCCAGATTTCCACCAGGAGCTGTTTGGCACAGGGAAAAACTCGTTTTATGTTGTTTCTGTGCCGTGGGATGGGATGAGGGGTTTCAGGGGTCCATAAATCCCTTGGGATCTCAGGATCCCAGTCCCCTCCTCTGCAAAGGGACCCCGGGGCAGGGAGGGATGGGGGATGGTCATGGCAGGGTCAGAATCAGGGAATCGTGGAATATCCCGAGCTGGGAGGGATCATCCCTGTTTTTACATGGAATTACTCCCAGTCTGCCCCTCACAGATTCTCCAGGAAAGGGAAAATGAATAAAGCAAGAGGACAAAACTTTTGCTGCCCCTGCCTAGATGTGAATAAATGCTGTTTGCATTTTGCTGCTGAGGGTTGGGTTGGAAAGGTGATAAAAGGGTCGGATAGAAAATTGTCTTTGGGGTTGGACACGGCCTGGGAATGCTCAGGGCAGATCTCAGCAGCTCCCAAGAATTCTCTGACAAAGCAGCATCGGGCTGAGATGAAGGAGAGGGCAGGAAGAGATGTTGGGAAAATTTCACTGCGGGTCAGGAGGTGTTGCTCAGTGTAAATTGGGAATTTTGGTTCTCAGCTCTCTGGGTTTGCCCTCAGTGTGGCTCCCATTGTGATAACGGCAGGAATTCCTCAGCTCTGCCTGGCTCTGACTTCATTGCCTTTATCCTGCAGCAGATAGAATTAGGAGGAATTCTGTGCCTGAGGTGAAACATTTCTGTCTGTTTACAGCACGAGAGGAAACATTTCAATCCCACATTTCAATCCCACATTTAAATGCCATATTTAAATGCCCTATTTAAATGCCCTTCCTCTCCAGGCCAGGCTGCTCTCTGATGTTTTCCTGGTGTTTTCCTGGGTGCTCCTTCCCTGAGCAGGGACAAATTAAAAACTCGGGGGTGTTTGGATAAAGGGTGCAGGAAATGCTGGGATTTCCCCTGGGTGGGTGGGAATGAGCTGCTCCCTGTCCTCTTCTCGGGGTGGGAGGTGCCACAGGGGTGTCCCCAAATCCTTTCACATCCCACATGGCCAAGGGCCAGGAGAAAGTTGTGATCCTGAGCATGGACAGAGCGGATTTTGGGAAGGGAGCTCATGGATTTGGGATGGAAGGGACCTCAGAGCCCTGTCCAAGCCAAAGGTGGAAATTTCCATTCCCTGCCATGATCAGGACACTTTCCACTCTCCAGGAGCTCAGGACAGTCCCAGGGACAGGACAGGGACCCTGTCCAGCACAGTCCCCTGGGATGGGACACGGGGGCTGAGGGGACACTTCTGACAGAGCCCCGACAGTCTGGGCTCTTTGAGGGGGATTCCAGGCAGGAGGGAAGGAGGGAATCACGGGGTGAGCCTGTTCTCCTCCCCACACAGGACAGGGCTGGGGAAAGCCTGGCTTAGGGAGAGCTCTGGGGCTGCTCCAGGTGCTCTGGGCTGTGCTGCTGCTCTGCCTCTGCCCCTCACCTGGAGCAGGTGTCCCTGAGGCCAGAAATCCATGGGGGAGCAGGGAAAAGCTGGATAACCTCAGCTGTGACCACTGGATGCCCTGGAGGACCCCGGGCCCTCCCACTCACCTGGCTCAGGTGTCCCAGGAGCTCAGAATTCACAGAATTCACAGAATTCACAGAATCACCAGGTTGGAAGAAACCTTCAAGATCATCGAGTCCAACCCCAGCCCTAACACCTCAACTAACCCACGGCATCAAGTGTCACATCCAGGCTTTTTAAACACATCCAGGGATGGTGACTCCACCACCTCCCCAGGCAAAGCATTCCAATATTTTATTATTCTTTCTGTGAAAATCTTTTTCCTAATATCCAGCCTCTATTTCCCTTGGTGCAGCTTAGACTGTGTCCTCTGCTTCTGTCAGTGCTGCCTGGAAAAAACTCATTTGTGATATTTTTTTCCTGCACTAAAAGACTTTTCCTGGAGTCTTTTCACCTGAGCACAGCCACCTTTCAGGGAGTTGTAGAGAGTGATAAGGTCACTCTGAGTCTCCTTTTCCCCACAGGGTTTGTGTTCCAAGCCCCTCCCCAGCCTCGTTGCCTCCTCTGGATGTGCTCGAGTGTCTCAACGTCCTCCCTAAACTGAGGGGACAGAACTGGACACAGCACTCGAGGTGTGGCCTCACCTGTGCTGAGTACAGGGGAAAATCCATGGAGGAGCAGGGATGACCCAGCTAGGACCAGTGGGTCCCCTGGAGGACCCCAGGACCTCCCACTCACCTGGCTCAGGTGTCCCTGAGACAGGAAATCCATGAGGGAGCAGGGAAAAGCGGGGTGACCACAGCTGTGACCACTGCATTTTTTGGAAGGACGTGGCTCAGGTGTCCCAGGAGCTCAGAAATCCATGGAGGAGCAGGGATGACCCAGCTGGGACCACCGGATCCCCTGGAGGACCCCAGGAATGGTCACAACCTGCCAGGAGCCTCCCAGGGGTCCTCAGCCCATCGTTTATCCCAACTCTGCCAAGTGTCCCCAAGTTTTGTGGGGGACAGGAGGGATGTGGGTGGTTTGTGACACCTGTGAACCCCAGCAGGAGGAGGAAAAGCCTTTTGTGTTCTGCTCTTGCCTTCCTGGGGGAGCAGAAGTGGTGGAAGGGCAGGGGAGAGCTCAGCTGGGATTCTGTGGATGAGTGGGAACAGCTCCAGGACAGGAGAAGGACGAGATTAAACCAGATTAAATTTCTCTTCTCTTCTCTTCTCTTCTCTTCTCTTCTCTTCTCTTCTCTTCTCTTCTCTTCTCTTCTCTTCTCTTCTCTTCTCTTCTCTTCTCTTCTCTTCTCTTCTCTTCTCTTCTCTTCTCTTCTCTTCTCTTCTCTTCTCTTCTCTTCTCTTCTTTCTCTTCTCTTCTCTTCTCTTTTCTCTTCTCTTCTCTGCTCTCCTCTTCTCTTCTCTTCTCTTCTCTTCTCTTCTCTTCTCTTCTCTTCTCCTCTCCTCTCCTCTCCTCTCCTCTCCTCTCCTCTCCTCTCCTCTCCTCTCCTCTCCTTTTCATTTTCCATCATTCTTGAGGAAAATATCCGATTTCCTGTGGTACTAAGGGAAAACTTACCTGGCACCTCACGTTGTGCCAATCCATTTTATTCCCTTTAAAGGTTATTTACTTGCGAAACCTTCCAATAAAAGTAATCAAAAATTTCCAGAGGGTCTGGTAGAAACTGAAGAAATTGTTCAGTGGGGATTTTTTATTGATTCAATCAATTTCCCTGTAAAACTGGATAATTTGTGGAGCATCTTTAGTCTATTAGCTTTGCTTCCCCACAAATGTTATTTTCATAATTAAAAAAACCCAAACAAACAGTTTTTTTGCTTATAGTCACACCATAAAATTGTCTGCTCATAATTCTGGGACTCTGGGAAGAGGCTGGATCTGCTGCTGGAGGTGGAGCAGGGTTTGGTGGCTTGGACAAAGAGGAAACCCAACAAAAACTGAGAAAATTCCCCTCCCTCAGAGTGAAGCTGGAATTGAGAGCAGAGCTCCTCAGGCCCTGAAGTGTTTCTGCAGAGCAGGGCCAGCTTTTATTGCCTCTGGAAGAGCAGCCAGACACTTGGCAGGAGAGCCCAGAAAACCAGGAGGTGATTGCAAACTGCAGGTCCTGTGGTCAGATCCTGGGCTCTCTCCTTCTCCCAAACTCCAGGAAAAGTCTTTTAGTGCAGGAAAAAAAATCCCACAGATGAGTTTTCAATGTTCTGTCCGAGTCAAGGGGCTTCTCCAAGGATTCTGGTGCAGGAAATGTTTCCTTTTGTGCTTGTTGGATGGACCTGTAATTTTTGGAGTGCTGGAGGTTACAGAGGGGAAGGAGACCCAGAGCCCTCTCCTGGCACAGGCCGAAAGGACAGCTGGAAAAATGGAACAGCTGGAAAAATAAAACAGCTGGGAGAATAAAATAAACAGCTGGGAAAATAGCACAGGATGGGATGGGATGGGATGGGATGGGATGGGATAATGGGATGGGATGGGATAATGGGATGGGATAATGGAATGGGATGGGATAATGGAATGGGATAATGGGATGGAGGAGGGAAGGCACAGACACTGTGCTGGGGCTGAAGGCAAAGCCCCAGAGCTGATTTATAACCTGAATTTAAGCAGTGACAGGGCTGTGGATGATGCAGGTGGGCACAATAAAAGTGGGTTGGGGTCGTGGCTGTCCCTGCCCAGCTCAGGGGTGAGCACAGCCCGGTTTGGGGGAGGTGGGAGTGCTGGGAATTGCCTGAGCTCAGCCCAGGGCTGCAGGAGGCTTTGGAAGGAAGGGCAGCAGGGGCCTGTGGAGTTCTCCTGGATTTCCTTCCCGGTGTGAGCAGCAGCTCCAGGGGCACACGAGGGGTGATCTCATCCCCAGAGCTCCATCCCCAGCACTGCCAGAGCAGCAGCTGAGCTCATTCCCACCTCAGGGACATCAAACTCAGCTCCAGGGATGTGGCACTGGGCCCTGCTCTCCCCTCAACCCTCTTTTAGTGTTTTCTGGAATCTCACCAAGGATGGGGATGGCTCTGGGCTGTGCAGGGCTCCAGGAGCGTTTTTCACCTTGCTGTTGACAAAGCTTCGTGTGATCTCAGCCTTGTCCCTGGGATCTGCCTCTTCCCTGCCCTGTTCTCCATCCATGGATGTGTCACTCGTGCCCTGGCAGCCTCTGGCGCTGTGGGGTCACTGTGGGGTGTCCCACACTGCGTGTCACTGTGTGCTCTGTCCCAGGGGTGTCACAGCCTGTGCTGCTGTGACTGAGCCATTGTGGGTCACTGCAGAATGTCCCTGACCTGGCCTGGAGCAGCCCCTGAGGCAGAGACCTGTGCAATGGCTGAAATTCCAAATCTGGCTGCATTTCTGCCCTGCCTATAAATCCAGTGTTTATGGATAAAGCCAAGGTTTAGCTCTGACCCGTGTAGAATGATCTCCTCTGTGCCACCAGGGTGTAAATCCCCTTTAAAAGTGAAAATACGGAATTATTGAGGTTGGGAGAGACCTCCAAGCTCATCCAATCCAACCTTCACCTGAATCCCAGCTACATCCTGTCCCCAAGTGCCACATCTGCAGGTTTTTGACACTCCAGGGATGGGGACTCCAAACCCCCCTGGGCAGTTCCAATCCCTGCCCACCCTTTCCATGGGGAAATTCCTGCTGCTGTCCCCCCTGAGCCTGCCCTGGCCCAGCCTGAGGCCGTTCCCTCTCCTCCTGTCCCTGTTCCCTGGAGCACAGCCCGACCCCCCCGGCTGTCCCCTCCTGTCAGGGAGTTGTGCAGAGCCACAAGGGCCCCCCTGAGCCTCCTTTTCTCCAGGCTGAGCCCCTTCCCAGCTCCCTCAGCCTCTCCTGGGGCTCCAGACCCTTCCCAGCCCCATTCCCTGCCCTGGACTCGCTCCAGCCCCTCAGAGGCACAAAGATGTTAATAAATTAAACTTTCCCATTCTGAGAACACCCCAGAGGATTTTGCCGTCTCCATTCCTGGAAAACCCGGAGTTTTTTGAGCACTTCCAGCATTCCTGTGCCTGTGCAGAGCTGCAGAAAGCTTGTCCAGCTGGGAACAGAAGGATTTGGGGCAGGAGGGGTCAGTGCTTCTGCAGCCCTCACATCCCCTCCTGCCATGCCAGAGGAGGCTGGGCAGGGGGGCTGGATGGTGTCATTTGTACAGAGGTGACAGCCTCAGTCCCAGAGAGATAAAAACCCCTTCCCTCGTGTTTTCCTCACTTCCAGCCAGGTGAGTGGGAGGGCCTGGGGTCCTCCAGGGGACCCGCTGGTCCCAGCTGGGTCATCCCTGCTCCTCCATGCATTTTCCCCTGTGCTCAGCACAGGTGAGGCCACACCTTGAGTGCTGTGTCCAGTTCTGTCCCCTCTGAGCAGCAGCACAGCCCTGAGCACCTGGAGCAGCCCCAGAGCTCTGCAGAGCTCTCCCTAAGCCAGGCTTTGCTCTGCAGGGCTCTCCCTAAGCCAGGCTTTGCTCTGCAGGGCTCTCCCTAAGCCAGGCTTTGCTCTGCAGGGCTCTCCCTAAGCCAGGCTTTGCTCTGCAGGGCTCTCCCTAAGCCAGGCTTTCCCCAGCCCTGTCCTGCGTGGGGAGGAGAACAGGCTCACCCCGTGATTCCCTCCTTTCCTCCTGGATCCACTGCCCAGCTCTGAGCCAGGTCATTCCCAAGCCCAGAGGTCTCAGGAAATGTGCGGTAAATGAATTCGTTGTCAAAAATAAACGAGCACAGAGAGAGGGATCCTCTCCCCGGGCTGGAACTGCTCCCTGCCCTGCCCTGGGGCGCTCTCTGCACAGGAATTTGGTTTTTTCCTGGCGATGGAGGTTTGGAGGCTTTGGATGGATGTGGAAAAGCTGAGCCCAACATCAGGACAAGGCAAATCCTGCCGGGGGTGAAGGAAAATCCACGGTGAGAGCACAGGGAGGTGAGATGTGACAGGGGCACGGATTTGGGTCAAACTCACATTTTGGGAGTGACGTGGTGCTGGCACACCCTGGGCACTGCCAGAGGTGTTTTATAGCTGAATTCAGGTGAGATCTGCCCCTTAGAGACATTTGTGTGACATTTTTATCCCTCCACATCCTCCAGACGCTGCTCAGAGCTCCTTTGGGGCATCATCTGTGCTGCCAGTTCCCATAACGACTTGTGAATTCGGCATCGCAAAGCTGCTTTTCTCTTTTAATTATTATTACCAAGAAAAAAAAAAAAAAAAAAAGAAACCCAGCCCAAATTCTCTTGTCTTTTGTCAGCTCCTGAAGCACTCGGATCCCTGGCAGGCTGCCTCTTCTTTTCTCCTCCTCTTTTCCTTGTTTTCTGTGAAAAGGAGCCCGGGCTTACACTGAGAAGGGTCATTACCATTATTTATAAAGAAAAGGGAATATTGCCTATCCAGCTTTACAGACACCGGGCCTTGGCAAACACCGAGAATGGAAAGAAGGGGAGATGAAAAGGCTTTGAAAAGGTTTGGGTGTGCTGGGAGCTGATTTGGGTGATGGATTGGGCTCTTCAGCATCTCCCTGACAGGTTTATTTAGAGCTTCTCTCTGCTCCGGCCTTCCCCAGGCGGTGCCACTCATTGCTGGCACTGCAGAGGAGTTAAAACCGAGTTTAAACCCCGCTCTGGATGCAGGAAAGGAGGAGATAAATACCAGAGATATAAATCCCACCCAGCCACCTAACTGGGACCGCTCCTCCCCTGCCCTGGGGCGCTCTCTGCAGAGGAATTTGGTTTTTTCCTGGTGATGGAGGCAGTTGGAGGCTTTGGATGGATGTGGAAAAGCTGAGCCCAACAGCAGGACAAGGAAAATCCTGCCTGGGGTGAAGGAGGAGTCCACTGGTTTGAGTCCTGAGATGAGAACTGAGGCAGGGGAGGGGATTTTAGGGTGTGTAAATCACTGCAGAATCCTTGGGCAAAACACCCAAATATTTTATAACTCAGCATTTTCTGAGGGACATTTATAGCCCACACTGACTATTACCAAGGAATAAAAATTATCATGATAAAAATTGTTATAAAATCATCCTGGACTGGTTTGGGATTAACTCATCCCTGTTCTTATCAGTACTTTGCCCTCACTGAGGTTTCCCTGCCCAGGTTAAAAAAATTATTTTTAATTCACCATCTTGAATGGAAGGCACTAAAGGATGGGCAACACTTTGTGCCCCTGCTTTTCTCCTCCTTTCACAGAATCCCAAAAGGGTTTGGGTTGGGAGGGACCATAAATCCCATCCCAGGGACACCTCCAACCACCCCAGGCTGCTCCAAGCCCTGTCCAACCTGTCCTTGGACACTGCCAGGGATAATAATTTTATTTTTTTTTCCATAAAAACACAGTGAAAAGTGGTTTGAATTCAGCCATAGAGAAGCTGAGGGCCATCAGGTGTGACTTTGAAGCTGCAGACAGAGAAATTCTGCAAATGTTGGCACCCAAGGAATTGAAATTGTGTTGGCATGGAGCCATGTGGCATCATCTGAGCTGGGAATAGGAAATACAAGGGGCAAAAATGGGAAATACAAGGGGCTGTGGGGAAAACCTGTGCCCTGGGCAGTTAATTGCTGGGTTTTATAATTAGTAGCCACACCAGATTTGAATGCAGTGCTCAGTCTGTGCAGTGGAAGGGTTAAAATCCTGAATTTCTCTGGAGACCATCCATCCACCCTCTGCCAGTCATGAATTGGTTTGGTGCTTTTAAGGACAATGCAGTGCTGCTGAGGAGGAGGAATATTCCCATTTGAACTCGATTATCTGACAATTTGGGTGCAATTGCATGAAAACAATATTAAAGTTACATTAAGGTATTGGAGATAATGGGTCCACCTTGCTGATGTCACAGCACTGGCCTGAGTTTCTTGGCTTGTTCACCCAGGAGCAGAACGAGACAGAAAAAATGCACAAAAAGAAAGGAAGAATAACTTTTTCATGGATGTAAATCCCAGTTTTTGAACATGATGGGATAAATCAAGGTCATGGGGCCAGCCACGATCTTGGCACTTCTCAGCTCTGCAAAGAAACTCCTTTAATTAAAGCCCATCTCTCCCTTCCCAGGATTTTTTAGGACAATCAAACAGAGGCTGAGCTGTGTTGGCTGCAGCACCAGGAACGTTCCTGTTCACCCGGGGGATGTTCCTGCCCTGCTGCTGGGACAGCACCAGGTGTGGCACTGAGCTGTGACAGGGACACGGAGGGGACACTGAGAGTGGCCAGGGAAGGGAACGGGGCTGGGAAGGGTCTGGAGCCCCAGGAGAGGCTGAGGGAGCTGGGAAGGGGCTCAGCCTGGAGAAAAGGAGGCTCAGGGGGGCCCTTGTGGCTCTGCACAACTCCCTGACAGGAGGGGACAGCCGGGGGGGTCGGGCTGTGCTCCAGGGAACAGGGACAGGAGGAGAGGGAACGGCCTCAGGCTGGGCCAGGGCAGGCTCAGGGGGGATTTTAGGAAAAATTTCCTCATGGAAAGGCTGGCCCAGCCTTGGATGGGGGACTCACCATCCAAGTGTTCAACAAACCCATGGATGAGGCACTTGAGGTTGTGGGAAGACAGTTTGTAAGGACAGTGCAGGAGGCAATCTTTCCCAATTAATCACACTGGATTGATTACTGAGATTAAGGAGCCAGCCTTGCCTGCACAATGGGGATGGGGCTATAAAAGAGTGGGACAGCTGCTCCAGAGGGAGTTGGAGCTTGAGATCCAAATCTGCTGCAGGATGGGATGGGATGGGATGGGATGGGATGGGATGGGATGGGATGGGATGGGATCAATGGGATCTATGGGATCTATGGGATCAATGGGATGGGATCAATGGGATCAATGGAATCAATGGGATCAATGGGATCAATGGGATCAATGGGATGGGATCAATGGGATCAATGGGATCAATGGGATCAATGGGATCAATGGGATGGGATGGGATCAATGGGATCAATGGGATCAATGGGATCTATGGGATCAATGGGATCAATGGGATCAATGGGATCAATGGGATGCAATGGGATGGGATGGGATCAATGGGATCAATGGGATGGGATGGGATGGGATGGGATCAATGGGATCAATGGGATCAATGGGATCAATGGGATCAATGGGATCAATGGGATCAATGGGATCAATGGGATCAATGGGATCAGTGGGATCAATGGGATCTGCTGCAGTCTGGGCTGGAGCCTGCTGGCTGTGCTGTGGGGAGGAAGGGACATGCAGTGGTGCAAGGCACAGACAAGGTGAGAAGATGCTGTGTGAGGGACAGACAGGCTGAGGTGATGGGTGAGGGACAGGCTGGGCTCAGCCAGCCATGCAGAGGAGAGAAGGAAACTTGCAGAGAGGAGAGAAGGAGTCAGAGCTGTGTGGAGCTGCCTGTGAGGGAAGCAGTCAGAGTTGTCTGAAAGAAGTCCAGTGAGAGAAAGCATGAAAAGTTTCTGATAAAGGACTGATGATGGTGTCAGTCCAGTCTGTCGTGACATAATTCCCACTCGAGGCCATGGCTCAGTGTGACCACGGTGCTGAGGGTTGGACCCAAAGGTCTCAGATGTTCATCCCAGCCTCAGTGACTCCAGGATTCCAGGGACAGATTCTGGGGGTCCAGAGCTCAATTTGCTAATGAGCTTCAGCTCATTCCCCCAGTCCTGGGGAAATCCAGGAGCCCCGTGGACCCAGCACAACCCCCCCCTCCTGTCCCAGCCCGGGGGACATTTGCCAGCTTGAACCCCAGCCCTGGAGCCCCAGCTGTGCCAGCATCTTGTGCAACTTCCCCTCCACCTTATTTGCCCAACTCCTGGATTTTATTTGCCTCCCTCTCCACATCAATGGGAGCCGTTGCTCAATTCTGGAGCCGCTGGAAATCGTGGCACTCCCAGGCCTTGCTCCAGGAGTGAAAAGTGTTCCTGGCCTCCCTCCTTAAGGGGCCGTGGCATTTTCTCCTTCTTTCAGACAATCCCCAAACGGTTTGGGTTGGGAGGGACCTTAAATCCCACCCAGAGCCACCCCTGCCATGGGCAAGGACAGCTCCCACGATCCCAGTCTGCTCCCAGCCCTGTCCAGCCTGGCCTTGGGCACTGCCAGGGATAGGATTTTTTTTTTTTTTTCCCACAAAAATGCAATGAAAAGTGGTCTGGATTCAGCCATACAGATGCATTATTGCATTTTTGGGAAGCAGGGCAGCACCCTGGTGCCTCCCTGAAATTGTGACCCAAAAATCCAGGTGTGGGAGAGCTGGAGGGAGCAGAGCCCGGAGCCCCAAGTGCAGGTGAGGATTTTCAGGCTTGTGTGACTCAGAGCCAATTTTCCCAATTTTCATGGGAGCTGTAAAGATTCCCCAAATCCAGGACTTCTGCCATGACAAATTTCCAGTTGGAGCATGGGGCTGAGAGGGTTCTGTGGGGGAATTTTTACTTGGGGTGAGGCATTGATTTTGCATTTGCTTTTCTGTCCCTGCTGCTAAAATTATTATTCCAGTTGGGCTGAGCTGATCCTTGCTGATTTAAGTGTCTAAAATAAAGTTCTGAACGAGCTGTGTTTTCCATGAGTAACATTCCCATTCATCCCTGACTTCATGGCACTGAAATCATTCCCAAGAAGCAACGAGTGGGCTTGGAAAACACTGGAATGGTTTCGAGATGATAATTTAGTTCATCACACTGGAAGTTTTACATTTACCTACATTTTGTGAGGGGAAGGTGAAAGCCCATCAGGATCAGCCTTTAGGGAATCTTTCCCCTCTCATTCCTTTGATTTTTGTCTCCAAATTCCAGAGGCTCCAATGTAACCCTGCCAGAGTCATCTGTGACATTTCCCTGCATCTTTTTTCCCACTTAAATAGGAAAACTGGGCTTCCACCCCTTTTTACTCCCTGAACTCTAAATTAGCCTCAAATATTACCCCTGGGAAATGGCAAGTTTAGCTTTTCCAGATGTGTGATTGGATTAAAGTGGATTTGGAGCAGTGGGATCAAACCTGAACCTCGGGAGTTTTCCCAGTGCATCCTCCCAGGGAATAACTCAGCCTCGGATTCTGCAAAGCTCTTGGCACGGGGAGGAGCTGGAAGAGCTCAGACCAGTGGGGAAAAGAAACCAGCACATGCAGAGAGGCACAAATCCATGGTTTATTCTATGAAGGCATCCTGTCTGCATATACCCACGGCTATTGTTTTACAGGGGTTTTATATCTTTTGAGGGTTTTACAATTTGCACCAATTACCAAGGGAATTCTACTTTCTGACCAATCCCTGAGGGATTTTACATTCAAAGCTGGCCTGTGGATACTAAAAGAGAATGAACCACTAATATTGAAGATAAATAAGAGGGTCTACCAAGGGGGGGGAAGCTGGATTCCTTTTGTATTCGTCATTTCACAGCCATTTCTTATCTCTAAGCTCTGGTTTTCCAAGGAGCCTGTTCTGAGGATGCAGGGAGACTGTCTTCTTTATGAATGTTTTCTGCTCCCTCCACACCTTCCCAGCTCTCTGTCCCCAGGCTTTTCCCAAATCTGCTCCAGCCACGTGGAAAATCCTCCCCCAGCACTGCAGGGATGTTTTACCTGGGCAGGTCCAGGCTGCTCCAGGCATTGCTGACACATCCCTGCCTTCCCTGGGCAGAGCTCCCAGCCATGCTCAGCTAAGGCCTGAGAGCATTTGGGGGGTCGGGGTGGGGGGTTTCTGGGGATTTTTAACTTGACACAGAGATGAATCCCCCAATCAGGTTTGTAAAAGCAACACTTTGTGTCAGGAATTAATGCCTGGAGCGAGTCAGGGAAGAGAATTTGAATGGAGTGATAAGAAATAATCAAATTATTGGCTTTAACTGAGTTGCAGCTGACCTTGTGGTGCCAAAGGGTGTGAGCCACGTTCCTCCTTTTTGGGAATATGTTGGGAAAAGGGGAGGATGTATTGGGAATATGTTTGGGGAATATGAGTAGGGAAAAGGGAACAGCAGGAGTGGCACAGACACGCTGCCCTCGGGGTGTGTTTGCTGCCTGTGCCAAAGCAGGTGAAATTCCCGCTGGCAAAGGGAATTCCAGAGGGTGTTTGTGTCCTGCTGGGCACCACTGGGATCTCTGGGGACACAGGGCCAGGAGCTGCTGCTGTGCCCAGGGAAACAGAGTTTGGGGAGTGCTGCTGGGGAGAGAATGGAGAAAAATCAGCTTTTGCAGAAGGAATGTGCTGAGGAATGGGGCTGTTGTCAATCTGGGCTGCAGAGGGGAAAGGGAATCAGCTTTAGGCCAGCCCAGGGACCCATCCTGGCCCTGCCAGCGCTGTCCTCAGGGGACTGTCCCCCCTCTGTGTCCTTTCTCCTTCCTGGCAGTTTGTTTTTGTGATTCTCAGGCTGAATTCTGCTTCCCACAACCTGCCTCATTAGCAAAACACAACTCCCCAGAAATTTCTTTTCAATCTGGCGTTTCCACCCGTCAATTATTTGCAGGTTTTTATTCCCTCACACTTTTTTTTTTTTCTTTTCCTTTTTTTTTTTTCTTTTTTTGGACTTAAATGAAACATGCAGCTTTTTCTTCTTTCACTTCTCCAAAGGGATCAGTGTTTCCAGAATCCTGATAGCTGAACATGGGGTTTGATCACGTATTTTAGCAGGAAACCTTCACCCTAAACGGGCAGAGGAAGAATTTTGGGGTTACATTCCCGTGCAGAGGAGGTTCCAGAGCATCACCCCGAGACATTTGGCCAGACCCCAGTGGAGATGAAGGAGCTGATGGTGCTGAGCCTTCTCTGTATTCTCTGGGCTCCAGAGCAGCCTGGGGCGAGCCCAGTATCCCAAAAGTTGCTCAGAACAATTTTGTGTAACAGCATTGCTGCTTTCCCAGGATTATGCCCTGCTCTTATTTCTGCAGTTGGTTCTGTGGTTGCTCTTTCCCCTTTTTAATATTTTTTTCGTCTCTTTTTTTTTTCTCTTTTTTCTTCTTGTTTTCCTCTTTTTTTCTCTTTTATTTGCCTCTTTTTCTCTCTTTTCCCCCCTCTTTTTCCCCTCTTTTTTCTCTTCTTTTTTCTCTTCTTTTTTTCCTCTTTTTTTCCTTTTTTCCCCATTCTTTTTTTTTTTCCTCTTTCTTTTTCTCTCTCTCTCTTTTTTTTTCTGGTTTTTTTTTTTTTTCCCTCTTTTCTAATTCTCTTTTTTCTTTCTCTTTTTTCCCCCCTATTCTGCTGGACATTCTGTTGGGGGCACTGACCGAGCTGCAGCAATGTGACGGCTGATCTTTGCAGCATCCCCGAGCTGTGATATTTTTATGATATTTTTATACCATTCCAAACCAAACCCCGGTTTTTCAGGCAGTCCCAGCCGTGCCCTGGGCCGGTGCCTGGTGCTGCTGTGCCCCATCCCAGAACCTGGCAGCCCAAAGGCTCTGATGGGCACGGCCTGTGCCCTCTGCCTTGGCCATCAGCTGCTCCTGGGGCTCTGGGCTGGGCTGTGCCAACCTCAGAGCGGGCTCAGATCATTCCCAGCCCTTCCTCACCAACATCTGCTTGGGATGGAGCCACGGGGGAGAAAATCCCCCCAAATTCCTTCCTTCCTGAAATCCTTCCTCCTTTCCTTTCCTTTCCTTTCCTTTCCTTTCCTTTCCTTTCCTTTCCTTTCCTTTCCTTTCCTTTCCTTTCCTTTCCTTTCCTTTCCTTTCCTTTCCTTTCCTTTCCTTTCCTTTCCTTTCCTTTCCTTTCCTTTCCTTTCCTTTCCTTTCCTTTCCGTGGCAGCAAGGGGACCCTGGGTGACTCCAGCCGCCTCTGTCCCTCTCCCATCTCTTCTCCCCCCTGCTGGCATCACTCACATTTAGGAAATGCTGAGGCCCTGGCACAGATTTCCAGAGCAGCTGTGGCTGCCCCTGGATCCCTGGAAGTGTCCCAGGCCAAGCTGGAGCACTCTGGGATAGAGGTTGGGAAGAGTTCCTGGGTGGCCTGAGTGTTGGTTCCGTTAAATCCTCCCAGTCTGAGCTGTCTGGAGTCATTTCCTGCTGTGTAATGAGGAATATTAATTGAAAGAGACAGCAAGAGTTACCCTGGCTGGGTGTGGATGAAGTCCTGCAATGGCTCCTCCTGCTCCTCTTGCATTCCTGGTCCCAGTCAGGCACTGAGGATGCTCCAGGCCACCACGGGGATGCCACCTCTGTCACCCCTGCAGTGTCCCCACGCCTGGGGCCACTGTCCTGGATGCTGGAGACACCTTCAGTGATGGTGCCCTGGGGCAGCTTCCTCATCCTGCCCTTTTCCCTGCATCCAGGACATGTTCTGGCTCATCCTGGCAGTGCCCAAGGCCAGGCTGGACAGGGCTGGGAGCAGCCTGGGACAGTGGAATGTGTCCCTGCCATGGCAGGGGGGACACTGGGTGGGATTTAAGGTCCCTTCCCACCCATTCTGAGATTCTGGGATTCTGTGAACTTTGTCAAGCCAGCCCCAGCCTTTTGAACATTGTATTTTCATGGGTATCTTCCCATAACCTCCCCCATTTACTTTTCTATTAAGGTTTAGCCCCACTGAGGCTGGAAGTGGATGAACCATCCTTGACTGTGCCCAGAGCAGAGCTCAGCTTTATTTCCTAGCTCTGAATTACTCAGGATGGGGTTGAATTTGCACTCAGGGTCTGATTTTAGGAGAAGCACAAACCCCATCACCAGCCAGGCTCCTGTGCCTCATCTTTGTGTCTCTCATTCCACATGCAAAGAAAACTCAGCAGCTCTGTTCCTCCTAAATGATTTGGTTGCTAGTGAGGAGAGGAGAGCACAGGGAAAAATGGCTAAAAGATAAAGATAAAGCCAAAATAGTGACAGAAGGGTTGAGATAAGGAGGGGAAGGGTGAGCAGGGAAAATCCCTGAAGTGTGGATGGGAACAGGGAATAAAATCCCTGATTTGGGAGCGAGGAATAAAATCCCTGATTTGGGAATAAAGAGTAAAATCCCTGATTTGGGGAGGCTGGGAGTGTCTCTGTGATACAGTGACACCCATTCCAAGCTGCCTCATCTCACCAATGTCTCTTCTTTCCCACCCCAGGCATCCTTTTCCTATGAACACCTGAGTCTCCTCCACCTCTCAGAGGATGCACCTGTAGCAGCTTTCCCACAGGTAAGAGCTCAGCCGTGGTCCCTGTGCCTGTTAAAAGGATTTTGGGGTGTGGGGATCACAGACCCCGTGCCCTCAGGGCTTTGGGATCAAGCCCAGGCCTGGTTCTGTGATGGGTTCTTTGCTTTCTCTGGGGTTCCTGTGGGTTTTGTGCCCCTCTGAGGTGACAGAGCCCCAGGGGGCTGCAATTCCTAGAGCAGGCATTGGTGACTGGGCACTGAAAGACGTTTTCAGGGGTAAGGACTGGTCCAGACTTGGTTTTTCCCTTTGTTTCTGACAGAGGGCTCTGGTTTGGTTTGTAGGTGATCCCACACAGTGATTTGCTGGTTTGCAGGGTGAGGGTGGAGCTGGGAATTCCTGCTGCTGTGATTTCCCTCCTGGCTCTTTATCCAGCAGCTGAAAGTGTAAAATATTGAGAGACAGAAGCTGCTGCTGGGTCTCTCCCCTTGAACATGACCAGCAGTTCCCAAATCCCACCTGCCCCGCAGCTCTGCCTTTTCCCCTGGCCAACTTCAGAAAGTCTCTTGGTGTGCTGGTGAAGCTTTGCCTTCCCAGGGGCTGCTGCCTGCGCAGCTTTGGGGGAAGTTTGTGGGGATGAAATGCTGTTCATGGAGCTCCTGGTGCTGCTGGGCATGGACATGATCTGCCCCGGGACATTTTAGGGACTCGGTTCTGGTGTGGCGCCGGTGTTGGGTGGATTTTAAGGGCTGGGAATCACTTGGCTGATGTGAGACAGCTGAGCACGGGCCTAGAGTGGAAAATGGGATTGTTGGTTCATCCTTTGGAGCTTTATCCTTAGGGACACACGTCCCTTGGCTGCTCCCAGGCTCTGGGGGGTTTATTTTCCCAGGTAAAAATGTGGTGGCACAGGATGGAAAACTCTGGGGCTGGGTCAGGATGGGGGAGATGCTGCCCTTGCTGAAGGCTCAGCTTTTCTTAGGCAGGACTTGAGGGGTGCTGGGGCAGTCCCGGGGAGGCTCTGGCTGGGCACTGATTGCAGGGCACAGGTTGTGCTCCCCGGGAGCAGCAGGGCCAGCTCGGAGCCGTCTCCATCCCTGGCTAAATCTGCTGATCCCCCGACTTTTCCCTTCCCGAGTGCTCCTTGCAATGTCCCTTCAGCCGGGCCTGGCTCCTGCCCTCCGTTCCCGGCGGCTCCGGGACAATAAATCCAATAAATTCATCTGCTGTGTCGTCTGGCCGCCCCACAGCCCCTCCCTCGCCGTCCTTTTTGGCAATCTGTCATTCCCAATTTTGGTGCGGGGCCAGGAGCTGAGTAAAAACTCCTCGGGCAGCTGGAGCGCGACACAATGGGGTTGAAATGGGGCTGAAATTGGCTCCAGCGTGTTTGTAAACAACTGCACGGGGCGGGCAGACAGAGCTGATGGGCAGAATTCATCACCCCCAGCGGGGATGCTGGGCAGGGAAAAGGGGAAAAACCCCTGTGCTGTGTCCCGGGTGTCACCGCGGCCACCGAGCAGCCGGGCTGGCTCGTCCCGCAGCGGGGCACGGCCGGGATGAGCGGGGAGGGGCTCGGGGATGCTCCTGGGATGCTCCGGGGGTGCTCGGGGATGCTCGGGGATTCTCCCGGGGAGCTCGGAGATTCTCCAGGGATGCTCCGGGGATGCTCCGGGGTGCTCGGGGATGCCCCGGGGTGCTCGGGGATGATCCGGGGATGCTCGGGGATTCTCCCGGGGTGCTCGGGGATGCCCCGGGGATGCTCCGGGGGTGCTCGGGGATGCTCCGGGGTGCTCCAGGGATGCGCCGGGGGTGCTTAGGGATGCTCCGGGGATGCCCCGGGGTGCTCGGGGATGCCCCGGGATGCTCCAGGGATGCTCCGGGGGTGCTCGGGGATGCTCCAGGGATGCCCCGGGATGCTCCAGGATGCTCCAGGGATGCCCCGGGGTGCTCGGGGATGCTCCAGGGATGCCCCGGGATGCTCCAGGGATGCGCCGGGGGTGCTCGGGGATGCCCCGGGGATCTCCAGTGCGGTGTCAGCTCGGCTCGGGAATCAGCTGACAGCGAAGGAAGATCAGGGCAGGGAATGAAAGCTTCTGGTCTGTCAAAATAACCTCGTTTCTCCTGAATTCACACAGCTTGTTCCTGGTGGGGAGAAAAAAAAATAACAAAACAACCTACCAAAAATAGTTTAATGGTTTCTTTGCTACAGGGAATAATAATAATAAAAAAAAGCTTTACTGAGAAGGGAACAACAGGGAGGAGGCAAAAAGCTGTAGCTGGAGTACATGGATTGATTGGATGACCCCAGGTCATCAATTTTGGTGAAAAACCTGAATTTCCAGGGATCAGCTCCCTCTCTGCTGCTGAGGGCTGTGAGGAGAGAGGGGCTGACATCAGGAGATCACTGATTATAGAGCAGGAGTTCTGCTGGTGGGGAAATCCGGGCGGGGAGAACTCAGGGGGCTGTGCAGGGAAAGCCTTGGGTGTGAGCTGAGCCAGCCCTGCAGGGGCCACTCCCTGCCCCCGGCACCGGGACATCCCTGCAATGGGATCTAATTAATGAATTCAAGACGTGCTGGGATTAGAGTTGATTAAATTTTGGAAAGAGAGAAGAGGAGATGAAATGTAAGCAAAGGTTGGGAAGGGGAAGGAGGGGCTGTGCCAGCCCTGGTGCCCTTTGCTGGTGGGTGCTGAGGGGTGCTCAGGTTATCGACAGGTAACTGCAGGTGATGGATTAGAGAATCCCAGAACAGGATCACAGAATATCCTGAGTGGGAAGGGACCCACAGGGGTCATGGATTCCATCTCTGTCCCTGCCCAGACCCCCAGCAATCCCCCCTGTCCATCCCTGGAGCTCTGGCAGCCTCGGGGCCGTGCCCATTCCCTGGGGAGCCTGGGCAGTGCCCAGCACCCTCTGGCTGAGGGAAGAACCTTTCCCTGATCTCCAGCCTGAGCCTGCCCTGGCCCAGCTCCAGCCCTTCCCTGGCTGCTGTCCCTGTCCCAGGGAGCAGAGATCGGAGCTGCCCCTCGGGAGGAGCTGCAGATCCCTGAGCTCTGCCCTCAGTGTGCTCTGCTCCAGCTGCACACACCCCCCACACCTGGTTTCACTCCATCCAGGAGGTTCTGCTTTCCTTATCCGGCTGCTCTGGGATTTACTGACCCCTCCCTCCCTCCTGCAAGCCAGATACCTCTGGCCATGAATTCCCTGATCCCATTTGAAGTGAAAATAAAGTTTCTTTTCATTCCCCCCCCCCCGATTCTTTCCTGCTAAAATGTCATGCTCTATAGCCCTGCCTCTTTCTCCATCAGCTCGGTATTTGCTGCCTCTAAAGTGATTTGGGGATGGAAATTCAAGTCAGTCACTGCTCACATGTTGCACCTTGGTTCTTCCTCTGCTCCCAGAAGCTGCTTGGACGTGCTGGCACAGCTTAACCCTGCTGGACTTTCCAGGAACAAGCGAGTTTTTGGCTAAGTGGGGCTGTGGGGTGTGTGCAAACCCATCAGCCCTCACAAGGGGTGCAGCACAAGCCCTGGGTTTTGGTTTTTTTTTTTTTTTTTTTGGGAATGCTGTTTTGCCTGCCGGATCTCCAGCATCCCACACGAGCTGTCTTCCCTCCTGACAGCTCAGGGAATAAACTCCACGCTAATTTTAGCTCTCCCTCCAAGGTGGATATCTGAGGTTTGGGCACCGTCAATGCCTTATTCATAAATCTACAAACACTGTAAAAAGCAAGGGGGGAGGAGGGGGCAGGGACTGTCCCACCCTGGACGTGTCTGATCGGCCAGCAGCTGCAGCTTTGGCTCGCAGGGAGAACAAGCCAGGGTTGTTCCTTTCCCAGCCAGGAAAGGGCTGAGTGTTTATATTTAGGGCCCTGGTGGTGTGTGCAGTGTGTGCAGGTGGCACATGAAAACCTGCCATGGTTTCTTACCCTGTTTTTCCTGGACTGGCCTTAGCTCCGTGTGAGAGCTCTGAAAATTTCCTCGTGCCCCTCTCTGGATTTTGGAGCCTTTGGGTGTTGTTGGTGTTTAACCCTGAGGGGTTTCTCCCATGCACTTTTTGGACAGAGTTGTGCCCAGAATCCACATTGTTTAGAGCAGGTTGGTGGCTTCTTGGAGTGTGTGGGGTGTTGGGATTTAGGATCGTGGGGATTTCTCACTGGATAGGAGTGTGGGGCACTGGGATCATTGAGATTTCTCACTGGATAAGAGTGTGGGGCACTGGGATTTGGGATCATTGGGATTCCTCACTGGACAGGAGTGTGGGGCACTGGGATTTGGGATCATTGGGATTCCTCACTGGATAGGAGTGTGGGGCACTGGGATTTGGGATCATTGGGATTCCTCACTGGATAGGAGTGTGGGGCACTGGGATTTGGGATCATTGGGATTCCTCACTGGACAGGAGTGTGGGGCACTGGGATTTGGGATCATTGGGATTCCTCACTGGATAGGAGTGTGGGACACTGGGATTTGGGATCATTGGGATTTCTCACTGGACAGGAGTGTGGGGCACTGGGATTTGGGATCATTGGGATTCCTCACTGGACAGGAGTGTGGGGCACTGGGATTTGGGATCATTGGGATTCCTCACTGGATAGGAGTGTGGGGCACTGGGATTTGGGATCATTGGGATTCCTCACTGGACAGGAGTGTGGGGCACTGGGATTTGGGATCATTGGGATTCCTCACTGGATAGGAGTGTGGGGCACTGGGATTTGGGATCATTGGGATTCCTCACTGGACAGGAGTGTGGGGCACTGGGATTTGGGATCATTGGGATTCCTCACTGGATAGGAGTGTGGGACACTGGGATTTGGGATCATTGGGATTTCTCACTGGATAAGAGTGTGGGGCACTGGGATTTGGGATCATTGGGATTCCTCACTGGATAAGAGTGTGGGGCATTGGGATTTGGGATCATTGGGATTCCTCACTGGATAGGAGTGTGGGGCACTGGGATTTGGGATCATTGGGATTCCTCACTGGATAGGAGTATGAGGCACTGGGATTTGGGATCATTGGGATTCCTCACTGGATAAGAGTGTGGGGCACTGGGATTTGGGATCATTGGGATTCCTCACTGGATAGGAGTATGAGGCACTGGGATTTGGGATCATTGGGATTCCTCACTGGATAAGAGTGTGGGGCACTGGGATTTGGGATCATTGGGATTTCTCACTGGATAGGAGTGTGGGGCACTGGGATTTGGGATCATTGGGATTCCTCACTGGACAGGAGTGTGGGACACTGGGATTTGGGATCATTGGGGGATAGGAGAGCACTGAAAATGAATATGTGGGGATGAGAGCTCCTCCAGCAGGGAGGTGGGTGGTGCTCCAGGGTCTGGGTGCTGCTCTGACCCTCACCTGTGACCCTCACCTCTGCTCTGACCTTCACCTTTCCACCCTCGCAGAGTTCCTCCTGTGGCTGTGGCACTTGGGGACATGGTTCAGTGGCACTTGGGGACACAGTTGATGGTTTGCCTTGATCTTGTCCAGTCTTGGTGCTCCTGGGATTCCCTGGCTGAACAAAGCCCTGTTCACCTCCAGCCTTCCTCTTCCTACAAAGAAAGAAATGGGGGAAATGGGAAAAAACCTCAGAACTGGGTCCCTAATCCCACAGCTCTTGGTGTGTTCCCAAAGAGAGAAATGAGGAAATGCTTTCTCAGAGTCCCTAACCCCACAGTTGTTGATGTATTGCCAAAGTGAGAAATGGGGCAACAATAAGAAAAACTCGGGTGAGCACCTCATCCCACAACTGTGGGAACTTCCCAAAATGAAAAGTGGGGGGGCACTTTGAGAGTCCCTAATCCCACAGCATCTGGGCTGTTCCCAAAGCAAGGAATGGGGGAAAATGGGGAAAATTAAGAAGTGAGTCCCTAATCCCAGATCTGCTAGGATATTCCCAAAGCAAGAAATGGGGGAGTGATTCAAAAACTTAGAATTCCTGAATCTACAGCTGTTAGGATGTTCCCAAAGCTTCACCTCATAGCCCCAGGAGCTGCCAAACCCGAATCAATCCTCACCTGGAGACAGCTGGATTTTGATGGGTTTGGTTTGGCAGGAGCTGCAGAGGACAACAAGAGGGGTTTGGGGCTTGGCTGATGGAGCTGGACTGCAAAAAAAAACCCAAAAAAAACCCCCAATCCCTGGTGGGGATGCAGAAGTGGCAGCTGGGGTTGGCCCAGGAGGGAGCAGCAGCTCTGGAGCTCAGGAATTGCTGCAAAATGAGCCCTGAGTGGAGCTGCACAGCACAGAGGGGGGCAAGGCTGGACTCAGCAAGGCTGGACTCAGCAAGGCTGGACTCAGCAAAGCTGGACTCAGCAAAGATGGACTCGTCACCCCACATCATTCCTGTGCCACCCCTCAGGAGCTGCTCCCTGATCTGCCCTGGCCGGGAGTAATTCCTGGAATTCCCTTTCCACAGGGGATCCAGAGGCTTGGTTGGGATCTGTGAATGTACCAGGGCTGGGGAGGGTTGTGAAAAGCAGAGAGCAGCTCCTAAAATCCTAAAATCCTTCCTTTTGGTGGCCTGGAGGGTGCCCAGGCTCTGAGGTCACAGAGGCAGAATTAGGAAGTTGTTGGTTGTTTTTTGTTGGCGTTTTTTTGCATTCAGAGATATGAAATTCCTGTTTTAATGGACTGAAGCTGCAGGAAACGAGGCTCAAACCGGGTGTAAGGCGTGGATGAAACCCAGTGAGGAGAAAATTTGTTGAATTTGAATTCTCTGTTCCTGTAACCAAACCATGGCAGGTCGTGGTGCTGGGAGAGGGGGCAGAAAAAAGTGAACTCCAGGTTCTGTTTGCACTGGAATATTTTTGGGCATGTTTGGGTTCTTTGCTGTGGCAACCAGAGGGGTTATTTTTAGAATTTCTCCCAAGATGCTCCTCCGTGCCTCACTGAGCTGCTTGGGAAGCAAAGCTGTCCCAGGGGGTTTGGAGTTGAAATGAGCATTAATTCCGAAAAATTCCAAAGGATTTTGTTTTTCAGAACTGAGCAGATCCTGTGTGAGATCCCTCTGGCTGCGTGTCCAGCCTGGCCCTCCTGCTGGGCATTCCCAAATTCCAGCTTTTAGGAATGGGAAGGCTCTGCTTTCATTTGGGAACCCCTGAGCAGAGAATTAAACCAGGGATGGATATGATGGCAGCTTGGCTTAGCAGTTCCACGCAGTAATCCCAAAATATCCGCTGGCATTTGCAGCCCCAGCCCTCCTGGCCCTGAGCCAGGGCCTCCCAGTCTAGCCCAGCCAAGAGCAGATCCCTGCTTTCCTGGGGACTTCCGTGGGCTTTGCCTGGGATTCTGGGTGTAATTCCATGGGAAAACTCGATCATGGAGTCCCAGAATGGTTTGGACTGGAAGGGGCTTTAAATCCCATCCCATTCCATGGGCAGGGACTGTCCCAGGCTGCTCCTTGGACACTTCCAGGGATCCAGGGACAGCCACAGCTGCTCTGGGAAGGATTTCAGCTCAAAATCCTCCAGGATTTCCTAAGCTGTCCCTGGGATATTTCCACCTTCCAAACAAAAAGCATTTGGGGTAGTCAGGCTGGAGCATCTCTTCCTTCAGGAAATGCTGCTGTGCTCCATAAGGCCCAGATCCCAAAAGAACAAAAGCAATCCCAAAAAGATCCCCAAGCAGATCCAGCAGGGAAAGGGAAGCTGCTTTTCCAAATGTCACCCTTGATATTTTATTGTCTTTCATCCATAATCCCTTAAACACACTGGCATGGATTGGGAAAATCCACTGGGAAAACCAACAGCAGCCCTTCCTCCACAGCCTGCTCAGGAATATTTTGTGTTTTGGGATATGTTGTTGTTCCTCTCTTGGAATTTTTTCCAGGATGCTCTGCAGAGTGTTTCCAGGTACATGTGGATGAGACAATTCTCTGTCTGCCCGTGGTTTGGTCAAGGGCTCCATTATTCTTTGAGAATTTTAGGAAAAAAAAGAAATTAAAATGTGCAGAGGAGCATCCACAGATGGTCAGGTTTGGAGGGAAAAGTTTCCTTATCTCCATATACTGATGAATTATGGAATCACAGGTCGGTTTGGTTGAGGAACCTTAAAAACCATCTCATTCCGACTTCCCACTGCCTGGAAATCCTTAAAGATCACCAAATTCCAAACCCCGGGGGTTTGATATCTCAGAGAGGCTTGGAAAACCTTAAAAATCACCAAATTCCAAACTCCAAGGGTTTGATATCCCAGAGGGGCTTCAAATCCAGGGATTTCAAACCCAGCCCCAGAGGGGCAATCAAAGACTGGGGGGATTTAGGCTCGTGGAGGCCCAGGACTGGCAAAGAAATTTTAAGTACATTTCAATATTTGAGTCTTGAAGAAAAGGAGCAGCAGAGCTGTTAAAATTCCCTGTGAGCAGAGGGGCATCCTCACAGATTGGAGCCACGTTGTTAAGGGGAATTTAAGGGAGTGGGTTTGCCTCCAGGTGTTAAACCAACACGGGCATCACCCAGGGAAAATGAGGAAAAAAATCAGGAAAAGAATGTGATATCACATCTGTAAAAGGGGAGCACTCAGCTCTTGAAACATTTTACTTTTCACAAGATTTATCTCCAGAATTCGTTGGTGTTTTCAGTTATCATGCAGCCTTGTGCTCTGCTCTGCAGCCATAGAAGCAATTAGAATATTTTTTGTTTATTCTCCACGCTACTGTTGTTTATAGGAACGAAAACCAGCTTCTCCCAGCCAAGGAGCCAGGCAGAGTTTTTTATTTTTTTTTTAATTCAAACCCATGTGACCAGTTCTGATTTAATCCTGGAAGATGCAACGACTTTTAAACTCTAAAGTTTTAACAGCCTCGTTTGCCATTTCGTGTTGATGCAGATAAACAAAATGGCCTTAATTTTCCTGGCTGTTTTCTTCTTTCTTCTCTTGTTATTATTATCATTATCATTATACCACAGAAGCAAAATTAAGGAGGTGAATAAACAGCATTTTCCAGCAGGCAGGTGGGGCAGGTTCATTTTCAGGTTTGTTCTGGGTGCAGAAAATTAAAATCCACTCTCAGCATTGGGAATATTGAAACCAGGAGGCTCCTGGGGAGCCAGGGATGTGCAGGTGGAGTCAACAGGGAATCCGAAATCTGTGACAAATTTAATCTTCATGGAAGGACCTGGAGGAGCTGGAGCGAGTCCAGGGCAGGGAATGGGGCTGGGAAGGGTCTGGAGCCCCAGGAGAGGCTGAGGGAGCTGGGAAGGGGCTCAGCCTGGAGAAAAGGAGGCTCAGGGGGGCCCTTGTGGCTCTGCACAACTCCCTGACAGGAGGGGACAGCCGGGGGGGTCGGGCTGTGCTCCAGGGAACAGGGACAGGAGGAGAGGGAATGGCCTCAGGCTGGGCCAGGGCAGGCTCAGGGGGGACAGCAGCAGGAATTTCCCCATGGAAAGGGTGGGCAGGGATTGGAACTGCCCAGGGGGGTTTGGAGTCCCCATCCCTGGAGTGTCCCAGGAATTCCTGGATGTGGCATCAGGCACAGATTTGATGATCTTGGAGGAATTTTCCAGCCTGATTGATTGTGTGGTTCTGTCATTTATCCGTGTTGGATCTGTTGGTCACGTCGTGGGATGGGGAATCCTGGAAGGGTTTGGGTTGGGAGGGACCCGAAATCCCACCCAGTGCCATCCCAGGGACACCTCCCCCTGTCCCAGGTGCTCCCAATGTCCAGCCTGGCCTTGGGCACTGCCAGGGATCCAGGGGCAGCTTAATGAGAGAATTTGGGTGTCACAAAATTTGGGGGAGACACAAAACCTGTCCTGTGCTGGTGTTTTGGGAGGGGAGAGCCCCTGGCCAGGTGTGAGCCCTGCCCACAGCCCAGGGAAATGTGTCCCTGGTGGCACAGTGGCCTCTGGAGCAGGGACATTCATCACCCCCTGGCTGGGCTGGCACTGCAGCCTCAGGGAAGGGTTGGTTTGAAAAAACAGGGCAGAAAATCAGTTGTTTTTTTTTTCCTGGTAAACTCTGCAGGAAGCATTTCTGAGATGAGTGGGGAACAACAATTCTTGGCATTTATTGAGATGGATGTGAAGGATCTCTTTAAATCAGTGCAGCATTTGTTATCTCCATACATTGATGAGTTATAGAATCACAGGATGGTTTGGGTTGGAGGGACCTTAAAAACCATCTCATTCCAACCTCCCACTGGTTACAAATCACCAAATCCCAACCCCCAGGGCTTTGATAGCCCGGAGAGGCTTCAAATCCAGGGATTTGAGGATCCCTCTGAAGATCCTCGTGGTGTCCAATGCACCAAAATTCCATCAATGCCCTGAAAAGGTGTAAAGGATCCGTTTGTCTGGTTATTTAATCTGCTCAGAGAGTGTGGGAGCACGTGGCCTCTCTCAGACATGTAAAAACACCCAGCCTGTTAACACAGTGCATAATTAAGCCCTGGAATACATTGCCAATGAAAATCTCACCGTGGATTTTAATAACGTTTTCAAAAAAAGAGACAGCCACGTCTTTTATTAATAAAACGAGACACGGCTCTGTTCAGGGAGAGGCATAAAACAGCCAGGCTGCCTCAGGAACAGCCCCACGTGTGCAAGTCAAACCCTGCCTTGCCTGGCAAGGCTGAATTTTTGGTATTTTTCTTTTCTGCCCCACACCTGTTCTGCAGGGCTGTGGCCAGGGAGGTGTTGGCAGAGCCGAGGTCCAGGCCAGGGGGGGAGATCAAGGAACTGCTCAGATAAACCCGGGGTCAGCTGAGGCACTGCTGGGCCATTTCAGGTCACCATTTAGCATGAAAAAAACCCCCAAAGGTGTCAATTCCTGCATCCCCGGGGGTGGTTTTGGATCGGGTTTAGTGTGCAAACAGCCCAATGTGGGACTGGGGGATGCTGCGGGACTGGGGCTGATCCTGACACTGAGAAAAGCTGGAGGAGGAGCAGGACCATAAAAGTGGTGCCAGCAGCCTCTGAGCATCGCAGGCGTTCAGCATCCCTGCTCTGGGCTGGGCTGAAGGCAGGGAAAAGGCACGGGAAGGGACATGGGGAGAGCCTGGTGTGTCCCGGCTGCCTCTGGCCGTGCAGGCTCAGCTTTGCCCTGGCTTTGATCCTCGGGCAGCTCTGGGGCACTCGGGATGTGCCGTGACCTGGCCATGGCTCCTGCGGTGCCAGCTCAGGGTCACAGAAACACCGACTGACAGCAGGGTGTGTGCCCAGGAAAGGCAGAGCAGAGCTCCTGCAGCCCGGGAGGGACCCCTGCGGGAAGGGCTCCCTCATCCCGGGATGGATGATTTCAGGAAGGGCTCCCTCATCCCGGGATGGATGATTTCAGGAAAGGCTCCCTCATCCCGGGATGGATGATTTCAGGAAGGGCTCCCTCATCCCGGGATGGATGATTTCAGGAAAGGCTCTCACATCCCGGGATGGATGATTTCAGGAAAGGCTCTCACATCCCGGGATGGATGATTTCAGGAAGGGCTCCCTCATCCCAGGATGGATGATTTCAGGAAGGGCTCCCTCATCCCGGGATGGATGATTTCAGGAAGGGCTCCCTCATCCAGGATGGATGATTTCAGGAAAGGCTCCCTCATCCCGGGATGGATGATTTCAGGAAGGGCTCTCACATCCAGGATGGATGATTTCAGGAAGGGCTCCCTCATCCTGGGATGGATGATTTCAGGAAGGGCTCCCTCATCCAGGATGGATGATTTCAGGAAAGGCTCCCTCATCCAGGATGGATGATTTCAGGAAAGGCTCCCTCATCCCGGGATGGATGATTTCAGGAAAGGCTCCCTCATCCCGGGATGGATGATTTCAGGAAAGGCTCCCTCATCCCGGGATGGATGATTTCAGGAAGGGCTCCCTCATCCAGGATGGATGATTTCAGGAAAGGCTCTCACATCCCGGGATGGATGATTTCAGGAAAGGCTCCCTCATCCAGGATGGATGATTTCAGGAAGGGCTCCCAGCTCTGAGGGCAGATGAGCTGAGCAGGGCTGGGTTTGGTTCCCGGGTGGTTTCTGAGCTCATTTGTGCCTGGGAGAGGGAGCTGAGCTGAGCTGAGCTGAGCTGAGCTGAGCTGAGCTCGGGCCTGGCAGGGGGAGCTTCCCACGAGCTCTGCTGAGCCAGCACAGGGCAAGGGCTTGGCCTGGAAGCCCCTCTGAGCAAAACCCGGTGGTTTCTGGGGATCCAGACAATCCCTAATGCACAGAGTCAATGTAATTTATAGTGGGAGTGGGATTCAGGCTGGTGATCATGGAATTGTGGAACAGCTGAGACACAGATGGGAAGAGACCTTAAATCCCACCCAGTGCCACCCCCAGGGACACCTCCCACTGTCCCAGGTGCTCCCAGCCCCAATGTCCAGCCTGGCCTTGGGCACTGCCAGGGATCCAGGGGCAGCCACAGCTGCTCTGGCAATTCCATGCCAGCCCCTGCCCACCCTGCCAGGGAACAATTCCTTCCCCAGATCCCATCCAGCCCTGCCCTCTGGCAGTGGGAGCCATTCCCTGTGTGCTGTCCCTCCATGCCTTGTCCCCAGTCCCTCTCCAGCTCTCCTGGAGCCCCTTCAGGCCCTGCCAGGGGCTCTGAGCTCTCCCTGGAGCCTTCTCCTCTCCAGGCTGTTCTGCTGCTCCCACTGGGTTCTGCCATCCTGGGGACAAATCCTGACAGGACAATTCCCCCTGGCCTGGCCAGGGGTGATCACACTCCTGCAGTTATGGAATCACTGAATATCCCGAGCTGGCAGTGCCCGGCTCTGCCCTCCCACCCACGTGGCCTCTGGGTGAGATGTGCCCCTTCACCAGCTGCAGAAAAGAAATTTTTCAATCTCTTTCAAATCTTCCCCTTGGTGCTTTTGCTGCTTCCAAAAATCCATGTTTAGAAGGAGAGAGGTGGTAAAGGAATCCCAAAAAACCCTGGCCCAGGGGGTTTGAGGATTCTGGGATGTTTGAGAGCCACTTGAGAGCACCTGAGGAATGATCTTCATCCTGGGAATGATCCTGGGAAAGCAGCAGCCAAAGAGCCCTTCCATAATTCCATATTCTGTCCCCCTATAACTCCAGATTCTGTCCCTCTATAACTCCATACCCTGTACCTCTATAACTCCAGACTCTGTCCCCCTATAATTCCATATTCTGCCTCTCTATAATTCCATATTCTGTTCCTCTATAATTCTATATTCTGTCCCGCTATAACTCCAGACTCTGTCCCTCTATAATTCCATATTCTGTCCCTCTATAACTCCAGACTCTCTCCTGAGCCTCAGTCCAGGAAAGGGGATCAGAACATCCTAAAAGTTCCCTCTGTGCCCCAGCACCCTCCCCATGGTTTTTAAATCGAGCCCCTGAGCTGGAGGTGAGAAAGGACCAGAGGGGAACCTCAGGAACGTCCCCCTGCAGGTTTGAAGTGGATTGGATGCCAAAACATCATTAATTTCTGCCGTAGCAGAAATGAAATTAAAGCCTTTGCAGCGCTGATGGGGAGGTCTCTCTGCAGAGCTCCATTAGCTCAATTCACCTTTCTCTTCCAAGACAGTTCCAGCACTAATTGAGCAGAATTCAGCCCAGCTTTCCCCCCGGTAATGTGGGTTCAGAGCTCATAATTGACCTGCTTTGCTGGCAGGGCAGGAGCTCCAGCAGCCACTGCCTGACTGCAGCCTGTAATTACAGGGATTTCAGCCCTTCAAGGAAAATTTGAGGAGCTTTCTGTGCTGAGTTGAAAGTGTAAAATAATATCTACATCTAAAAGAAAAAAAAAATCCAAGTAAGCCTTTGAAACATCTGAGCAGAGTCAGGGGAGGAAGCTCAGAACTTTTGGGCTGGTGGCACAGCCCAGCTTTGTGGAGGAGGTTTTGGGTTGGGATCTCCTGGGGGGGTGACCAGGGAAGGAATTTTTGGGTCATTCTCCAGGAGCTGTTGGCTGCAATGGGTGGGACAGAGGCACCAGAGCAGATTTTCATCCTAAAATCCCAGTGGGCCACAGAAGCCCTGGGTGTGGCTGTGCAGGTGCAATTTTTGGAACTGGAGCTCCCTTCCAGCACATCCACAATTCCAGCAGCTGCCCAGGACACCCCAGGACACCCCACTGGCCACCAGGACCTTCCCTCAGTGGCCACCAGGAACTTCCCCCCACTGGCCACCAGGGCCTCTCCCATTGGCCACCAGGACCTTCCCTCACTGGTCACCAGGACTTCCCCCCACTGGCCACCAGCCCAGCCTGGTGTTTGTCATTGATCACCCCTGAGCTCTGCTCCAGCCCAGCCCCAGCCCCTGCTCAGAACGGGGTTCCCAGGCAGGGACAGGGTTGGGGTGAGGTTCCCTGGGATGGGACAGGGTTGGGGTGAGGTTCCCTGGGGGATGGGACAGGGTTGGGGTGATGTTCCCTGGGGTGGGACAGGGTTGGGGTGAGGTTCCCTGGGATGGGACAGGGTTGGGGCGAGGTTCCCTGGGGGATGGGACAGGGTTGGGGTGATGTTCCCTGGGATGGGACAGGGTTGGGGTGAGGTTCCCTGGGATGGGACAGGGTTGGGGTGAGGTTCCCTGGGATGGGACAGGGTTGGGGTGATGTTCCCTGGAGTGGGACAGGGTTGGGGTGATGTTCCCTGGGGATGGGACAGGGTTGGGGTGATGTTCCCTGGGGATGGGACAGGGTTGGGGTGAGGTTCCCTGGGATGGGACAGGGTTGGGGTGATGTTCTCTGGGATGGGACAGGATTGGGGTGAGGTTCCCTGGGGTGGGACAGGGTTGGGGTGATGTTCTCTGGGGGATGGGACAGGGTTGGGGTGATGTTCCCTGGGGATGGGACAGGGTTGGGGTGATGTTCCCTGGGATGGGACAGGGTTGGGGTGATGTTCCCTGGGGATGGGACAGGGTTGGGGTGAGGTTCCCTGGGGATGGGACAGGGTTGGGGTGATGTTCTCTGGGATGGGACAGGATTGGGGTGAGGTTCCCTGGGGTGGGACAGGGTTGGGGTGATGTTCCCTGGGGTGGGACAGGGTTGGGGTGATGTTCCCTGGGGATGGGACAGGGTTGGGGTGATGTTCTCTGGGATGGGACAGGATTGGGGTGAGGTTCCCTGGGGTGGGACAGGGTTGGGGTGATGTTCCCTGGGGATGGGACAGGGTTGGGGTGATGTTCTCTGGGATGGGACAGGGTTGGGGTGATGTTCCCTGGAGTGGGACAGGGTTGGGGTGATGTTCCCTGGGGATGGGACAGGGTTGGGGTGATGTTCCCTGGGGATGGGACAGGGTTGGGGTGATGTTCTCTGGGATGGGACAGGGTTGGGGTGATGTTCCCTGGGGATGGGACAGGGTTGGGGTGATGTTCTCTGGGATGGGACAGGGTTGGGGTGATGTTCCCTGGGGATGGGACAGGGTTGGGGTGATGTTCTCTGGGATGGGACAGGATTGGGGTGAGGTTCCCTGGGGTGGGACAGGGTTGGGGTGATGTTCCCTGGGGATGGGACAGGATTGGGGTGATGTTCCCTGGGATGGGACAGGGTTGGGGTGATGTTCTCTGGGATGGGACAGGATTGGGGTGATGTTCCCTGGGGTGGGACAGGGTTGGGGTGATGTTCTCTGGGATGGGACAGGGTTGGGGTGATGTTCCCTGGGATGGGACAGGGTTGGGGTGATGTTCTCTGGGATGGGACAGGATTGGGGTGAGGTTCCCTGGGGATGGGACAGGGTTGGGGTGATGTTCCCTGGGGTGGGACAGGCTGCACTCACTCACGGTGTGGGTGACAGTGCTGACCCACACTGGTCACCCAGGGGTGGCACTTTGGGTCTCCTTGTCCTGTTTTCCCCAAATGTTCCTCCCCAAACCCCCTGGACCCCTCCCTTCCCCAGCTGGGGTTTCTCTGCTATTGCAAACCTTGTGCACCCCCAGATCCCTGACCCTGACCCCGCTGTCCTGGGGGGCTCCAGGTGACCCAGGGCAGTGGCCAGCAGGGTGGCCCTTCCTCTGAGCCCATCTTTGGGGTCCCCACCAGGGACTGGGATGGGCTGGGAGCAGCTGGGCAGGGTTTTATTGTTCACTGATTCCCCTGGAGGTGTCCAAGGCCAGGCTGACAGGGCTGGGAGCCCCCTGGGATGGTGGGAGGTGTCCCTGCCGTGGCAGGGCTGGCACTGGGGAGGATTCAAGGTCCATTCCAACCCAAACCATCCCATGATTCCATGAGATAACACCACAAACCTCACCCTGGCAGTGCCCAGCAGCTGAATTTGGGGGCTGCTCCTGCATCATTTCGGATCCCTTTGGATCCAAACACGGATTAGATCTGAGCAGAGTCCAGGCCCAAAGCTTGGGGAATTTCTGAGCCACGTGTGGGACATTTTAGGTGCTCTGTGGAGTCACTCAAGGCTGAGCAGCTCGGGGCAGGGCAGGGCAGGGCAGGGTGCTCTCCCAAATGCTCTCCCTGAAAAGCCAGAGATGGCAAAGCAGATGTAAAAACACCTGGACATCACCTAAAGCTCAAAGATTTTCCCCATCTTCTGCTGATGCCCAGCACTGGCCCCACAGAGCCAGGGGGGAGTGAGGAAATGGGGACAGTGGGGAAGGCAGCTCAGTGTTGAAATGAGCCTCTCTGGGATGCTCTTTGGAAGGCAGGAAAAATGCCAGCCCGATTTCCAGCAGCCCCTTTGTGCCTCCAGACTCACTCTGGGCCTCTCCTGCCTCCCTGCATCTGCAAATAAATCATGGAGAGCTGCAGGAACGGCTCCCTTTGATTTGGCCACCTGACAGCTCAAACAGTTCTTCAGATTCTGCCTCTTCTCCAGACCCCCCTGGGCTGGAGGCTTCGAGTTTGCATTTAAGTTTTGCCATTTTTTTGTGTCTAAGGGGCTGTGACAGCTTCTTCCTATTGGGGAGTCACAGTGGGAAACTCAGCAAGGATGAGCAGAGTTTGAAATCCAAAATGCTCGGGATGTGCAGGGAGGGAGGAGCCCTGAGGATGAGCAGAGTTTGAAAAGCTGAATTTCCAAAATGCAGGGAGGGAGGAACCCTGAGGATGAGCAGAGTTTGAAAAGCTGAATTTCCAAAACGCAGGGAGGGAGGAGCCCTGAGGATGAGCAGAGTTTTAAAAGCTGAATTTCCAAAACGCAGGGAGGGAGGAGCACTGAGGATGAGCAGAGTTTGAAAAGCTGAATTTCCAAAACGCAGGGAGGGAGGAGCCCTGAGGATGAGCAGAGTTTGAAAAGCTGAATTTCCAAAACGCAGGGAGGGAGGAGCCCTGAGCTCACACAAGCAAAGGAGTGCAGCCTCACCCACCTGGGCCAGTTTTGCCCTGGGCACAGCTCGGGCACAGAAAATGCTTTTCTGTCTTTCCACTAAAAAAATCGGAGCTAAACCAAAGCACCAGGATTTGTCCTTCTGCACTCCCAGGAGCTTTGAGGGAAGGAGGACTTTTGGGTATTTTTTATTTTTCTCTGCTCAGTAGAATGACCACAGAGAATCTGTTGGCTGATTTTACACCCTTGACACGATGCTGTGCTGGAGAACGAACTTGGAGCAGTTCTAACCTGAAAACTCTTCAAAAATGACCAGTTTGGAAGGTTTGAATTCTTCAACTGGGAAAATGTAATGCTTTTAGGGTGTATTTAGGCAGTTTTTGGGTGTTTTAAGACAGTTTCAGGGTATTTTTAGACAGTTTCAGGCTGTTTTGAGGTGGTTTTAGGCTGTTATGGGGCAGTTCTAGGGTGTTTTTCAGCATATTTAGGCTGCTTTTAGGCTGTTTTAGGGTGTTTCTAGGCAGTTTTAAGCTGTTTTTAGGCAGTTTTAGGGTGTTCTTAGATAGTTTTGGGCTGTTTTGAGATAGTTTTAGGCTATTTTAGGGCAGTTTCAGGGTGCATTTCAGGCAGTTCAGGGTGTTTTTAGGTAGTTTTGGGCTGTTCTGATGCATTTTTAGGCTGTTTTAGGGCAGTTTGAGGGTGTTTTTAATCACATTTAGGGTGTTTTGAGGCAGTTTTATGGTGTATTTCAGGCAGTTTTAGGCTATTTGTAGTCAGTTTTAGGGTGGTTTTAAGTAGTTTTGGGCTGTTTTAAGGTGGTTTTAGGCTGTTTTGGGGCAGTTTTAGGATGTTTTTCAGCATATTTAGGCTGTTTTGAGGAGGTTTTAGGGTGTTTTGAGGCGGTTTTAGGGAATCCCTCAATGTTTTGTCCCTTAGGAAGTCAGAGCTGCACCCCCAGCCCCAGCCAGGCCTTGTGCTCCCCCATTTCATGGTGCAGCCCCACTCAGGCTGAATTTTGGGGTGACTGCAGTGACCAGGATGATTTCTTCACCACTTTGTGTCATTTGGTGTTTTCCCCCATGCAGAGTCAGCCTTGCTGTGCAGAGGATCCCCAGGGGATGATAATTCCATGTTTGCCTGAGACAGATCCAGGCCCTGTGTGGAGAGGTTCTGCTCCAGCCTAAAACCAGGAGGCTCCCCTGGCTGCAGAAAAGCCGGGTCTAAGCCAGGCTGCGCTCACTGAGACTGAGCACTTCAAATGAATTCAAGTGAGAGGTTCTTCCCTCCTGCTCTCCTTTCTCACGTTAAAAAAAGGGGAAATAAATCAGGCACCTGTCAGGGCAGAGCAGCCAAATCCGTGAAATAAAATAATCCATGAAATAAAAGAATCAGTGAAATAAAAGAATCAGTGAAATAAAACATCTGTACACAAAGAGAGCAAACCCAAATCCTTCCCACAGAGCCAGACCCCGCTGAGCTCCCAGAGCTTCCCCTCACTGCAGGGTCCTGCCCCTGCCCTGGGGGGACTGCAGCACCGGTACAGTGTGCTGGTCTGTACTGGTCTGTACTGGTGTGTGCTGGTCTGTACTGGTGTGTACTGGTGTGTACTGGTGTGTACTGGTGTGTACTGGTGTGTACTGGTGTGTACTGGTGTGTGCTGGTGTGTACTGGTCTGTACTGGTGTGTGCTGGTCTGTACTGGTGTGTGCTGGTGTGTACTGGTGTGTACTGGTGTGTACTGGTGTGTGCTGGTGTGTACTGGTGTGTACTGGTGTGTACTGGTGTGTACTGGTCTGTACTGGTGTGTGCTGGTGTGTACTGGTGTGTACTGGTGTGTACTGGTGTGTACTGGTGTGTACTGGTGTGTGCTGGTGTATACTGGTCTATACTGGTCTGTACTGGTCTATACTGGTGTGTGCTGGTGTGTACTGGTGTGTGCTGGTGTGTGCTGGTGTGTACTGCTGTGTGCTGGTGTGTACTGGTGTGTACTGATGTGTACTGGTGTGTACCGGTCTCTACTGGTGTGTACTGGTCTATACTGGTGTGTACTGGTGTGTGCTGGTGTGTACTGGTGTGTACTGGTCTGTACTGGTGTGTACTGGTCTATACTGGTGTGTGCTGGTGTGTACTGGTGTGTGCTGGTCTGTACTGGTGTGTACTGATCTATACTGGTCTGTACTGATCTATACTGGTCTGTACTGGTGTGTACTGGTCTATACTGGTGTGTGCTGGTGTGTACTGGTGTGTACTGGTCTGTACTGGTGTGTACTGATCTATACTGGTCTGTACTGATCTATACTGGTCTGTACTGGTCTATACTGATGTGTACTGGTGTGTGCTGGTGTGTACTGGTGTGTGCTGGTCTGTACTGGTGTGTACTGGTGTGTGCTGGTGTATACTGGTCTATACTGGTCAGTACTGGTCTATACTGGTGTGTGCTGGTGTGTACTGGTGTGTGCTGGTGTGTGCTGGTCTGTACTGGTCTATACTGGTCTATACTGGTGTGTACTGGTCTATACTGGTGTGTACTGGTCTGTACCGGTCTGTACTGGTCTATACTGGTGTGTACTGGTCTGTACCGGTCTGTACTGGTCTATGCTGGTCTGTACTGGTCTATACTGGTCTGTACTGATCTATACCGGTCTGTACTGGTCTATACTGGTGTGTACTGGTGTGTACTGGAGCCCAGGGTATCCCCAGTTCTGTTCCCCCTGCTCTCGGGGCCGTTGTGTTCTTCAGGAATCGACCCCCAACGGCAAATCCAGATCCTTCCAGATGGGAGGGAAAGGGAAAGGAAAAGAGAAAAGGAAAAGGAAAAAAAGGAAAAGGAAAAGGAAAAGGAAAAGGGAAAAGGAAAAGGAAAAGGAAAAGGAAAAGGGAAAAGGGAAAGGAAAAGGAAAAGGAAAATGGGAAAAGGAAAAGGGAAAAGGGAAAGGGAAAAGGAAAAGGGAAAAGGAAAAGGGAAAAGGAGGGAAAAAAAGGAAAAGGAAAAGGAAAAGGAAAAGGAAAAGGGAAAAGGAGGGGAAAAAAAGGAAAAGGAAAAGGGAAAAGGAGGGGAAAAAAAGGAAAAGGAAAAGAGAAAAGGAAAAGAGAAAAGGAAAAGGAAAAAAAGGAAAAGGAAAAGGAAAAGGAAAAGGAAAAGGAAAAGGAAAAGGAAAAGGAAAAGGAAAAGGAAAAAAAAGGAAAAGGGAAAAAAAGGAAAAGGAAAAGGAAAAGGAAAAGGAAAAGGAAAAGGAAAAGGAAAAGGGAAAGGAAAAGGAAAAGGGAAAGGAAAGGGAAAAGGAAAAGGGAAAAGGAGGGGAAAAAAAGGAAAAGGAAAAGGAAAAGGAAAAGGAAAAGGAAAAGGAAAAGGAATAGGAAAAGGGAAAAGGAGGGGAAAAAAAGGAAAAGGAAAAGGAAAAAAGGAAAAGGAAAAGAGAAAAGGAAAAGAGAAAAGGAAAAGGAAAAGGAAAAGGAAAAGGAAAAGGAAAAAAGGAAAAGGAAAAGGAAAAGGAAAAGGAAAAGGAAAAGGAAAAGGGAAAAGGAGGGAAAAAAGGAAAAGGAAAAGGAAAAGGAAAAGGAAAAGGAAAAGGAAAGGAAAAGGAAAAGGAAAAGGAAAAGGAAAAAAAGGAAAAGGAAAAGAAAAGGAAAAGAGAAAAGGAAAAGGAAAAAAAGGAAAAGGAAAAGGAAAAGGGAAAAGGAGGGAAAAAAAAGGAAAAGGAAAAGGATGGGATGTGCTGGAAGGTGTGTGTGTCCCTTCCCTGGGCAGGTGTCTCTGTCTCTGCTGTTCCCTGGGATCTCCCACACTGGATCAGGGCAGGGAAGCTGCTCAGGTTGTCCAAACGCACTGAAACCAGGAGGAGATGCTGCTTAAAGCCCTGTAAGAGCTGGGAGTGCAGCACTGACAAAACAGCACCTGAGCCATTTGTGAGCACAGACAAAAGTCAGAGCAAAATCTTCTCATGCCAAGGAAGTTTTTGGGGGCTGTTGTGGGTTCTGAGATCTTTCAGCCCCTGTCAGGGTTCAGGGCTGTGTTGTTTGGGGGAGTTTTTGGGGGGCTGTTCTGGCCCTGTCAGGGCTCAGGGCTGTGTTTTAGGATAACCAGGCTGCAAACCCCGACCCACAGCAGTGTTGGGAGAGCTGGGATTTCCCAGGCTCTGCTCCCTTCCCAGTTGCCAGAACTCTGCTGGGAGGCTCAGGGAGCTCCTGTGTCATCAGGGATGTCCTGCCCAGTGCTGGGGCTGTTCTGGGGGCAGCAGATGAGGCAGATCCACCCCCGAGCCCTACATGGCTACTTCAGCTTAACTTAAACTGGGTTTAAACTTCACCTGGAAGCACTGCAGCCCTAGATGAGCTGCTGGTCGTGGTTCCCTGGCCATGCCAAGCAATTCCTGGCAGCTCAGATAATCCCAAAAGGGCCAGGCTCTCTGTGCCAGCACTTTTGGGCTTTCCTGGTGACACTGGTGACATTCAGCTGCTGGAGGAGCCCTGTCCTGCTGCAGGGTGGTGGCAGAGCCACTCTGGCCACTCCTGGAGAGCAGAGCTGGGCTCTGCAGCTCAGCTGCCTCAGGAAATCCCAAAGCCAACTCCAGCGCTGGTTTTAGGATTTCCTGCCAGTTTAGGGTTTGCTGCAATGCATTTGGCTCAGAGCACGAGGGGGGTTCTGATACTTCCACTTCAATGTGTTCATTTGAATTTATTTTTGTGTGTGGTCTGAACCCTTCATTTCCTAAGTTTCTAAGTTATCACATCGTGTTTGGAAGGGATTTTTGATGCATTTCCTCGTCTAAAACATTTGGGATTTTTTTTGCTATGATGTTCATTAGTGAATGATGGACAAGGAGTTATAAATAATATAAAAAGCAGTGAGGGCGGCCAGGTGACATTTCTGGAGGTGAGGGTGGCCAGGTGACACTTGCAGGGGAGTGAATAATGAGGGCACCCCTCGTGCCCTCACATCCTGTTACAAACACAGGACTGGGATCCCTCTCCAGCTGGGAATTCATCCCCTCTCCCTTTGGAGTCAGCAGAGTGAAAAAATCCCCGTTCCAGGCTGTGCTTCACCTCCTTGAGATGAGGATCTTGCACTGAAGTGAATCCACTCCAGAGCTTCCTGCACAAAAGGAGGCGTGAAGGAATTCACTCTGGAGGAGCCCAGGTGGGATCAATTCCAGCCGGGAAGCACGGGACAGGCACGGGGATATTTTTATTGGGAATAATTCTTGGCCTGGGCTGCCAAGAACAGCAGATTGGGAAAAGGTGTGCAGGACTTGAGCCACCCCCCAGCCCCTCTTTGCTCCGGGTTTCAAAGGATTCCTTTGTGCCATGGAGCAGCCTGGGAGATTCCAGGCAGGGAGGAGGAATTCCAGGAGGCTCCGAGGATTCCAGGAGTTTGTGAGAGGCAGTGACAGGGCAGGGATGGGAGCTGGTGCCACACTCTGTGTCCCTGCCCTTTCACAATTCCAAATTAAAGCTGGAATTTCCAATCCTTCTGGTTGGAAAAGCCCTCTGAGACCAAGTCCAACCATCTCCTCCAGGCTGGAATTCCCAATCCTCAATCAACCCCCAATCCTCAACCAATTCCAGGCTGGAATTTCCAGATTTAAAGGCTGGAAAACCCCTCCAAGGTCAAGTCCAACCATCTCCTCCAGGCTGGAATTCCCAATCTTTGAGGCTGGAAAAGCCCTCCAAGGTCAAGTCCAACCATTTCCTCATCCAGACTGGAAAAGCTCTGTGAGATCACATTCAATCATCTTCTCCAGGTTGGAATTTCCAGGTTTAAAGGCTGGAAAAACCCTCCAAGGTCAAGTCCAACCATTTCCTCCAGGCTAGAATTCCCAATCTTTAAGGCTGGAAAACCCCTCCAAGGTCAAGTCCAACCAGCACCACCACCATGGTCAATAATTCTAATTTTTCTTGATTTCTTTTAAAACTTTCACTGAATTTTGGATTTTGTGCTGAGTTGTTTCAGAGCCAGCTTGGTTTGCTTAGGCCCAGCTTGCTGCAGGAACTGGTTTTATGCCATTATTATTCAGTGGCTGCACATTCCCACCCTGAAATAAACCCTAAACATTTGGAGAGGCTGTGCTGAGTGCATTTTCTGACACATCAAAGAACTGAAATCCTCACTTTGTAAATGAAACAAAAAAAAAATCCCTTAAATGACTCAACTATAAAATTATGCTTGTTGCCTGAATGATGCATTTCCCCCTTTTCTGGTGTTTTTTTGCAATTTAAGGATGTTTTGAGGCAGTTTCAGGATTTTTTTTTCAGTTTTAGATTTTTTCAGGCGTTTTCAGGCTGTTTTGAGGCATTTTTAGGGTGTTTTGAGGCAGTTTTAGACTGTTTTTGAGGCAGTGTTAGGGCGATTTCAGGCAGTTTTAGGCTGTTTTAAGGCAGTTTTAGGCCATTTTGACATGGTTTTATGCTGTTTTAGGGCAGTTTTAGGGTGTTTTTAATAATATTTAGGGAGTTTTGAGGCAGTTTTAGGGTGTTTTGAGGCATTTTTAGGGACTCCATCAATGTTTTGTCCCTTAGGAAGTCAGAGCTGGCATCCCCCCCATGCCATGGTGCAGCCCCACTCAGGCTGGATTTTGGGAAGAATCCAGGGAACAGGAGGATTTGTCCAACACTTCTGGTGCCATTTGGTATTTTCCTCCTTCCTGGGCCTTGTGCACCATGAAGTGCCTGATTTAAAAAATCCAGGGCCAAATTCCAGCTTGGAGTGACTCTGTGGAAATGAATGGGCAAATTGTGGAAAACTTTTCCTGTTTCTCTGTGTCCACAGGATGAGATTGGGGGAGTCAATGCAGTGGCCAGAGAGGAATAGTTAAAATATTTAAAAATACATAAAAATAATAAACTGAGCTGTCAGTTCAGCTGGAGCAATGGAAAAATCCTGGTGTGAGGGAAAGGAAAGGAAAGGAAAGGAAAGGAAAGGAAAGGAAAGGAAAGGAAAGGAAAGGAAAGGAAAGGAAAGGAAAGGAAAGGAAAGGAAAGGAAAGGAAAGGAAAGGAAAGGAAAGGAAAGGAAAGGAAAGGAAAGGAAAGGAAAGGAAAGGAAAGGAAAGGAAAGGAAAGGAAAGGAAAGGAAAGGAAAGGAAAGGAAAGGAAAGGAAAAGGAAAGGAAAAAGGAAAGGAAAAGGAAAGGAAAAGGAAAGGAAAAGGAAAGGAAAAGGAAAGGAAAAGGAAAGGAAAAGGAAAGGAAAAGGAAAGGAAAAGGATGGGATGTGCTGGAAGGTGTGTGTGTCCCTTCCCTGGGCAGGTGTCTCTGTCTCTGTCTCTGCTGTTCCCTGGGATCTCCCAAACTGGATCAGGGCAGGGAAGCTGCTCAGGTTGTCCTGTAAGAGCTGTGAGTGCAGCACTGACAAAACAGCACCTGAGCCCATTCAGTCCCCACAGGTGAATTCCCAAATTTCCAGCTGAGCCTGTTCCAAGCTGAGCATCCTGGGAGACAGGAGGGAGCTCCCATCCCGAATTCCTTCACCTATTTCTCCAATCCCGAATTCCTTCACCCATTTCTCCAATCCCGAGTTCCTGCTCCCAGCTCTCCCATCCCGAATTCCTTCACCCATTTCTCCAATCCTGAGTTCCTGCTCCCAGCTCTCCCATCCCAAATTCCTGTACTCGGCTCTCCCATCCCAAATTCCTGCTCCCATCTCTCCCATCCCGAATTCCTTCACCCATTTCTCCAATCCTGAGTTCCTGCTCCCATCTCTCCCATCCCGAATTCCTGCTCCCAGCTCTCCTATCCCAAATTCCTGCTCCCAGCTCTCCCATCCCAAATTCCTGTACTCGGCTCTCCCATCCCGAATTCCTGCTCCCATCTCTCCCATCCCGAATTCCTTCACCCATTTCTCCAATCCTGAGTTCCTGCTCCCAGCTCTCCCATCCCGAATTCCTGCTCCCAGATCTCCTATCCCAAATTCCTGCTCCCAGCTCTCCCATCCCAAATTCCTGTACTCGGCTCTCCCATCCCAAATTCCTGCTCCCATCTCTCCAATCCCAAATTCCTGCCGGCTCCTTCCCCATCACGATCCGAGCCCTCTCCCTCCCGGGATTACTCAGACTTGGCTGCAGCCTCGGCTCCCAACATATTGTTTGACAAATGTCAATTCTGAAGGGGGGGAAAAAAAAAAATATTAATTTAAATGATTTCTCCGAGACGGAGTTTCAGATTTAACATCGAGCAGATGCTCTGGCTAAAATTAGCAGAATGATTCCTCGTGCCTGCCACTTCCCAGGACATGTGTCTTTAATGGGAGCCTTGGAATATTAACCCATCTTTGCAGAGATTTTTCGGGATAATTAAAGAATCTCCCTCGTGGTTTTGAGATGTTTAACGAGCACAGGAACCTTTGGGGTTAAGGAATTCTGCAGATGTGGAAAGTGGGATGCAGAAATCCCGGGCTGTCTGAGGCGTGGAAGGTCCTGGGCAGCCAAATGAGCCCTGCCCTTAATTAGGGGTATTAATTACTCTTTGTTTGCCTAATTGCTGATGGATGGCTGAAAAGGGGCTTGGGCTGCTGGGGCCAGGCCACTCCAAACAAAGCCAGCTCAGGGAAGGTGTCAGGAGGGGTTTCCATGAGCAGGGGGAGCTCAGGGGCTGTCGGTGCCGCTGCCTGAGCCCAAAACTCCTGAAGGTTCTCGTTTCATGTTCAGGGATTGACAGCTCGGGTTGGAAAAGGCTGTTAAATATATCTGAAATCTGGTGGATTCACAGGTTTCTGCTGCTCCACATTTCCCAAGGGGAGGAGTGACATGGAGGGAACATTCCCTGTCCCCTCTGCAGTCAGCAGTGGGAATGCTCAGACTTGGGCATTGGGGCTTTAAAATGAAATAAATCTTCATGGAATGATTTAAATTGGAAATAACTTAAATCCCACCCAGTGCCACCCCCAGGGACCCCTCCCACTGTCCCAGGTGCTCCCAGCCCCAATGTCCAGCCTGGCCTTGGGCACTGCCAGGGATCCAGGGGCAGCCACAGCTGCTCTGGCAATTCCATGGCAGCCCCTGCCCACCCTGCCAGGGAACAATTCCTTCCCCAGATCCCATCCAGCCCTGCCCTCTGGCAGTGGAAGCCATTCCCTGTGTGCTGTCCCTCCATGCCTTGTCCCCAGTCCCTCTCCAGCTCTCCTGGAGCCCCTTCAGGCCCTGCCAGGGGCTCTGAGCTCTCCCTGGAGCCTTCTCCTCTCCAGGGGAGCCCCCCCAGCTCTCCCAGCCTTCCCAGTCCCACAGGATTTGTTCATCCCCAGACATTTTCCCTGGATGGGAAGACTCTGACCCAGGAAGGTGAAATGACTCCTTGAGGGCTGCACAGGAAATCCGTGGGAGAGCTGATAGGAAACTTCCCAGTTCCCACACTGGATTCCCAGTGCTTTGCTGGGAACCTCCCTTCCCACCAGGTTACTCCAAGAGCAGCTCTGCAGCTGTGTGGATGGAAAAGCTGGAAGTCCTGGCAGCATTTTTAGGCTCTGGTGATGGATTTTAGGAGGAGAAGGATGAGCTGGAAGCGTGCAGGGCACTGCAGAGTGCTCCAAGGAGGTGCTGTGCAGCAGAAAAAGTGAGAAAACGAGTAAAACAAACAAAAAAAAATTTAAAAAAAATAAATAAAATAAAAAGTCCACCAGGAGAGGTGGGGACAGTTTGACAGGGGCCTTTTCAGGCACTGGGTAATTTTTGCCCAGCCTGGGCCAGGCTGAGGGATGGCTCTGGGTGAGGAGGGAGATGTGGTTGTTTAAACCCCCTGCAGCTCAGGACGGCTCCTTTCCTGGCTGAACAGTTTCTAAGAAAGGATTTCCACAAAAGTCAGCGTGGCCTGAACTTCACCCCGTGTTTTCCTGCCCCTGCAGGGGAACAGGAGGCTCTGGGGAACCTGGGCCTCCATTTCCCAATTTAGGCAAAACCACAATTTTGTGCCTAAGTGAAGCCACCAGCACTGGGCAAACACCTTTGTGTGGATTGCCCTGAATGGCCATTTGTGCTGTTTAAGGGAAAATTACCGAAAAAACACTTTTCAGGGTGTTGAGGCACAGAGATCAACCCCAGGGCGTTGGGGGTGTTGGGTGTCATGGGCAGGACAGGACCCTGGGGGAAAAAGGAATCTTAAAAAACCTACAGTGTGTTTTTAACCCCAAATCTTCAACGTGCTCCTTCTGACTCTGGGCGAGATGTTAACACAACATTTGCACTTTGCTATGAATTTTGTTCCTTTTTATTTTTACTTTTTACACGGGTTTGGAGTGACAGGACACAGGAAATGGCTTTAAGGTGAAGGAGGGCAGGGTCAGGTGGGATTTTTGGAAGGAATTGTTCCCTGGCAGGGTGGGCAGGGGCTGGCATGGAATTGCCAGAGCAGCTGTGGCTGCCCCTGGATCCCTGGCAGTGCCCAAGGCCAGGCTGGAGCAGCCTGGGACAGTGGGAGGTGTCCCTGGGGGTGGCACTGGATGGACTTTAAGGTCCTTCCAGCCCAAATATTCCATGATTCTGTGAGTTCTGGGAATTCCTGGGGCTGTGCCTTCCCAGGAGAGGCAGCTGATGGGAGCAGAGATGCTGCATTTTCACAAGAGCCCCTCCCAGCCCGTTCTCAGCTCCTCTCCATCTGACAAAAAATGAATAAAAAAAGGAAGGAAGAGCGTGGATGTGTCAGGAGGAGCTGATCTGGGTGCCTGGGCTGCTGAAATCCCTGTGGGGAGCTGCTGAGGGCACTGGAGGCTCCTCCACAGTCCCTGAGGTGTCGCCGACTCTGGGACACAGAGTGGAGGAGAAATTTCTTCGGTGGCTGCTCCTGCTTCTGATTTGGGCTCCTTGTGATTCTCTCCATGCTCTGGGAGCTGGATTTCATTTATTCCATGTCCACCCGAATATCTGAGACCGGTTGGATGAAGAAACTGAGTTTCCTGTCCTTCCCAGTCCCTTCCAGAGGCCCCCAGCTCAGTCCAGCTTTTGTGGTCTCCAAGTGACAAACCTTGGGCTGCTCCTGGCCCATCATGGAGTCACTAAGGTTGGGAAAAAATCTCCAAAATGATCAAATCCAGCCACTAACCCAGCATGGCCAGGCCCCAAGTGCCACTCCAGACTTTTTCTGAGCCCTTCCAGGTGACTCCACTGCCCTGGGCAGTGCATTCCAATGCTTGCCCATCCTTGCAGGAAATAAATTTTCCCTGATATCCAACTAAAACCTCTCCTGGTGCACCCTGGGGCTGTTTCCTCCTGTCTCAGCAGAGCTCCTGATGCCAGCACCGGGGCAGCTCCCATGGGAAAGGTCCCTGGAGGAGCAAACAGCCCCAATTCTGGTGTTTATCAAGGGAGGTTTGGGAGGCTGAGAGTCCTCGGGGGCCCTGTGCTGGATCCAGAGGGTGGCTGCATCCCTGGAATTCCCCAAAGACCTCGAGCCTCTGCACCTGGTGACACCTTGGTGACACTGCTGTGACTCAGGCTGAGGGACAGGCAGGAGCAGCAGGGGAGCAAAATGAAACAAATTAAAAAAAACCCCTCTTTATGCCAGGCTCTGGTTCTCATTCCTGGCCAGAACAGAACGAGAGCAGCTGAAATTGGGTGTGAAAGGGGCTATAGAGGAAATGCCGTGCTTGTAGGAAATGTGCTCTGGGGCATTTCCTTGGGTTTAGCACCAAGAGCGTTTTGGGGGGCAGTTTGGGGGGGTGTTGGCTCTGGGGACGAGCCAGGCTGGTGTTCTGATCGATTTATTCATTCTCCTGCAAAGCAACATTGCAGAGCAAAGGGACAGTTCTGGGGATGTTCACCCCAAAAGCACATCCTGCGAGTTCCTCATTTGGTGTCATTCTTTCCATCAGAAACACTTCACTCCAGCTTTTTTTGACTTAACCCTGATTTTATCGAGCTGGAGTCAGATGGGAACGGAGCCAGATGGTTTTTTTTTTCCTCTTTTCAGACATTTTTTTGTGTGGTGTTGGTAAAGGGGAGCTGGGCTGGAGCTTTGCCGTGCCAGCTCTGGGGTGCAGCTGCTTCCACCAGGGAATATTTGACCAGGGAATATTTAGCCAGGTACGCCCCAGAGAGCAGCAGTGAGTTATCAAACACGTCCCGAGGGGCTGAGCAAAACAACCCTGCCCAGAGCTCTCGTTTTCCCCACGGCCAGCAGGACTTGACTGACCACAGAGGAACAGAGCCGTTGTGCTGAGTAAGCAGATGTAATTTAAATGTAAACACAGCCTGGGCTGCAGGGCTCTGCTTCTGCTTTCTCCTAAAAAAAAAAAAAAACCAGGCAGGCAGCTTCCCAGCTGCCTGGAGCACCCAGGGGTGTCTGGCTCTGTCCTCAGAGCTCAGCTTGGGCTGCCCAGAGCTGGGATCCTGTGTGGGAATTGCCAGGGAATCCCTTTGTCTCTCCTTTTTATCCCAAGGGCTTTGGCTTCCCCTTGGTATGGGAGTGATCACAGAATCCTGGAATGGTTTGGGTGGGAAGGGATTTGAAATCGATCCCATCCCACCCCTGCCATGGCAGGGACACCTCCCACGGTCTCAGACTGCTCCAACCTGTCCTTGGGCACTGCCAGGGATCCAGGGGCAGCCACAGCTGCTCTGGCAATTCCATGCCAGCCCCTGCCCACCCTGCCAGGGAACAATTCCTTCCCCAGATCCCATCCAGCCCTGCCCTCTGGCAGTGGGAGCCATTCCCTGTGTGCTGTCCCTCCATCCCTTGTCCCCAGTCCAGCTCTCCTGTAGGCCCCCTCCGAATGGCAAAAATCCAAACAAAAAAAAAAAAAAAAAAAGAAAAAGAGCCGGCAGTGGCAGCTCTGGATGGGGTGTGAGGAACCCGGAGTTCCCTGCGCTGGAAACCCTGGCGGGACCGGCTTGTCCCGGCTGTCCCCGGTGTCTCCAGTGTCCCCGCTGTCTCTGACTGTCCCCAGTGTCTCCGGCTGTCCCCGCCGTCCCGACTGTCTCCTCTGTTCCCAGTGTCTCTACTGTCCCCGCTGTCCCCAGTGTTCCCGGCTGTCTTCACTGTCCCCAGTGACCCGGCTGTCCCCGCTGTCCCCAGTGTCCCCGTTGTCCCTCCCGCAGCCGCGGGGATGCTCCGGCAGAGGTTCCCGGTCCCCCCGCTGCCACCACCGCTCCCACGCCGCGTCCCCAGGGAAGGGCTCGGGCGGCGCGGAGAGGAGCGGAGGGGAATGGAGAAGAGCGGAGAGAAGCGGAAAAGCGCAGAAGGGAGCGGAAAAGCGCGGAAGGGAGCGGAGGGGAGCGGACAGGTTCCCTCGCCATGCTGTGCCGGGGGCGGCCGCCGCGGGCAGCGCCGGTGCGGGAGCGCCGGGAGCCGGGACAGATGGGGAGGGACGAGGAGGAGGAGGAGGATGTGGGGGAGGAAGGCGGCGAGAAGGATGGAGAAGGGAGGGAGGGAGGGAAGGAGGCGACGGGCGAGCCGAGCTCAGCGCCGGGCCCGCAGCGCTGCCTCGGTCACCGGGACTCCCCCGGCTCCTGCAGGCAAGGAGGGGTGGGAATCACGGCCCGGGCCATGGGAAAGGCTCTGGAGAGCGGGGGGGCTGCTCGGACCCGCTCCCAGCTCGGCCCCGGGCGGGGCAGTGGCCGGAGCATGCCCGGGGATGGAGAATTCCTGGGGCTCCAGGATGCCCAGAACTGCAGGGTGCCCCTGGCCGGAGGATCCCCGGGGCTGGAATATCCCCAGGACTGGAGGATCCCCGGAGCCGAAGGATTCCCAGCCCTGGATGACCTCCAGGACTGGATAATCCCCAGCACTGGAGGATCCCGTGTCCGGAGGATCTCTGTGGTCGGAGGATCTCCGTGCAGAGGATCCCGCGTCCGGAGGATCCCGTGGCCGTGCGCGGAGCCCCAGCAGCCGCTTGACAACAGGAAACAATGTGGAGTGAATGGAAAAAGGGGGAGGCGCTGCCCGAGCGACTTCCCTTGACATCACTGCCCAAATAAGGAGCTTTAAACCAACCTTTTCTATTGCAGCGCGGCAGAAGATCCCCCTGGAGCCGCGGGGTCCAGCCTGGCGCCGGCAGAGCCATGGGAGAGCCGCGGCTGCGGCGCGGGGGGCGAGTGCAGGTAACGCCGAGCGCGTCCCCCGGGCCCGGCCCGCGGGGTCCGTGCGTGCCCGCAGAGCTCAGCTCTGATCGCGTGTCAGCCGTGCCCAGCGCCGGGAGGGCACGGCGGGCGCTCCGGCGTCACCGGTGCCACAAGGGCACTCGCCGCTGAGGTCACCGCAATGAGTAACCAGGAGCTGCGTGTCGGTGATTTTAATTTTTTTTTTTTTTTTCCTCCCTGCTGGGCGCAGCGCGTTGTTGGACACCCCGAGGGGGTTGCGGCTCTTGATCGGCCGCCAGCACCTCCGGGGGCTGCGCTGGCACCGCCACAAGCTCGGGCTGTTAATTGGCGGGCGGCCCTAATGAGGGAGCCGGGCGCTGAGGCTGCAGCTGAGCGCTGGCAGCGCTGGGCTGAGCTGTCTGCCTGTCTGGGACGGATTTCCTCCTTATCACTCGCACAGGAAAGCGAGCGGGGAGCCGAGGGGTTGTTCTGGGGCCACACGTGATGCGACAGGAGCTGTGCCAGCGAAACCCCTGCGGGAGCTCCTGCCAAGCAGGATGTTGGATGTCCCCAAGCCAGGGGCTGGACCTGCTGTCCCCGGGGCTGACCCGCGGGGATTTTTATCCCTTTTAAGCGTACCTTGATTAGCACCTGCTCATCAGCAGAAAACGAGGCGGCTTTAAAAATGCATTAAGGCTGAGTAAATGAGTGCTAACGAGTTAAGCTCCTTAATTCTCCTCGATGGAAATTAATAACGCCTTTGATGCGCCCAGAGGTGCGCTCGGCGGTGCCTCCCGGGCTGAGCTGCTCTATGCAAATGCGGGCATTGTTATTCCGGAAAAAGGCGCCGTGCGTGGTTTTTTCTTTCTCCCCTCCTGGTTCCTGAGCTCCCTGGCCGTGCTGAGAGGGCCTGGCACTTTTACCCAGTTCCAGGCTGGCGTGTGGAAGCGGCTGGGGCAGCTGACACGGTGATTTATGGTGTGAGCAATACAATCCAAGCCTGCTCCGCTGCCCGGGGATCACCTGCATTTCCCAGGCTTTGAGTTTCCCCGCTGCTGAAGGATTGTTCCTGTCAGGGCACGGAGCCAGGTTTTACCTTGGCTCTCTGAGCATCCTGGTGGCCCCTCTGTCCCGATTCCCACCTCTCCCGCTTTATTTGGCATCCGTGACCCTCCAGGGAGGTGTTGGTGCTTGTGGGGACTCGTGTTTTTCTCACAACCCCGCCGCTTCGGGAACTTTTCCTGTGGATTCTTGTGAGGAAATGTTCCTGCTGGCAGCAGAGCGCGTTGCTCAGTCAGAGCAGGTGGGGTCGGTGGGATGCTGAGATTCTCACTCGGCTCACGGGTGTCAGAGGCTCCAAAGTGTCACATCGTCCTCACCCCCTTCTGCCTTGCCCTTCTGAGCTGCAGGGCTGCTGGAAATACGATTTCTTCCATCCCTTCAAGGGAGGGTGCAGAGACCCTGGGGCAGGACAGGGCGGGTTGAGTTGTGCTGTTCTGAGCTGATTCCCGGGAATTCTGTCCCCGAGGTCCGCCCTGGGGCTGGTGAAGGTTTCTCTGCAGTCCTTGCTAAGGAAGGAAAACCCAAAATCTGTAGAGGGCCTGTGTGAAGTGTGCATCAGAGAAAAAGTTTGCAGGAGTTACTGGGTGATTAATTAATGAGTGTGTTGGCAGCAAACTGCTGCAGCAGGGCTGGGGCTGTGTCCTCTGGGCCACAAGTGCGGTGCAACCCCCCAGAAACCCTCGGAGGAGCCTGGGGAAGCTCTTGCAGCCCGGAGGAAGGGGATTCACTCCCCATTTCCATCCTCCTCCACAACGGGCACTTCTCCCTTCCCTGTGCTGGCCCTCCTCCATTCCAGGAGCGTTGTGCAGCTCCTTCTCTGCGCTTTTAGCCCGGGAACAAGGCACCCTCAGAAGGTTTCTGTGGCCCCTGCGCTGCTCAGAGGCTGCCCCAGGTGCGGGAGAGGCGGGGAGAGCAGAGGCAGGAGCGCAGGCTCCGCTGGTTCGGCTTTGCTGGCCGAGCAGAGGCACGTTCCCAGCCGGGCTGGGCTGGGCTGGGCTCGGGGAGGGGGGGTGCAGCAAAATCCCAAATGTTTGGAGTTCGCTCTTGGAAAACACGGGTCAGGAGAATGGCTCAGTGTTCGGGGCAGCGTGATCGGATGTGGGGAACCACTCCGGGGAGCCGCGGGTGAGTCCCGGCAGCGGCGCTCCCGAAAATAACATTTATCCTGAAGCGAACAAGAGAAGCGCTGTTGAGAAACCTCCCCCGGGCTGCGGGGCCGGGGCAGCGCTGCCTTGGGAGCTTTCCCGGGAAGCCGAGGGAGCAGGGAAATGTGTCCTGCAGGGAAATCACCATCCAGGGATTGGGTGGCAGCCCGGTAATGAGGGGCTCCTGGGAACTCCCCGCGCGTCACTGGCACCGTCCCAGGGCCGCGTCCAGCTGCTCCTGCCTCAGCAAAGCTGAATTTTCCTCCTCCTCCCTCCGTCCCCCTCCGCTCGCCGAGGCTCCAGCTCTGCTGTCAGAACTTCTGGCCGCACGTGTTGAACGCCAAAAGTGCCTGAGCAGCCTCTAAAGCGCCTCAAAGCCTTGGGATTCTTGGCAAGGGGAGGGTCAAACGCGGGGAAAAAGGAAAATTACCCTCCGGGAAGGAGAGCGATTTATTTCAAATATACATTCAGCACCATTGTCTGCGCCTTTGGAAAGGCTGCTTGTTAGGGGGTTTTATGGCTCTGCTGGGATCTGCGGGGCTGCTTGGGATGCAGGGAAATGTTTATTCTGTTTTCCACCCTGCCTGTTCCACTTGCTGAGCTCTCCCTCCCCACCTCTGGCTCGTTAATCCGGGGCCGTTCCTCGCTGAGCCGAGACCACCTTGCAAGAGGACGGAGGTGATTTGTGCTCCGGCTGGAATTCCAGAAATTGGGCTTTCCCAGGGCACTCAGCTGGGATCCTGCTCCCTGCAATCGGGGCAGGAATCACAAATAAAGGAGATTTTCATCCTGCCCGGCTCTAATTACCAGCCTGCAGAAGGTGAAGCTCCTAACGAGCATCAAAGGGCGCTTTGTGTGTCCGTGCCGAGGGGGCCGGGGGGGTTCAGGCACTCAGAAAACATTTGGGGAGAGTGGATGTGGCCATAAATCTTCGCTGCCTCGTTTTCTCTGCCAAGCCCCGAGCCGAGCCCAGGCTGTCAGAAGCCCCTGCAGGGCTGATGTTTGTCCATTCCCCACGTTGTGGAGATTTGGGGGAAGGTGAGCAGGGCGTGCAGGTGCGGCAGGTGAGGGGGTGAGCCCGCAGAGCCGGGAGGAGGGGCACGGCCATCCCTGGCTGTTGACAGTGGAAACCTCCTGAGCCTCTTCCCGCAGAGGAACAGGAACTAACCCATCCAAGACCTCGGTGGTATTTCTGTAACCATTTTTTTGGTTGTTGTTTGTTTCCAGTTGGAAAATTTGCAGTTTGGGGACACTTTCCTTCCTTCTGGGAACTGCTTGGCAACTTCTGAGCCGGGATAAGTGAGGGGAAAACATGAGATCAGGTTTTCCTACCTTCCCAAAATGGATTTGCTGGAAGCAAGGGCTGCTGGCAGCTCAGTGCCCTGAAGCCAGGCACCATCCTGGGTGCTTTTTAGGAGTGTTCTGGCCCAAAATCAGAGCAGAGCATCTTCAGCACTGGGGGAAACATTATGAAACCCTTCCTTGTGCTAATGAGGTTTTTCAACTTCAGCAGCTCCTGTCTCCAGATCCTAAATTGTCTTTCAGCCCATCCATCATTCCTTTCCTGGACTTTGGAGGGTCACCTGCTTGTCCAAGTGTTATCAGGCTTTGGGGTTTCAGTTGTTGTTTCAGTAATCCTACAGATTTTAGGCAGAGATCTGTCAGAAAACAGCAGGATCCAGCTGAATTCACACCTGGGATTTGGGGTTCTCCCAAATCAGATGCACTGAGACATTCAGGGCTTTGCTGAGCCCTCGCTTGGTGCTGTTCAGAGGGGAAACCCCAGGAGAATCCCATAAAATTGAGCCTGGCCCTTTCCCAGCAAGCTTGGGCTGAAGGGCAGTGATTCCCTGAAACCTTTCCAGGGCTGAACCCCGACTTTGCCTTGCTCAGGCCTCTCCTGAAAGGTTCACTCACCCAAAAGGCACAGAGCCACACAAGCTGCAGCTCTGGGACCATTTACTGTCACTTGTCAGGGGAATTAGGAAGAGATTTCTGCCTCGGGTGTTCCAGAACCGGCCTGTCCCATCCTCAGCTCTGGGATCCACCTGCTGGAGGTGGTGGAGTGGTTGTCATTTGGGCTTGAGGGATTTGCAGTGGAAATTGGGCAACTCTGAGGGTTTTTAGGAGCTTTCAAGGGGTTCAGGAAGAACCCCCTGAGTCCTGGATTTGTGCCTGGTTTCTCCTGCCTCAAGCAACTGGGAGATTCCCAGGGTGAAGGGTGGGATGGGAAGGCTCCCCCCATTCCCTGCTGGATCCTGAGAGTGACCCTGGGACAGAGCTGGGGGTTTGTCACTGACAGGGATGTGCCTCAGAGCTTTCCATGAGCCATTGCTGACTCTTCAAATGGCTGCCACGGGTTTCCTGTGTTCCCTTTCTTCAAGGGTTTTGGGGTTTGTTCCCTTCTGGAGACATTCACTGAATAAATGTATAAATTGAAGTGATAGTGTTGTAAATTAAAGCTATGGGAAAAGATGGGCTGAGTAGAAATTCAAAATAAGAAGTATTCCTAAAGCCCAGGTGGATGGATTCCCATGGACGCTTTGGGATGGTCTCATCACCTGTAAATCAGGAGCTGGGCTGGGTCACCCAGGCTCAGTAATGAGCTGCAAGTTGTATTTGTCCCTTTTGTCACAGGGCTGTAAATCTGATAAACACCCCTGGGACCCTTCAGCCACACGGGGATCAGCGATTCTTTAATTCTTTGTGCAGCAAATTAAAGTGATTCTTTAATTCCTTGTCCAGCAAATGACTCAGATTCGAGGCCTCTTGGCATCCCAGCTGCTGTGCTGGTCTGAACTGGGAGGAGGGGATGGAGGGGCAGGACAGAGCATTTTTGGGGTGAATTTGACAACCCACTGAAAATCTGCTGGGTCTTAGAGAGGCCAATAAAGTTTGGGCTGTTTGGGAGGAAGATGCCTTCACCCTGAGGTGGGGAGTGTTTGTGTGAGGAATAAAACGGTGCAGTGCAAGGTCAGGCTGGAACCACGGGCAAAAATAGAGCTGGAGATGCCTCCAGCAAATGTGAAGCTGCTCTGAGCTGGAAGGGAAGTGGATCTGGGTGTTTAATTACCTCCCACCATCTTGCCCGTGGTGCTGAGGTATTTCCTTCATGACTTTCTCAGGCTAAAATTAACAAAACCTGAAGAGAAACACTCTTCCACCACTCTGTTTATGTGAGAAAATTGGCTGGGGCACAACAGTGTGGCCACTGTAGTCTGGAAAAAGTGTGTGCTTCTTCTGGGAGAGAGGATCTCTGCTCGAAGTTGTCCTGTAAGGATTCAAAAGGGTTTGGGGCCAATCTCCTTCTGTGGAAAAGTGCGTGCCTCAGTTCCCACTTCTGTAAAATGGGGTTAAAAATATTCTCCCTCCCTCCCAGGAGCATTGCCACACTCCCCCCACAGCAGTTTGCAAAAGACCACAGAGTTTTTTCCAGCAGGGTGAAAAACACTAAATAAAAATAAATGGCTGCTATTTTAAATGGTATTCCCAGGAAATGGTGTTGGAAATGCTTCGTGCACAGGGAGGGACTGCAGATAACTGGAACCTGAACAGGATCCTGGAATGGTTCGGGTGGGAAGGGAACTTAGAGATCCCAATGGGCAGGGACCCCTCCCACTGTCCCAGGTGCTCCCAGCCCCAATGTCCAGCCTGGCCTTGGGCACTGCCAGGGATCCAGGGGCAGCCACAGCTGCTCTGGCAATTCCATGCCAGCCCCTGCCCACCCTGCCAGGGAACAATTCCTTCCCCAGATCCCATCCAGCCCTGCCCTCTGGCAGTGGAAGCCATTCCCTGTGTGCTGTCCCTCCATGCCTTGTCCCCAGTCCCTCTCCAGCTCTCCTGGAGCCCCTTCAGGCCCTGCCAGGGGCTCTGAGCTCTCCCTGGAGCCTTCTCCTCTCCAGGGGAGCCCCCCCAGCTCTCCCAGCCTGGCTTATTAATTAAAGCCTCATTAATTACAGATTCCCAGCTCTGTTCACCACTCTGGGCTGGGGTATCTCTAAGGGCTCAGCAGCCACCCCAAAAACTGCAGGAAAGGCTGAAAAAGAGACCCAAAGATCATTTCAGATTTTACTCGAACCCAGGCTGGGCTCCTCACCCCTCCCCTCTGCAGCATCCTCAGTGCCTGGTGAGCTCCCTGCCGTGTCTGGGTCATTCCAAAGGCAATCCTGCTCCATTCCAGGGGTGTCAGCGAGCCCCAAACCCTCAGTGCCTTTGGGAAGCTGCCCTGGTGGCGCTGCTCTGGTGCAGCAGCAGCAGGAGGGGTGAGAGCAGCGCTGCCAAACTGGAGAGGATTTCCTCAGCCCAGGGCAGGGCTGAGCTTGTGCTGCAGCACAGCCCTGCAGGCTTTATTATTATTTATTATGATTATTTATGATATATTATTTATTTATTGTCATGGTGCAAGTTTTGGGATGTGTTATACAGATTTTGGGATGCATTTTGCCGGTTCAGGATGCATTATACAGGTTTAGGATGCGCTATGCAGGATTTAGGATGCATTTTGCTGGTTTTAGATGCATTTTGCAGGGTTTTTGATACATTTTGCAAGTTTTTGGATGCATTTTGCCAGGTTTAGGATGCATTTTGCAGGTTTTTGGATGAATTTTTCATGTTTTAAGATACATTTTGCAGGTTTTTTGAATACATTTTGAAGGTTTAGGTATATATTTTGCATGTTTTAGGATATATTTTGCACGTTTAGGATGCATTTTGCAGGTTTTTGGATGAATTTTGCATGTTTTAAGATACATTTTGCATGTTTTAAGATACATTTTGCAGGTTTAGGGATACATTTTGCAGGTTTAGGGATACATTTTGCAGGTTTAGGGATACATTTTGCAGGTTTAGGGTACATTTTGCAGGTTTAGGGATACATTTTGCAGGTTTAGGGTACATTTTGCAGGTTTAGGGGTACATTTTGCAGGTTTAGGGATACATTTTGCAGGTTTAGGGATACATTTTGCAGGTTTAGGATGCATTTTGCAGGTTTAGGGTACATTTTGCAGGTTTAGGATGCATTTTGCTGGTTTAGGATGCATTTTGCCGGGTTTAGGATGCATTTTTCAGGTTTTAGGGCTGTAATTCAGTGAAGGGCAGCCCCAGGTGAGTGCTGGTTGCTTTGCAGTGTCCCTGGGCTGGAGCTGCTTTGGGATTCTGGTTTTAATTCAGTGCTGTGGCCACGCTCAGCTGCCTGTGGGGTTTGAATGTGGCACCCACCTGGCAGAAAACGCTTTGTGTTCGTGTTTGCATTAATGAGAACTGGGGATTGGTCACGAGGTGGGAGGTGGCAGCCAAAATGTGACAGGCTGCAGTTAAATTTTTGAGGTGAGCAGGTGTAGAGACAGAATTGTATTAAAATAACAGGAATGCCCTGATCCCATTCCTTCGAGCTGGAAATGAGTCTCTGCTGACATTCAGGGATGGATCCAGGCTGGCCTGGGAGCCTCTGGGTGTGCTGAGAGCTGGAGAGGGACTGGGGACAAGGCATGGAGGGACAGCACACAGGGAATGGCTCCCACTGCCAGAGGGCAGGGCTGGATGGGATCTGGGGAAGGAACTGGGGAGGAGTTGTGTCTCACCAAAAATTGTGGCTGTTCAGGGATTTTTTGATTTTTGAGCCCATTTTTGCCAAATCAAAGCAAAGGCAGCAGTGGGTTGGGTCCTGTGCTTTAATAATCCCTGATTCAAATCCAGGTGAGAAATCTGCTCCGTTGTCACACAAGTAAATGTGTTGGGTTCTTCCCAGGCCAAACAAAGCCCAGGAGGGCTCTGGAGGGACACAGGGACAAGAGAGATGGAGAAAGCTCTGGGGAGCAAAAAGTTTAGGTTTTATTGAAAATAAAAAGGTGCTGAATTTGTTCTTTCCTCGAGAGTAAAGAGTTTGAATGGGCAGGGCTCTCGGTGCAGGAAGCAGCTTTGGAGAGGTGTTTGTGGAACAAAAGCAGGGTTCTGGTGAGGAAATGTTCACAGCGTGGTGGAGATGCAATGGGAGCCCAGGAACATCCTGGGAATGCCCTGACAGCTCCCCAGGGCCGGGGTCTGCAGCTCTGCCCAGCACAGACCCCAAATCACCCAATTCGTGAAGGGGAGCCCCCAGACCTGGCACTTCCCCTCCTGCTGCTGCCCGGGGGCTGTGCCAGAGCTCAAATGGCCTTTCCCAAGGCAGGACAGCTCACCTGGCGCTCAGGTGGATAAAATATGCGGAATATTTGATATTCAGCTGCTCTGGGCTGTGGCCATGGCTCGTTCCTCCATCCACCACCATGGATTTCACTCCAGAAGTGCCGTTTGGGCTCAGTGTCCATCGTTTGGTGCTCAGGGCTGGGTCTGTCCCCATCCCCAGCGCTGCTGCAGCCTCTCCTCCCCCTGGGTGTGTGAGAGAGGCAGAGCAGGGGATGTTTTCCATTTCTCCCTGTTATTTCTGGCTCGGCTGCCTGCTCTGTAATCGCTGTGGAAACTGTTATGCTTGGGGGTTCATCAAGGAAACGCTGTGAGCTCTTCTAGGGAGAAATCTCTCCAGCAAGTGGCTGTGATAGTGGTTTCATAAGGGCTGGCTTTAATTGGGAACAGCGTTTCCAGGAGGTTTTTGCTGGCTCTGTTTCCCATGGAGGCGAGGAACAGCTGAAGGGAAACGGCAGAGAAGAGCCCCCGGCAGGCTGGGAAAGGGGGGGTTGGTGTTGGGACTCTGGTGCTGCTCAGGGAAAAAAATAAAATAAAATAAAATAAATCAGCTTTTGTTTTGAAGAGGGGAGGAAAAAAAAAAAAAAGTTTGAAGAGACAGGGGTTGTTCTTGGGGCCCTGGCTTGGAGGAATGTGGGAAGCTGGAGATGGATGGGATTTGTGGTTGGGTGAGGTGCTGGGATCCATGAATGGGCGTCCCTGGATGGTCCCAGCAGCTGAGCCATGGCCACAGGTGGCTCTGCTGGAGTGGCCTGAGGTGGCTTCACGTGGCTGAGGCTGGGTTTGGGATCCCCAAACCCTCAGTGCCTTTGGGAAGCTGCCCTGGAGAGGATTTCCTCAGCCCAGGGCAGGGCTGAGCTTGTGCTGCAGCACAGCCCTGCAGGGTCGGGCTCAGGATGTGCTCTGCTGGTTTTAGGATGCATTTTGTAGGTTTAGGATGCATTCTTCTGGTTTTAGGATGCGTTATGCAGGTTTAGGAGGCATTGTGAAGGTTTTAGGATCATTTTGTAGGTTTAGGGTGCACTATGCAGGTTTAGGATGCATTTTGCTGGTTTTGGATGCATTTTGTAAGTTTTTGGATGCATTGTGAAGGTTTTAGGATGCATTTTGCAGTTTTAGGATATATTTTGCTGGATTAGGTTGCATTGTACAGATTTAGAGTGCATTTGGCAGGTTTAGGATGCACTTTGCTGGTTTAGGATGCACTATGCAGGCTTTAAGATGCATTTTGCTAGTTTTAGGATGCATTTTGCATGTTTTAGGATATATTTTGCAGGTTTAGGATGCATTTTGCAGGTTTTTGGATGCATTTTGCCAGTTTAGGGATGCATTTTGCAGGTTTAGGATATATTTTGTAGGTTTAGGATATATTATACAGGTTTATGATGCATTTTGCAGGTTTAGGGTACATTTTGCAGGTTTTAGGGCTGTAATTCAGTGAAGGGCAGCCCCAGGTGAGTGCTGGTTGCTTTGCAGTGTCCCTGGGCTGGAGCTGCTTTGGGATTCTGGTTTTAATTCAGTGCTGTGGCCACGCTCAGCTGCCTGTGGGGTTTGAATGTGGCACCCACCTGGCAGAAAACGCTTTGTGTTCGTGTTTGCATTAATCAGAACTGGGGATTGGTCACGAGGTGGGAGGTGACACCACCATGTGCTGTGGTGTCCCCAAGGGCAGCATCCCTGTGCCCCACGGGGGGGTGGCTGTGGGGGCAGAGCCCCTGGAGCTGCTCTCAGGGTGCACCTGGCTCTGCTCGGCCAGGTGTCAGCTCTTCCTCCCAGAAACCACAGAATTCCTGCAGAGATGGGGTCAAACACAGCTCAGGAGTTGGGCAAGGTGCTCTAGAAAAGCACCAAACCAATTCTGTAGGCACAGCCCAAAGCAGAGACGTCCCACCTGAGCTTGTCCACGTTATTGCCCCTCCCCAAACTGAGCTTGGGCTGCTCAGTTTCACCCCAGAATGGAAAAACAACCTCAAATTTCTGCTCTGTGCTTCCTACACTGGGAGGGGCCGGGACATTTCTGCTGATCTGCCCCAGTCCTGAGGCTGGACCGTGCCACTGCTGCTGCTGGGAGCACTGGGAGCTGTGGATCACTGGATCCCATTGGTTCACTGGATCCCATTGGGTTTCCCTGCTCACTAATTAATTAGGAGCTGTGGATCACTGGATCCCATTGGGTTTCCTCTCACACATTAATTAGGAACTGTGGATCACTGGATCCCATTGGGTTCCTGCTCACACATTAATTAGGAGCTGTGGATCACTGGATCCCATTGGGTTTCCTGCTCACTAATTAATTAGGAGCTGTGGATCACTGGATCCCATTTGTTCACTGGATCCCATTTGTTCACTGGATCCCATTGGGTTTCCCTGCTCACACATTAATTGGGAGCAGTGGATCATTGGATCCCATTGGTTCCCTGCTCACACATTAATTAGGAGCTGTGGATCACTGGATCCCATTTGTTCACTGGATCCCATTGATTCCCTGCTCACAGATTAATTAGGAGCTGTGGATCACTGGATCCCATTTGTTCACTGGATCCCATTGGGTTCCTGCTCACAGAGGGGTTGGGAAGATGCTCCAGAGCTCTGCAATGTGGGATAAACGTGAATTCTTGCTCAGTGTTGTTTCACCACTGATTTCGAATCTGCCTCAACATCCCTGGCTGGAATCTGCACATTCCCAGGAGAGCGGTGTGCTCCCAGCTCCAGGAGCTCACCGTGGCAGGCAGAGGGAAGGGAAAGGGTTACCCCAGGTGGGTTTGGAGCCTTTCCTGGGGTGTTTTATTTGTGGCTCTTAGGAGGGCCCTTTGTCTGCGCTGTAGTATTTGATGGTTTGCATTTTAATCATTGCCTTAATAAGTGACTCCAAGTCGCCTCTCACTTTATTTTGGGCTCTCTGGGGGCTCCCTGTTTGCTCTCCTCAGGCCGTGGCAGCACTCCCGGGGTGCTGGGTGGCTGCTGACTGTGGCACCCAGGGCAGGAATTACGGTGCTGCAGCCCCACCTCATCCCGGGAGAGCCGGCAGCGACCTGCGCACGTCCCTCCAATCTGATGACCTCAGCAATTAATTATTTATCCAGCTTTTAATTTTGCATCCATCACTCTCCGGCTCTGCCTGCCCTGACTTACCGAGGAGCTGCTCCGGGGGTGAAAATCCCTCCTGGATGCTCGGGGAGGTTTGGGCTCAGCTCGGGGCTGTGCCTGCCTTAACCCCCGAGGCTCCAGGCAGCAGCTGGGCTCTGCTCCTCCAGCTTTCCCAAACCCCTCAGCTTCCACCCAAATTACTGCTTTCCCCAGGGCTCTGAGGAGGACAGGGCATGCTGTGAATCTCTCCTGGTCCTGGTGTGAGCAGGAGCTTCTTTTTCCTCCAGCTGTGGCCAGGGATGTGTTGGATTTTTCTGCTCAGCATCTCAGCTCGTTTGTAGCCCAGTAGGAAAATTCTGCTTTTCTTGGGTCTTGTGCTCCAGGCCTTCCTGCAGGGAGCTTCCCTAAAAGCAGCAGCTGAGGATGTTTGGTCTTGTTTTTCAGCTTTTCTTCCTTTTTTTTTTCCTTTCTTTTAAGGATTAAGGGTGGCTTGGCAGCAGGGCACTGATATTTTGGATAATCTGGTGTGATCCAGCATTAGTTTCATGGATGTGGCTGTTTCCTTCCCTGTGTAGTTTGGCTTATGGATTCAGGATTGCTGTGACCCAGGAGACACCTTGGAGATATTTGCAGGATTTTCTTCTTCCCTTGCAGCCAGGGGCACTTAGGGGGGACCTCTGATCACTTCCAGAATCTCTGGGATGGATGGAATTTGCAAGTGCCAGAGCTGCTGAGTCTCCCACACTTGTGGTTGATTTTACACTTTGTTTTATAGAAAGCACCAGAAAAAAGGTTCAGGATAAGGGAAAAGATGATTCTGTGCTTCTGTGCAGCCTCCAGCTGAGGGTCTGCAGGATCTGGGCAGGGTGGAGTGCTCAGAGCAGCACTGGGGGCTCTGCTCCACCCCTGAAAGCACCAGGACCTGTCCCCACCTCCCTGATGCCTCCCAGTGCCAAACTGGGAGCAAGAAGGGTCATTTATCATTTTAAGGCAAAACCAGCACAGATCATTAAAGATTCTCCATTGGGTGTCCAGATCCTCCCACTGGATTGGGATTGCAGCTAAAGTCTCTGCCATGGGAAATGAAATGGGGAATTTGGAGCCTTTTGGAGTGAAAGTGGCCGGGGGAGCTCTTGGGTCCAGTTCTTGGGTCCCCTGGAGCCAGGCTGGGAGAGCTGGGGGGGCTCCCCTGGAGAGGAGAAGGCTCCAGGGAGAGCTCAGAGCCCCTGGCAGGGCCTGAAGGGGCTCCAGGAGAGCTGGAGAGGGACTGGGGACAAGGCATGGAGGGACAGCACACAGGGAATGGCTTCCAGTGCCAGAGGGCAGGGCTGGATGGGACCTGGGGAAGGAATTGTTCCCTGGCAGGGTGGGCAGGGGCTGGCATGGAATTGCCAGAGCAGCTGTGGCTGCCCCTGGATCCCTGGCAGTGCCCAAGGCCAGGCTGGACATTGGGGCTGGGAGCACCTGGGACAGTGGGAGGGGTCCCTGGGGTGGGATGGGATGACTTTAGGGTCCCTTCCCACTCAAATCAGTCTGTGATTTTATGATTTCTGATTATAAATCATTATATTTTCTGCTGTATTATGAGTCCAAGCAGAACCCCAGGTCCCACATCCCATCCCAGAGCCCCCCAGGCCGGCTCAGTCCCAGGGCCAGGAATGACCCCAGAGTGCCCCTGCTGCCACATCTGACCCCAAACCCCTCACCCTTCCCTTCCCTTTTCCCTTTTCCCTTTTCCCTTTTCCCTTTTCCCTTTTCCCTTTTCCCTTTTCCCTTTTCCCTTTTCCCTTTTCCAGCCCTTATTGGATGCTCTGGGCTCCGCTGCTCTGCCCAGCCCGTCCCGGGAGGAGCTGCTGGGAATGGCCGCGATGAAATTTTAATTAACCGTGGGGCCGTAATTGCAGGGAAGGGAGCGCGGGTGCTGCGGGCGCTCCAGCTGCTCCCAGCGCCTCCCGGAACCGGCCCAGCTCCGCTTACCCCGGGTTTTATTCTCCAGCCCCGGGCACACCGAGGCTGTTGAATATTTTATGGCGCTGCTTTGTTGCCATCCTTCCTGTGAGTCATTTTTCCAGCAGAACCCCTTGCTGGCCACGTTATTTAACCCCTTTTTTTATTTAGCCCCTTTTTAAATTTAACCCCCTTTTTTATTTAACCCCTTTTTTTATTTAACCCCTTTTTTAATTTAACCCCTTTTTTTAATTTAACCCCTTTTGGAGGGTTCCAGGGTGGGCTGGGAATCTCCCGTGGCAAGGGGATTTTATGTCCTGGCTTGGTGCTGCTGAGCAGGAGCAGTTCCCGTGCTCAGCCTGCCTGGGGGAAGGTGGCAGTGCATCCCTCAATCCTCTGAGGCATCCCCAAATCCTCTGGGGCATCCCCAAAACACCTGGAGGCATCCACAGAACTCTTGGAGAATCCCCAAATGCCCTGGAGGCCTCTCCAAGTTTCCTGGAGCATCCCCAAATCCTCTGGAGCATCCCCAAAACACCTGCAGGTATCCCCAAACCCCCTGGAAATATTCCCAAATCCCCTAGAGCATCCCCAAATCTGTTGGATTCATCCCTGAGTCCCCTGGATTCTCTGGCAGAGGTTGAATTTTGCAGGGTGTTGTTTTCCCCCCATGGCTGAGCCCCCCCCAGAGCTCAAAATTGAAGTGATTCCATGAAATTCTGCATCCTGGAAAGGAAGGTTTGGAGCTGACAGCGATTGGGCAGCCTCCAAGTGATGGCATGAGCCCTTTGGAGGGATTTCCTGGTGTTCACTCCCCTTTTCCTGGTGTTTATTCCCCTTTTCCTGGTGTTTATTCCCCTTTTCCTGGTGTTCATTCCCCTTTTCCTGGTGTTCATTCCCCTTTTCCTGGTGTTCATTCCCCTTTTCCTGGTGTTCATTCCCCTTTTCCTGGTGTTCATTCCCCTTTTCCTGGTGTTCATTCCCCTTTTCCTGGTGTTTATTCCACTTTTCCTGGTGTTTATTCCCCTTTTCCTGGTGTTTATTCCCCTTTTCCTGGTGTTTATTCCCCTTTTCCTGGTGTTCATTCCCCTTTTCCTGGTGTTCATTCCCCTTTTCCTGGTGTTCATTCCCCTTTTCCTGGTGTTTATTCCCCTTTTCCTGGTGTTTATCCCACTTTTCCTGGTGTTCACTCCACTTTTCTCCAGCCCACCAAAGAATTCTGCCTGTGTAGGTCTGGCTGTCATTGCACCCTCAAAGTTCTGTCCCCACTAAAACCTCTCCAGTGGTTTTCCTGAAGGATATCTTGATTTCTTTTCCCCAAGTTTTAATTTCAGAAAATGACTCGGGGATGGTTTTAGGCCATTCCTTGTGTTTTCAGTCTGTTCCAGACCCGGAGCCTGGGCTGGGCTGGGCTCTGTGCTGTTCCTCTGCCTCTGCTATGCAGCCTCACGGCTCTGAGGGCAAAAAATACACCCAGGTTTCATTTCAATAACTGCAGTGGAAACTTTCTATGGAAAGAAGCCACCCCAAAAAGCCCCTGAAAGAACAAAGCCTGACAGAACGACTTCCTTTCGCTGCCTTGTTTTCCGTTTGCATCAGCCCCTGGCCTCCCCGGGGCTCTGCACTTGTGGTTCTCTGGTGTCATCCAGCAAAAGTGCAGCACAACCTCTGTGCACACAGGAGAATTTGATGCTTTTTGTGTTTTTAAATCTCTCTGATAAGGCAAAAAAAAAAAAAAAAACAAACCCAGAACTACTCTGCTGAGCTTTATACAAATAGAGTCGGTGGCATGAGTGGAGTTAAAAATTAGAATTACTCAAGGAGATGCTCCAGATGAGGAGGATGGAGAAAGGGAGTGGTGGTACAGAAATGGCCAAAATGTGGGAGCTGCTCCAGCAGGGAGAGGGGAAGGCTGAGGGATCTCAGCCGTGGGGGCTGAGCTGCTGCTGGCCAGGCTGGGAGAGCTCAGCTCCTGGGGGCGGCTTTGTCACAGAGCCATGGAATGTGTGGGGTGGAAAGGGACCTGAAATCCCACCCAGTGCCACCCCAGGGACCCCTCCCACTGTCCCAGGTGCTCCCAGCCCCAATGTCCAGCCTGGCCTTGGGCACTGCCAGGGATCCAGGGGCAGCCACAGCTGCTCTGGCAATTCCATGGCAGCCCCTGCCCACCCTGCCAGGGAACAATTCCTTCCCCAGATCCCATCCAGCCCTGCCCTCTGCCAGTGGGAGCCATTCCCTGTGTGCTGTCCCTCCATGCCTTGTCCCCAGTCCCTCTCCAGCTCTCCTGGAGCCCCTTCAGGCCCTGCCAGGGGCTCTGAGCTCTCCCTGGAGCCTTCTCCTCTCCAGGGGAGCCCCCCCAGCTCTCCCAGCCTGGCTCCAGCCCTGGGTCTGCCCAGGGGCCTTCCCTGATTCCTTTCAGCAGCTCCACATCTTCCCTGTGTTTATCCAGCTTGTAAAGCCTTAACCCCCCTCAAATGTCCCAATGTGGGGCTCAGTGTGACAGTGCAGGAGGTGTCCCCTGTCCCCACACTGCTGCTGGGACCTTCCTGGCTGTTTGCTCCTGGGAGGAGCCTGGATATTCCCATTTTGGGGGCTGAAGAGTGAAATTTTTCGTTTTTCACCACTGGGAAGATGAAGCAGAGAATGTTTACCTTTAATGAGTCGTTAGGGCACAGGTTTTGGTTTCCTGCTGGACTCTGTGCCTCGTGACATTTTCTGCTCAGAGATGGGGCTAATGGCCACTGTTCTGCAAAGATGTTTTGGGGTTTATTTTTCCCCCCCTTCTCTCTGACTGATTGCATCCTCAAGAGCTGCAGGTTCAATCTCAGTTCACAGCCTCTCTGCACTTCCTTTAGAGCAGCTGAGAACTTTTCCTCTGCAGAAGTGTCAAAACCCTGAAGTGCCTCGTGCTTCCCCCTGTCCATGGCTCTCATTGCTGCTCTCAGTGATTTCCAAAGGCAGAGGTCAGCCTGAACAAGCGCTGGGATGCCACACTTGGGGAAAATAAACCCGAGGAGGAGCAGGAATGAGCCACAGGAATGATTTTTCCATTGGTTTTGGTGCGCTCTTGGTGTGGCTGTGGGGAAATGAATGAACAGAAGCTGCCACAGGCACTGAGGTGCTCGAGAATGGATTTATTTCGAGGGCCTCGTGTTTGGATTGTGCTTCCAGAACTGGGGAATGGGGGGATGAGGGTCCCCTGGGGGTCTTGAAGTCAGGACACCCCTGGAGTTATGACGCTGGAGAGCCAATTTCATGGATCCCTGGAGAGGCTGGAGCTGCTGCTCTGAGAAGCCAATCAGAGAATCCCGGAATTATTTGGGTTTTTCAAGGAAGGGACTTTAAATCTCATCCAGTGCCACCCCCTGCCATGGCAGGGACAGCTTCCACCATCCCAGGCTGCTCCCAGCCCGGTCCAGCCTGGGCTGGGGCACTGCCAGGGACCCAGGGACAGCCACAGCTGCTCCTGTCCCCTCCAGGGAGGTGACAGCACAGACTGCACCCCACCCTCCCATCCCAGCTGTTTACAGACACAGCACCTTGTGCTCTCCTTCCCTTACAAACCTGCCTGGAACTTCTTCACTTTCATGGCATGGAGTGACCTCGTGAGGCTCTGCAGCCTCACACGGGGCCAGAGGTGCATGTCTGCAGGAGAATCCCCAGAAATTCCCCTTTCCCAGCTGCTCACCCCTGCTTTCAGAGCAGCACAAACTGCTGCAATCGCTTTTCCCTTGCCCTCCTTGCAGCATCTTCAGCTCCAGGTGCCCTCAGACCAGAGCTCCAGGCTGCTCCAGGGCCCCTTCCAGCCTGGCAGTGTGGGAACAGATGGGAATGCTGGCCTTGGGAATGGTCCATGGAGAATAAAGACCCGAGAGGGAGATCCCAGAGGGAGGGGCTGGGACTGGTCCCACCCTGGTGACCGTGGTCAGCCCAGCATGACAAAGCCTTGGTTTGATTCCTTGGAAGATGACAGCAAAGTTCTGCTTATAGACATGACCCTAATCTTGCCACTGATGTTAATTCATCCTGATTCATTGTTCAAAGCACAGGAGGCTGGGCAGGAAATGAGCAAAAAAGCATTACTGAGAAAAAAAAAAAAATCTCTGATTTCACACTTGAGGGTGTGGGGAGCGAAGCTTTGAGGATGCTGCTCCTGCTGCACTAGAATATATTCACTTTTTGGTTTTGGCTCTTTCCCCTCACCCTCAGGAGCACTGGATGCAATTAAGCTCAGCAGCAATGGCCCTTTGCAGCTCTTTCTGTCAGCAGGGGGAATTGCACAGAAATGGGGGAGTTTGGGGGTTGGTTTTTTTCCATCTTAGTGGGTGAATGGCCACTGCAGAGCTTCAGTTCCTCAGTGCTGTTACCTGCTGAGGATTTCAGCTTGGCTGGGCCCAGTTTTCAGCTCTGAATCAAGAGCCTGGATGCTTTGAGCTGCTCGTTAATTTGGCTGCCTCTTGTGCTGGGAGGATGTTTGGGATGCAGCAGTGCTGGGGCAGATGGAAATCCCTGCTCAGGGTCACTCCACAGCTCCAGGCTGAGCTTTACGGAGCTGCTTTCAACCCCAAACAGAGATTCCTCACCCGAATGGCTTTGCAAGATTTATCCCACAAGAAAGGAGGAGCAGAAGGCCCTTCCCTGGCTGAAGGGACCAGTCCCAGCCCCTCCCTCTGGGGATCTCCCTCTCGGGTCTTTATTCTCCATGGACCATTCCCAAGGCCAGCATTCCCATCTGTTCCCACACTGCCAGGCTGGAAGGGGCCCTGGAGCAGCCTGGAGCTCTGGTCTGAGGGCACCTGGAGCTGAAGATGCTGCAAGGAGGGCAAGGGAAAAGCGATTGCAGCAGTTTGTGCTGCTCTGAAAGCAGGGGTGAGCAGCTGGGAAAAGGGAATTTCTGGGGATTCTCCTGCAGACATGCACCTCTGGCCCCGTGTGAGGCTGCAGAGCCTCACGAGGTCACTCCATGCCATGAAAGTGGAGAAGTTCCAGGCAGGTTTGTAAGGGAAGGAGAGCACAAGGTGCTGTGTCTGTAAACAGCTGGGATGGAAGGGTGGGGTGCAGTCTGTGCTGTCACCTCCCTGGAGGGGACAGGAGCAGCTGTGGCTGTCCCTGGGTCCCTGGCAGTGCCACCAGCCCAGGAATGGCTGGAGAAGCTCCCAGGAGGTGCCACTCTGCCCTGGCTCAGGGAGGGTGAGAGGAATTTTTAGGAATTCATGTCTGTGGCTGGGATATGAATTTTTAACTCCAGCTGCTTTCCCAGGGTCCTTGCCTGGAGGTGGAAGCTGCCCTGATAAAAGAGGCTGCTAAAGCTGCTTCATCTCCCGTGCCTGTCTGCTCCTTTTTTGTTATTTTTTTTGTCCCTTTTAACCTAAAATTCTTTGTTCCCAGCCCAGGAGGGGCTGGTGCCTCCCAGTTCAGATGGAGCTGAGCAGCAGGAGCCTGGCTGCTGCTTCACAGGATGCTCCTGAGCAAGGCTGCAGCTTCACTCGTCAGAGAAATGCAGAAGGAAATGCTGGGGTGTTTGTTCATCAGCAAGGCCAGCAGTTATTTCCATTGGTGTTCTTGTGACTGGAGAAGCCTCAGCAGCCAGGGAGGGATTTGACAGAAATTCCTGCTGCAGCCAGGGCAGCTCTCACTGTGTGCTTCTGGAATGTGCTCCTGATTTAATTTATTTTTTTTATTATTATTTTTTATTTTGCTGTTGAAATGAAAATTCCCTTGTGGTAAAAGCCTGCTGTGGCACTGAGCTCTCCCAGGTTCTCCACAGCCAGGTGGCAGTGAGGGCTTGGTGATCATGGAATCATGGAATGGTTCAGGAGCTTCCATTCCCATCCTGGGCATGGACAGGGGGCAGCAGGGGAAGGAAATCCTCCTGCCCACCAGGGTGGGGCTGCCCAGAGGAGTTTTTGGCATCTTCAGTGTTGTGTCCACAGGTTTCAATCCCAAACTTCCATCCCTTCCCAGCCTGGGAGCCCTGATGTGGCTGCTCCTGGTGGGCAGGGCGGCCCAATCCTGGATTTCTGTCCAGATTTCCAGGAAAATCTCGATATTCCAGATTCTGCTGTGGCTGGGGTGAGGTCACAGGACTCTGGGGGGGAGCAGAGGAACCCAACAGCAGCACCCTGTGAGGCAAAGCTCAAACCACAGGATTGGCAATCACAGAATTGTAGAATTATGGTTGGGAGGGACCTGAAATCCCACCCAGTGCCACCCCTGCCCTGGCAGGGGCACCTCCCACTGTCCCAGCCCCAGTGTCCAGCCTGGCCTGGGACACTGCCAGGGATGGGGAAGCTTCTCTGTGCCCTCCTGAGATCCCTGGGAGAATCCAGCACATCCCAGAACCTCCCTGTTCCCAGGTGTGCAGGAGGAAGATTTTGTTGGTGACAAACCCGCCATAAACTGTCCCCAAAGGGAGCTGGGACCCCTCTGCCAGCCCAGGGAGGGACGTGTGGCAGCCTCAGCTGCAGCAGGGGGAGCAGCCTGCCCTGAATGTGGTTTTGGGCTCTGTGAGAATCCTGAAAACATTGGCAGTCACTCAGGAGCCCCTGCCCCAGCCCAGCCAGAGTCCTGCTGAGGAATCAGCTCTGCTCTGCTGAGCCTTCCACCTGCAAAGGAAGGTTTTGCCTGCTCTGTGGGAAGGCAGATTGGTGCAAAAAATAAACCTGTTTGGAGATCCTGTCACGTGCAGGGCACCTGCAGATGTTTGAGTTGAATATTTTTAATTTTTCTCTAATTAAAAGGGTCATTATGGAATTATTCCATGGGACAGGGCTCCCCTTCCATTGATCCTGGCCTCTGGGTGATGCTGGCATGTCTTGGTCTCTTCAATCTCTGTTTCTTCTCCACAAAATTGATGTAATTTTATTTCTTTCCCCTGTGCAGAGAGATCCCTCTGCCTGTGTGGACGATGTGCTGGAGGGGCCACGGCCTCAGCTGTTAATTTGGTTAATTAAGTTGGATAATTGAGCCACTGAGTTGTTTCCTAAGGGGTTTTTCTACCCTTGGAAACAAAGAAAACTGGGAGTCCAAGGTAAAGCCACCTCCTGATGGGCTGAGCCTTAAATTCCCTGCTCCAGGTGTTGGGAGCCCTTGAATTCCTTGAATTCCCAGTCAGGAAACACTTCCTGGTGTCCAGCCTGGGCTCCCTGGTGCAATTTAGGGCTGGGACACCCCTGACAAACCCCAAAGGTGATTTATCCCTCTCTGTTGTGTCCCTTGGGATGGGTTTGTCTTTACTCAGAATAAATCCCCGTGCTGGGAATGTGAGTCCCCAGCCCTGGAAATGTCCAACAAACCCTGGATGTGACACTTGGGGACATGGTGCAGTGGTGGCTGTGGAGCTGCTGGGTGACCCTGGAGGGCTTTTCCAACCATGATGATGCCAGAAATGTGATTTTCCTCCCTGGGTTTCCAGTCTGTGCTCTCTCCATCCATCTCAGACCATTCCTTGTCCTCATTGGGAATTTATTTGTGATTTAATTGAAATGTCCAACACCAGAACCTCAGTGGGGCCAAAGAGATGGAAAGTTCTCTGTTTTGATGTTGGACATTTTGTCTCTGCATCACAGCAAATGTTTGGTTTTATTGCAGTTTCATGTTCAGCTCCTGTTCACTTTGTGATCCATGGAAATCCTGAGATTTCCAACCCCCCCCCTTTCAAGCCTGTATTTCTCTCCCTGGTGACCATGCCATTGATTATTCCTGCCTCACCAATTCACCCATCATTCCTGAAGTGTCTTTTTCTTTTTTTTCTTGTTTCTTCCAGACCATTTCTACAATTTATCAAGACCATTTCGACTCCTAATCCTGGCCTCTGAAGCACCTGCAGCCTGTCCCAGCCTGGTATCTGCAGCAATTTTAGTAAGAAAAAAATCTTATTTTCCATCCTCCAAATCCATTTTAAAGGTAGCAAACTGTGCTGGAGCTCCCATTTTCCCTTTGGCATTGTGGAATTGGATTTGATGATCCTGGTGGCTCCCTTCCATCTCAGGATATCCTGGGGGCACTCTTAGAATGCTTCATTTTCCTTGCAAAAGGTCCAGGAGGTCCAAAAGGGAGCACAGCTCCTTGGGCTGGTGGGATTCGTGTCCCAACGAGGGGATTTCATTTGTAATGAAAAATCAGTTTATTTGTGGTGTCAGGGCCTGAGCAAGGCTGGTTCTGTGCAGGGTTTGGAGTGTGAAAGGGAAGGAGCTGTGATTTGGGGCTTGGCTGGATTTTGGGAAGGAATTGTTCCCTGGCACGGTGGGCAGGGGCTGCCATGGAATTGCCAGAGCAGCTGTGGCTGCCCCTGGATCCCTGGCAGTGCCCAAGGCCAGGCTGGACATTGGGGCTGGGAGCACCTGGGACAGTGGGAGGGGTCCCTGGGGTGGCACCAGGTGGGATTTAAGATCCCTCCCAACCCAAACCATTCCATGACAATTTTTAGAAAATCAGCAATTCAGCTTTGCCCCGTGGATTTGGGAAGTTTTGGCTTTTCCTTCACTCCCCACCTGCCATGGACCCCTCAGAGCTGCCCCTGGCCAAACCTGGCTCCTCCAGGAGAGTTTGGGGCTGAGACCCCCAGGGCAGAGATGCAGACTGGCTTTATTTCAGGGATTTAAAGCAGTGTGGGTGTTCAGGTGGATCCTCCATAGCCTTGGAATTTTGCCCTTTCAAAAACTGCCCGGTTGTATCTGCACCTGAACAGGTTCATTGTGGTGGAGATGGCAAGAATTCCAGCGTTTATGACTTTCTGAGGAATAAAAGCTTTATTATAGACCAGATTTATATTTATAATGTAAAAGGGCAGAGCCCCAGGCTGCCCACAGGGACAAAATCCACTGCTGGTGTCCCTGTGAGTGTCAGGGCTTGGCAAATAAGAAATGAAAACAAAAGGTGAACAGGTGCAAATAAAGTGAATTAATTCCTTGTTTTTCCCTCAGGAAGAGTCTAAATCTGGGCTTTGCTTTTGTGTTTGTCAGAGCATTCTTGGTTTCAGGCAGACTCTGTGCCATCCAGAGTTCTGGAAGTTTAAATTTAAACAAACAAACAAAAAAATTCCTGCTTGTTTTTCACCTCAGACTTCCTAGAAATGATCATGGATTAGGATTTTCAGCACCTCTGAAATGCCATTCCCATATCCAGGGGGGGATCTGAGGCCAGAGTTTGGCTCCAGGGCTGAGCTCGAGTGGAAAATGCCAATTCCCCCTGACCCACCTTCCCCAAAGTCACAAGAAACTGAGAGAAAACGAAGTTCTGGGAGCAAAGCCTTGCAACTTGGTATTTTTCAAGGGCTTTAACGACATAAAACTGATTTACTTTTAGAGGAAAAGCTTTAAATATCCCTGCAGAGAGTACATAATGTGCATGGTTTTGTATTTATTCCCTGCATTTCGGTGGAGGATGAAACCTCTCCCAGCCATAATGGAATTCTATTGGGATGTGCTCTCTGGCAGGGTGGTGTTAAAAGCAGGTGCACAAAGGGAATTCTCTTTGGAGAGAAGGGAAAAAAACCCCCTTGTGGTACCAGTGAATGATTCCTAGCCTTGAAATAAACCTAATCAGGTTAATTAGGATTAATTTGGCCACCTGGCTTTTATTAGTGTGGAATAAAAACACATCTAAGGAGTTCTGTTGAAAACTTGTGAGTTTTAGTGATATTTTTTGAGTTCTTTCACCAGGGAAATGTAAAAATCTCTGGCTGGTTGGGCTTTTAGGGAGAATAATTCTGCACCCAGCATTTAGAGCCATTAATTCTCCATCTCCTCTTGGATCTTTCATTGTCAGTAAATCCATCTCCTGTCCCCATTGCCATGTGGAGGTGACCCAGCTCAGCCTGGGTGTCTTCAAATGTGGGGGGTTTTGGCTTTTTTTGGGGTGGGTTTTTTCTTTTTGGAGGGGTTTTTTTGTTGTTGTTGTTGAGGTTTTTTAGGGGGCTTTTTGCTCCCCCCATGTTCTTTTGTTTTTGCTTTGTTTTTCTTTTTGTTTTTGTTGTTGTTGTTTTTGCCCCATCCCACACGAGGCTTTTTTTCCCTCTGGACCAACCCTGCTGTAATTTTCCACTCCTGTGCCTCACCCAGAGCTGCCTCTTTTCTCCCTTGCTGATGTCCCTGACTTTTCTCTTCACTTCTCTGCATTTTCCCCTCGCTGTTCCCATCCCTGGAAAAGCTGCTGAGATTTTCAGACAAATCCTTGCACGTGTGCCTGCCCAGATGGAGCCGTGCACAGCGAGGGCTGTGCAGCAGGAGCTGCCTCAGGAGGGGATTTTCCATCAGCCCCTCCACTCCCGTTTGGGATTTAAATCCTCAGAGCCTTGGTCAGATCATGGAGGTGGCTTTGGGGCTGGCCAGGAGGGCAGGGCTGGGGATGAGGGGCACTGACAGAGCCTGGTCCTTTGCCCTTTGGCTTTTGTGGTCACAGGATCCCAAATGTTGGAAAATTCCTCCAAATCAAATTCAAACTTTGGCTGAATCCCACCGTGCCTGCTCAACATGTAGGGCAGAAAATCCACTCGTTATCTGAGCACCTCCAGGGATGGGGACTCCAGACCCCCCTGGGCAGTTCCAATCCCTGCCCACCCTTTCCATGGGGAAATTCCTGCTGCTGTCCCCCCTGAGCCTGCCCTGGCCCAGCCTGAGGCCGTTCCCTCTCCTCCTGTCCCTGTTCCCTGGAGCACAGCCCGACCCCCCCGGCTGTCCCCTCCTGTCAGGGAGTTGTGCAGAGCCACAAGGGCCCCCCTGAGCCTCCTTTTCTCCAGGCTGAGCCCCTTCCCAGCTCCCTCAGCCTCTCCTGGGGCTCCAGACCCTTCCCAGCCCCATTCCCTGCCCTGGACTCGCTCCAGCCCCTCCAGGTCCTTGTCCTGAGGGCCCAGGACTGGACTCAGCACTCAAAGTGGGGCTCTCCAGTGCCCAGCTCAGAGGGATTTCAGGTTTTGATTCAGCTTTTCTTGTCATCCTTGGTTTCAGCAGTGCCATGAAGCTCTGGGGTTTTGTATCCTTCACATTTGACCTTGCTGGGACTCAGCCCTGTCCTCACCCACGGCTGCAGCCCCAAAAGGGCAGAGGGCACAAGGGGGGCAGAGTGGGCACAGAGAGGCCAAGGCAGGCTCAGGCTGGAGATCAGGGAAAGGTTCTTCCCTCAGCCAGAGGGTGCTGGGCACTGCCCAGGCTCCCCAGGGAATGGGCACGGCCCCGAGGCTGCCAGAGCTCCAGGGATGGACAGGGGGGATTGCTGGGGGGTCTGGGCAGGGACAGGGGCTGGGCTGGATCATCCCTGTGGGTCCTTTCAGCTCAGGATGTTCTGTGACCTGTGACTTTGTTTTCCATCACTTCCCAGTGCAGAAGGCTGTGCTGGCAGTGCCACATCAGGATTTGTCCCCAGATCCTTGCTGGTCCCACAGGGACAGTGGCATCTCCTTGTCAGTGGCATCTCAAATCAAGACTTTGCACCAGCGCCCGTTTCAGCCCCAGGCTTGGCTCTCAGAACCCAAAACCCTTCCCCAAAGTCACACCGAGCCTTTTCTGCTCACATTTAGTGGGAAATGTTATCACTTCCAAAATCTGCTTTGAATCATCCCTTTACACTCCTCCCTTCAAACCCTGGCATCTCACTACGCTGGCAGGAAGGTGTTAACACCAATTTTGGGCTTCCTGCCCTGCTTTTTTTTTTTTTTTTTTTTTTCAGTGTTTTCTCTCAGCCTGGTGCTGTGCAGGAGTCCTGGGGAGGTGTGAAGTGTGTCCCCTCGGGAGTGGCTCACTGCTCTGACATCACCCGTGCCAGCACACACGGGATGTTTTTGAACAAGGTACCACGCACTATTTTAAGCAGCTTCTAAAAATAAATCCCTGCCCAAGCTGCTGTTGTGGTAGCAATGTTTTATCTCTTAATTGGGGCTGTTTGCTGAGGGTGATTCATAGAAAGGAGCTGAGCTTTCCAAGTTTTACCCTGAAGTGAAGCAGCCGAGGTGATTTGCTGATTGTACAGGGCCCGCACAGCCAGGAGGAATTTTTGGATTTTCTCCACGTGTTTTTTTTTTTTTTGCTTTTCCCCTAAGGCTGAAGTGTCACATGAAACACTGGACAAGCTCTTTCTCCTGGAGGTGTCTGGGAGGTGGCAGAGCAGGTTCTGTGCAGGGACAGTGAGAGATAATGACTGAGGGGAGGAATGAGGGAGGAGATGATTCCCCTGGGAATTCAAGTGGAGATTTAAAACTTGTGTGTGCTGAGGGCTATGGGGAAGAAGAGCCAGAGATGGAGGCAGGCATTTCACGATTATCTAAGGAGCAGGACATGACTCAGCCTTCCCACACTGTCACCTAATTCCTCCTGAGCCGTGTCCAGTGCTGGGCCCCTCCCTGCAAACAGGGCCTGGAGGGGCTGGAGCATGTCCAGGGCAGGGAATGGGGCTGGGAAGGGTCTGGAGCCCCAGGAGAGGCTGAGGGAGCTGGGAAGGGGCTCAGCCTGGAGAAAAGGAGGCTCAGGGGGGCCCTTGTGGCTCTGCACAACTCCCTGACAGGAGGGGACAGCCGGGGGGGTCGGGCTGTGGGAACAGGGAACAGGGACAGGAGGAGAGGGAACGGCCTCAGGCTGGGCCAGGGCAGGCTCAGGGGGGACAGCAGCAGGAATTTCCCCATGGAAAGGGTGGGCAGGGATTGGAAGTGCCCAGGGGGGTTTGGAGTCCCCATCCCTGGAGGTGTCCAAGGAAGGACTCTGGCACTGAGAGCTCTGGGCTGGGGACAAGGTGGGGATCAGGCACAGGCCGGGCTCAAGGATCCTGGAGCTTTTTTCCAACCTAAAAGATTCTCTGATTCCACACTCTGGGAGGGAGCAGCTTCCTTGCTGTAGCTCCCAGATTTTTTCTTTTTGATGTTAAGAAGGACAAATCTTCATTGCTGAGCTACCACAGTCACCAGTGCCTGGCAGCCACGTGAGGAGCTCCCAGAGCAAACTCTGGCCACTTGTCCAGCCCTGGATGTTCCCTCTGCAGGGGTCAGTGCCCACTTGGAGCTGGTTTAGGGCTGGTGTGAAATAAGGAGAAGGAAGCAAAAGAGCTGAAGGGAGCAGGGATGGCTCAGGTTCCCTGAGATGACCAAATCCCAGTGATGGGAATGGGCTCAGGGGATCAGTGACAGGATCCCAGGGTTGCTGTGTGTGAAAGGCCAAAACCTCCAGAGCTGTGATCCCCAGTGGGACAGCAATGGGAACAGATAATCCCTGTGCTGAGGGCAGTGCTGGCTTTGCTTTTCGCAGAGATTTGGGGGCTTGGCCTTGTTAGGACTGGCATGAAATGCTTCTCCAGGGCCCTGTGTTTCAGCCTCAATACAGGAATTATGCTTTTCTATTTTCGTGGGCCTATTTCGGATTTGGTGGCCTTGGATTTGGGATTCATATCCATAAATATGCCAAGTTTTCAACTGGCAGCAGGTGTGGTAGGCACGAGGTGACCCAATGGGTTTGCCACCATGGGCCTGACAGGCTCAGGTGATCAGAGAACACCTGTAGGGTGTTCCCATGGGCAGTCTGGGATCCTGGATGGTGTGGGGCCACCTTTACTGCACCCACAAAAGGTTCTCCTGTGCTGCCAGTGCTGAGTCCAGTGCTGACCAAACAGACTGTGCTTGGCTCCTTCCTCTTCCTGGAACCATCCAGGGTGTCCTGTGCCCTCACCTGGGCAGAGGGACCCTGCCCTGTGCCCTCACCTGGGCAGAGGGAACCTTCCCTGTGCCCTCACCTGGGCAGAGGGACCCTGCCCTGTGCCCTCACCTGGGCAGAGGGAACCTTCCCTGTGCCCTCACTGGTGCCCTGGGCAAAAGGAACCAGAGCTGAGCCAGAGCTGTGTCAGAGCAGAGCCCACTCAGTGTCCAGGGGATGCTGTCCCAAACGCTGAAGTTGCCAACGAGGCTTTTCTCCTCCTCTGAACCTGCTGAGGGGCAGGTTTGGGGCAGAGTTTTTGTTCTTCCCAAGGGGTACAGCAGAGTGCAGGCTGCACTGGCACCCCTGTGTGCCCAGCTCAGACAATCACAGCACATCCTGAGCGGGGAGGCACCCCCAGCATCACCCAGCCCAACTCCTGCACCCCCCCAGGACACCCCAAGAACCCCACCCTGAGCAGCCCAGAGATGGCCACAAGTCCTGGCACGGTGGAGACGTGCCCAGCTCACTGCAGAACAACAGGAAAAGCATCAAAGGGCTGGGAAGTCATGTGGTGATGCTCACAAACCCCGCTGGGATCCTCGGGGTGTCAGAGCTGGGTGCTGGTCTGGACCACCCTGGGGTGAAGGTGCCTTTCAGGGGGTGACAGCACCCTCAGGACCTCTCCTTGAGCCTCCTGGGTGCCCCAGCCTGCAGCAGGTGAGCAGAGATGCTCCGTGCCTCCTGCAAGAGGTGAGGAGGCTGCAGGGAAGGGAGGAGGGAGGAAACCATCACTGCTTGTTTACTCTGTGAATGGAAAAAAGAGAGAAGCTTATCGTGATCAAAACAGGCAAAACAGGACGGCAGGGCTGAGCTCAGTGCTGCTCCTGGCTTTCAGCTGCACTACAGAAATGGGGCATTTTTGGGTTTTGTCAGGCTGCCCAGGATTCCCTGGCCTTGCACTTGGCAGCCTGGGATCACAAAGTGCTGCTCAGTAAATTTGTTCAGTTCTGAACTGGCAGCAGAGAAAGGAGCAGAGGGTCAATTTTGGCCTAATTCTGACCTGGTTTGCTGTGCATTTCAGGAATAGCTGCCTCAAATGCAGAAAAAACAGCTAAAAAAAAAGAGGAGAATTGTTACCAAGGAAAAAGGGTACCAGAGGCTGAGGCTGAGCATAAGGGAATTGTTTTTATTTGCAAGGGGTCAGACCCTTTAAAATGGTGTTTCTTTCATTCATCTTCATTAAGGAAATGACACTCAGAGCGAAAATGAAACACCCCAGGGAAATTAAACCCCTCCAAGAGTGGAGGAGATGTGCCCAGAGCTACAGTGCAGGCCTTTTGGATGAGTTTATTCATTGCATTGCCTCGTGGGGAAGGGAATGAGACCATTCCCATCCCTGGCAGTGTCCCAGGCCAGGCTGGACAGGGCTGGGAGCAGCCTGGGACAGTGGGAGGTGCCCCTGCCCATGGCAGGGGGTGGGATGGGATTTAAGGTCCCTTTCACCCCAAATCGTTCTGGAATTCTGGGGTTTAGTCATTCAATGATGCAGTGATCCTATGATTCTATAGTTCTGTGATTCAATAATTTCATGATTCCATGATTCTCTGATTCTATAATTCTATGATTCAATAATTCTGTGATTCAACAATTCAAAAATTCAGTGATTCCATAATTCAATAATTCAATAATTCTATGATTCAACAATTCAGTAATTCAGTGGTTCCATAATTCAATGATTCCATGATTCTTTGATTCTATAATTCTGTGATTCAACGATTCAATAATTCGTGTGGTTCCGTGTGGTTCCATGATTCTGTGATTCTATGATTCAATAATTCAATAATTCTGATTCGAGAATTCAGTAATTCAGTGGTTCCATGATTCAATGATTCCATGATTCTTTGATTCTATAATTCTGTGATCCAATGATTCCATGATTCTATGATTCTATAATTCTGTGATTCCATGATTCAATAATTCCATGATTCAACGATTCAATAACTCAGTGGTTCCATGATTCAATGATTCCATGATTCCCTAATTCTGTGATTCTATAATCTTGCAGAGCAGGCAAGAGATTGAAACCTGTGAAAAATTGGGAAAAGCCCCAGTGTCACCTGTTTGTGCTGGAATAATGCTCCGTTTAGCTCAGCAGGGACATCAGTGGTGACTTTTGTGTCCTCAGCTCTGCTTGGCTGGGGCTGGGATGGGGGAAAGCTGGCTGGCAAAGGGTTAATCCCACATAATCACCCCGTTCTCCTGGGAGAGGAGCTTTCCTTGGGGGAGAGCTGGGGCTGTGCGTGCTGACAGGGGCTGTGCAGTGGGAATAAATGGGAATAAATGGGAATAAATGGGAATAAATGGGAATAAATGGGAATAAATGGGAATAAACACCCTGGGAGGGAGAAGGGCCCTCGCTGAGCATTGTGCTCATCCTGCCAGGGGCTGGGGAGCCTCCTCCTGCAGCAGCTCAGCAAATGTTTGTGTTACCCACAGGCTTCGGGTGAGGCTTCTCTGAGCTGCTGGGGAGGCTCTGGAGCTGCTCCTGCTGTCTGACCTTGCTCTGAGAGCCTCCCAAAACACCGACCTCTGCTCAGTGTGCCAGGCACATGGAGCTGCCACCAGCCCTGCTCCCTGCAAGCTTTCCAAGGTGCCCTGAGAGCCACAGGGCAGCAGAGCAGGGCTGGACAAACTGCAGCCCACCTTGTCAGCTCACCTTGTCAGCCCACCCTGTCAGCCCACCTTCCTAGCCCACCTTCCCAGCTCACCTTCCCAGCCCACCTTCCAGCTCACCTGCCCAGCCCTCCAGCCCTGGGGAGCTGCTGTGGGGCTGGGGGTGCTGTGGGGCTGGGCTTTGGGTCCTGGGCTTTGTGTGTTCTGATCTCAGACCCAGGGCTGGCCAAGGGAGGGGATTGTCCTGCTCTGCTCTGGGCTGGGCTGGGGTGAGGTGGGGTGGCCTCTCCAGTGCTGGGGACAGTTCTGGGTGTAAGAAAGGTGTTTAGGAAGTGTCCAAATGTGGGACAAGGGGATGGGGAAGGGTGAGGAGGAGCAGCTGAGGGCACTGGGTGTGTGCAGCTGGAGCAGAGCACACTGAGGGCAGAGCTCAGGGATCTGCAGCTCCTCCCGAGGGGCAGCTCCGATCTCTGCTCCCTGGGACAGGGACAGCAGCCAGGGAAGGGCTGGAGCTGGGCCAGGGCAGGCTCAGGCTGGAGATCAGGGAAAGGTTCTTCCCTCAGCCAGAGGGTGCTGGGCACTGCCCAGGCTCCCCAGGGAATGGGCACGGCCCCGAGGCTGCCAGAGCTCCAGGGATGCTCAGGGTGGGGGGTCCAGGGGCTGGACTGGATCATCCACTATTTAAGAACATAATTTTAAAAATTTTGGTGCTCCAGAACGAAAAATACAAATTTTGCCATTGGCAGCCAGCCAGATGTGGCTACAGGAATATGAAATAATTCTCAAAGAATAGAAACACTTTTTGTATTATTTTTTTGTTTGACCTTCAGCACTGTGGGCCCTCCATGACCAGAGAAAATTGTGCTGGTTTCTGGTTTCTGACCACTGCTGCTCATCCAAACCCATTGCAATGTCACAGTTGGCCCGTGCAGACCACAGGCCCAGCTGCAGCCAGAGGCTTTGTGTGAGATGCAGAGAAATTGGATTGAAAAGGAGCAGGTTTCTAAGAATTCCCTGTGGTTTGGTTTGTGCAAGGCCTGAAATGCAGGATGTGTTTCTCTTAGCCCAAACAGATCTCCAGCAGCAATTGTAGGTGAATTTCAACAGGGATTGCTGGGTTTAGGGAGGGCCCACAGAGATCTGGTTTTGGGGTTTGGGAGTTGGGGTGTTTCTCCTCGAAGAGCAAAGCCAACAACAACAATAAAAATATCTGGTATTGAATTGTAGAGGTCTGGGCAGTGAAGCCAGACAGAAAAAAGCCTAGAAAAAAGGGAACAGAATCTTAGCAGAGAAGAAATCAATCACTGGAACATCCTCACCAAGAGCTGCTGCTTCTGCCACATTTGTAGTCTTTAAATCGAGACTATTTTCTATTTTCATGCGAGAAATTGAAGCTTAAGAACGAGTCCTGAGCCAGATGCAGAAATGCCCGGGGGGTTTGCAGCCTGGGTTTAGCAGGTCAGGCTTAGTCAGGCACTATGCTGGATCCTGGGCTCAGTGTGTGAGGATTTCTGAGGGCCCTGTGGGGTTGTGGCACCACTTTTTGAACCACCAATCTTTTCATGTTCCTGGAAATGCTGATTCCAAAGCATCAAGGGCCTTGACTGCAGCAGAGTTGTTTTGCTGAAATTCCCTCTCTGCAGTGCCCCATAAATACAAGCATCAGTTACCCAGATATAACCCGAGTTATCTCTTAGTCTGGGGCTGGGAGAGGAGTTCCCAAGAGAAAAGCTGGGCTGGTTTCCCTCCAGTTCATCACTGGTGGTGACTTGAGGGGGCTCCTGCACAGCTCACAAAGCCAAAGCTGAGACCTGCAGGGGCTCCATGGGTTATTCTGCCCCTTGGGCAAACAAACACCCTCTTGTGCCATGATCCTTTTTAATTTAATGCATTTGGGGTGATTATTTTTATAGTTCAGAGCCCATTCCCTTAAACTCCAGGTGTGGGTGTAAGGCTGGCACATTTGCTGGGGGAAGGAGTGGGATCTCCAAACGGGCTTTTAGGAGAGAAAACAAAAACCAAACCCAAAAGGGACCAAAACCCCTGAAAAATAAGGGCATTATAGGCTCACAGAATGGTTTGGAAGGGGCTTAAAGACCATGGGCAGGGACACCTTCCACGAGACCAGGCTGCTCACGTGGGACATTTCTCTCTTTTTGGGTGTGAGGGCAGAGTTCTGCTCATCTTCCCAAGCGTCCTCCCTGTGCCACCTGAGCAGGTGCCATATTTGCAGTTCTCCTTGTCCAGGGATGAGCTCAAAAGGCTCAGAGAGGAAAAGCCTCCAGAGCTTTTGGGAAGCCAAGGCTGTAATTTCAGGGAGCTCCTCGGCGCTGACCCAGCCGCTCGGGTTCCCCCGGTGGGTGTGGGGTGGGGTGGGCAGCTCAGCAGGGCTCTGGGGTTTCCTGCAGCCCCAGGGATGATTCAGCACCTTGCAGGCAGCTCAGCTCGGGCTCTTTTGGGATGTGTGAGCGCCATTCTTGCAGCACCACCTCCTGGTGCTCATCCCTGTGCGGTGCGGGTGATGGAACAGCACACGGAGCTGCTGCGAGGCCACCAGGGAAACTCCGGGGTGCCTCCTGCCAGGTCCTGAGGGGCTGGAGCACTGCTGGGGGAATCTGAGCCACGCTCAAGCTGGGTTTTGTGCAGGGTTTCCGAGCCCTGGGTGCTGTCAGAGGTGTGGGACCACATCCTGCCCACAGCGCGGAGCCTCCGGCGCGAGGAGAGAATGACTGAGCTTGCAGAGACACCCAGGAGCTTCCTGCACCTCCACAGCACCCACGGGAGCTGTGATCCCCCATTGTCCCCGCCCACCACTGGCTGGTCACTGCTGGTCACTGCTTGATCACCACTTGGATACTGGTTGGTCACTGCTTGGTCACTGTTTGGTCACTTTGGTCAGTGGCTGGTCACTGGCTGGTCACCAGCTGGTCACTGTTTGGTCACTTTGATCAGTGGTTGGTCATTGGTTGGTCACTGGCTGGTCACTAATGGCTGACCAGTTGGTCACTGTTTGGTCACCAGTTGGTCACTGGTTGGTCACTCATTGGTCATTGGTTGGTCACTGTTTGGTCACTGTTTGGTCACTGTTTGGTCAGTGGTTGGTCATTGGTTGGTCACTGGCTGGTCACTAATGGCTGACCAGTTGGTCACTGGTTGGTCACTGTTTGGTCAGTGGTTGGTCATTGGTTGGTCACTGCTGGTCACTGGTTGGTCACTCATTGGTCAGTGGTTGGTCACTGGCTGGTCACCAGTTGGTCAGTGGTTGGTCACTGTTTGGTCATTGGTTGGTCACTAATTGGTCACTGCTTGATCACTAATTGGTGACCAGTTGGTCACTGGTTGGTCATTTGTTGGTCACTCTTTGGTCACCAGTTGGTCACTGTTTGGTCACTGGCTGATCAGTTGTTGGTCACTGGTTGTTCAGTTGTTGGTCACTGTTTGGTCACTGGGCGCTGTTTGGTCGCTGTTTGGTCGCTGTTTGGTCAGTTGTTGGTCACTGTTTGGTCACCAGTTGGGTTTCCTGGCTGGCCCTAGGCACCAATCCCAGTTTCCTGCCCTGCCCAGGGTTCCTCTCCCTGTTCCAGTTGTTCCATTTAAAGCCCTGAGATCTCCCAGTTCCCCTCCCTTGGAGCCTGTCAGGGGCACTCAGGGACTGACCCACACCTGCCCTGGGTCTGTCCCCACTGCTGTGTCCTCGCTGGCACAGAAATGTCCTGCTCAGCTGCTCTGCACACACCTGAACCTGAGCTCTGTGCAGAACACACACCTGAGCTCTGCTCCGTGCCTGTCAGGACCTGCAGCCGTCCTTTATTTGATGCTCAGGCATCAAGCAGGAATGCTGGTCCCTGGAGAGGGGTTTTTTTGTGCTTTTAATTTTTTTTTAAACCTTTCCTAAAGAGTCTGGAGGCAATTTCAGACTTGCCTCGTGTCCAAACATTGCTTTGCCCATGGAGGGAGAGGCTGAGGTCCTGTTACAGCCCTGGCTGCTCCTCCACAGGATGGATTGAACAGGGAATTGTCCCTCCCTGGACCCAAACCCAGCTCGTTTGGGGTTACTGAGGAGTCTCAGGGCTGGTTTGCAGCAGCCCTTTGAAGAAGGAGTTAAAGGTTCAGGGCTGTGCTGTGTAAATGGCATTTGGGGGAAAAAAAATTGTTCTGCTCTGAGATACACCAGGAAAATCCCATTGGGTATCCAGATGTGAGGATTCCTGGATTTCATCAAGGAATCTGAGCAAAAATTCAAAAACTCCTCGTGGTATTTCTCACACTGGCCTGGCACAGTCCGAGGGGGCTGAGGATCCATTTTGCCAGCACTTGATGGGTTTAAATGGTTTTATTTGGTTTGTTTATTTTTTTTTAAAGCAGCCACTTAATCCCAAGTTCAGATGTGTGGCTGCTTGTGATCTTTGACTGAAGAATTTCTTGATTGCATTGAAATAATGATTTTTTTGGTGATCTCTCAGCTGTTCCATCGGAGATTTCATCCAAGGGAGGTTTTTTGAAGCATTCTTCCTCTCAGGGCTCGGCAGAGCAGGAGGATTTTTGGATCAGTAGCTGAGTACATGAGTAATTTCTGGCTCTGGGTTCTCTGCAGGTTTCAGATCTGTTTTTTTATTTTTTTTTAATTTATTAGGAAAAAGTAACACACATTTAAATAAATAAAACAGATTGGATGTGTTAAGGAAAATATTTGTCCATTTTTTCTTGACAAACACATTTAAATTCTTTTAAAAATACCCCCAAATGAACGTTTTGAAGCCTGTTTTTTATTGAGCCCCATGCTAAACAGAAGGAATGTGATCTCAGATTTCCTGGATGTCTATCCACAGGGATATATATCCCCTGTCTTTGCTAAGGACGGCTACAAAAAATTATTTATTTGCCTTGAAATCTTTCATGGTCGACCTGCAGATCATTTCTTTGATGCCATTCCAGCTCCAAGCCCTGTGAGCTCAGCTGGGAAGTGCTGGGAGGTGTTTTCGAGGTATTTTTGGTCACCAGGGTGAGCTCGTTTCTAATTAAACAGAAGCTCATACCTTATCTCATTAGAGACTTGATAACAAATGTGCACAGCGCTGGCTGATTCCTGGAAATGAATTCCCTGGGTCTGGCAGGGTTAGAAAAGGAGATTTTGTGTTGCTGGATGGTCTCGTTCTCCTGGTCTACAGGAGGATGGTGCTTTGCTCCTGCTTTGGATTTGTTGGGATGTCTCTGGCATTTTGTTCCCGGTTTGGATTTGTTGGGATGATTTCTCTGGCATTTTGCTCCTGGTTTGGATTTGTTGGGATAATTTCTCTGGTGCTTTGCTCCTGGTTTGGATTTGTTAGGATTTCTCTGGCATTTTGTTCCCGGTTTGGATTTGTTGGGATGATTTCTCTGGTGCTTTGTTCCTGGTTGGATTTGTTGGGATGATTTCTCTGGCATTTTGCTCCTGCTTTGGATTTGTTGGGATGATTTCTCTGGCATTTTGTCCCGGTTTGGATTTGTTGGGATGATTTCTCTGGCATTTTGTTCCCGGTTTGGATTTGTTGGGATGATTTCTCTGGCATTTTACTCCTGGTTGGATTTGTTGGGATGATTTCTCTGGCATTTTGTCCCAGTTTGGATTTGTTGGGATGATTTCTCTGGCATTTTGTTCCGCTTTGGATTTGTTGGGATGATTTCTCTGGCATTTTGCTCCTGGTTGGATTTGTTGGGATGATTTCTCTGGCATTTTGTCCCAGTTTGGGTTTGTTGGGATGATTTCTCTGGCATTTTGTCCCAGTTTGGGTTTGTTGGGATGATTTCTCTGGCATTTTGTCCCGGTTTGGATTTGTTGGGATGATTTCTCTGGCCCTTTGCTCCCAATTTGGATTTGTTGGGATGATTTCTCTGGCATTTTGCTCCCGGTTTGGATTTGTTGGGAGAATTTATCTGTCCCTGGGTGTGACAGCAGCAGGTACAGCTGGAATCTTGCCAGGAGGCACAGAGTGGAGCTGGGATTGGTTTCCTTTTGATGCAGGGGAAATGATGGAACTTTTGACCTCTGTGGTGACTCTCGGGTCACCTCTCAGTTTGCCATCTGCAGGTGCCTTCGCCAGTGAATATGGACAACAAAAGGCACCAAAATTGAGTTGTTTCTCATGAATCCTGTGGCTGCCCCATCCTGGAAGGTCCCAGGTCAGCTTGGAAACAACCTGGGGGAGCAGAAGGTGTCCCTGAGGGCTGGGATGAGCTTTAAGGTCCCCTCAACCCAAACCATTCCATTATTCTGTGTCCAGGTAAAAATCCAGCAAACACAAATCTGCCGTGAGCTCTTCCCTTGGTGTGCTCCAGTGGCCCCAAATGGAGATCAGCATTCCCATGGGAATGGAGTGGGGTGAGGCTGGGGGTCTGTCCTGGGGCAAATCCTCCTGCTCATCCTTCACCCCAACCCCTGTGACCTGCAGATGCTGAGGTGACCTCACCTGTGTGGCTTCATCCTGAGCTCTGCTCCCATTTGGAGCCCTCAAACCCTTACAGGGATAAAGGGAAGGAAAATGTCAGGAACCACTGTCTGAAGAAATGGAGCAAGGAGAAGGCAGCACCAGCACTCCTGGGTTTAAACTGGCATTTAAATCTTGGCATGACTGATCCATCCCAGGCACAGGCAGGAGTCTCCAGGTTCTTACATTGAAATAGAATTGTCCAATTAATGATTGTTCTCTGTCCTGCAGCTCTGCTGGAGGCTCAGGAGATTTATCCCACCAAAGTGCAGAGCTCTTCCCCATCCAAACCCACCTCAGGTGTCCCAAAGAGCCACCCCAATCCATTGGAAGCAGAAGATGCTGGAAGAAATATTTGGCCAAGCCCATCCCTGTGTAGGAGCCAGGAATGGGGAATTTCTGAGGGATGCAATGGGATTGAAAGGGTGGAGACTCTCTGGTGTGGAGGAGATCCTGTCTGGGGTTCTGAGGATGTGGAAAATCCTGCTCTGGGTTCTGTCCCGTGCCCCCAGGCAGTGCTGGTGCTGTGGATTCCTGAGGAGCAGTTTTATGAGGGGAAAAACCAGAAGAGAGGGACACGCAGCCAATGGGGTCCCTACATAAATATTTGCCTTCATCTGCAAGAAGGATCTGTTAAGAAGAGGCCAGTCACCTGGAAATGACCCAAAGCACGTTCTGGTGCTCGTTAAGCCCTGCCTGTTTCCCTGGCACAAGGTGGATTTTTGTGTGAGCAGACAAGGCAGTTCTGTGCAGCCTGTGATGACAAGGGAGCAAACACTGCCCAGACTTGACTCTGCTCTCCCTGCAAAGCTCCCGACATTCCCTCCAAGCTCTGTCATGCTTTCTCTCCCTTTCCTGTTCAACAAATGCATATCTTGATTTAGAGTTATTTGTGCTCTCTGTGTGCACTCCAGAGCTCCAAAACGTGAGGTTTTCCTCCCTGGATCTGGTGTGGGGAACATCTGGATCTTCCAGGGGGGACAGGTCTTCACACCCTTCCCAGCTGTCTGAAATTGGGATCTGGCTAGAATTGCCTAGAACTGGGATTTGGCTTGGAATTTTTCATCAGGATTGCACATGGGAATGTGTGTGTGCACAGACAACTGCAGGATAAAAATATAGGTATATAAATAAATAAATATAATATATAAATAGCCACACTATCCTTTGGAAATGAGGGTTTTGGGAAGGAAAAGCTCCACCTCGTGCAGCTGGCTCTGTGTTCCCTGGTGAATCCTTTTCCAGCAGCTCCACCTTGCCTGGGAAAATATTTACCTGGAGAAAAGCTGTGTTAATGAACCCAGCTCTCCCCCAGCTTCCCTGCCACAGAACACAGCCAAGGCTTTGTGGGGCCGAGGGTGGCACTGGGGACAGGCAGGGACTTGCTCCTGTGTCTAATTCCTATTTCTGGCTTTGTCACCATTTCTGTTATGTGACAAAATGTAAATGAATTTCAGGATATGCTCCCCATGAGGTTCTGGAAAAGGGAGATTTCCAGCCTGGAGAAAGGATCAGAAACTCTGGGTTTGTCTGTAGGGAATAAAAGGATCATTTATTTCTCTTTCTGCCTTTCTTTTCATTGGGGATAGGGAAAACCCCCATTGCCTTTAGTCCTCAATCAGATGGGAAAGTTTCCTTATTGAATTTCCACTGAGATTCCAATTATTTTTTCATTTAAACAGAAATATTTCAGCATCTTCTCTGTATATTTAACTAAATAAGATACAAGCTGGCTCAACACAACCCTGTGCGTTGTTGCTGAGTCCAGAAAGTGGAAAATCTGATTTATTTTGATTTTCAAGGATGCAGGAATTCCTGAGCAAAAAAAAAAAAATCCCAAGCAAAAATACTTTTGCAGCATCCTAATTGAGGGAATTTATAATATATTTATATTTTTATAGTATCTTCTATTCTTTAGAGCACCTGGGAACTTGGTTAACACAAAGCTGGAATTCTGTTCATGGAGAGAGGGCAGCCTTGTGTGCTGCTGCAGGGCAGCAGGGGAGGAAAAATTCCTGCCCAGCAAGGTGAGAATTGCAGGCTGGGGTCACCCAGAAGACTTTATGGCATCCTTAGTGGTCTGTCCACAGATTTCAATTCCAAATTTCCGTCCCCCTTCCAGCCTGGGAGATGTGGCTGTTCCTGGTGGGCAGGGCTGGATTCCCCTCCAGACTTCCCAGGAAAATACCAATATTCCAGATGCTGATGTGGCTGGTGACATCATAGGATCTGAAATCACAGAATCATGGAATGGTTTTGGGTGGGAAGGAACCTTAAATCTCATTTTGTTCCACCCCTGCCATGGCAGGGACCCCTCCCACTGTCCCAGGTGCTCCCAGCCCCAGTGTCCAGCCTGGCCTTGGGCACTGCCAGGGATCCAGGGGCAGCCACAGCTGCTCTGGCAATTCCATCCCTCCCTCCCTCCCTCCCAGAGAGGAATATTTTCCCAATATCCCACCTAAATCTCTGCTGTTTAGTTTAAAACCCTGCTCTGTCACTCTCTGCCCCTGTAGGAAGTTTATCTCCCCTTCCTGCACCAGAAATCTCCCTGCAGCCTTCTCTTCTGCAGACCCTTTGGCTCTGCCTGTCCCCAGCCTATAGCTCAGCCTTTTATCACCTCAATCCCTCCTTCCTTTGCTCGAGGGCACAGAAAGAAGCCGGGCAGGCTGAGGGGCTGTCCGTGTTTTCTGTGGGATTCTCTGTGCGAGTGGTGCTGGAGCTGTGGGGGCAGCAGTCGGGAGGTTCTGGGCTTGTGCCCCGTGTGCCTCTGGCACTCCTGGACACGTCCCATGTGAGGCTCCACATTTTCCTGGCTGCCTCTGCAATGCCTCTCCCCTCCACCAGTGCCTGGCATTTAAACTCTGGAAGGACACAGCCCTTGGCACATCCCTGGCTTTGCTAAAGCCCTGTAAATTCACTTTGGTTTTGGAGATCACAAAACCCTAGATATTTCATGATTTTTTTTTTTAAAGTATGAACCAGAAAACATTAGAAGGAAAAAAAACAACCTCAGTAACTGTGTGTGGAGCTGCCAGGAGGAAGCAGCAGAGCTGTGCCAGGGGTTTGGCACAGGGATGAAGCCGTGGGTGGGCTCTGGCCCAGGTCCCCGCTGTGCCATCCAGGGAAGGGGGGGATGCTGCCAGCAGTACAGCCTTGGCTCAGCCAGGGGCTGCTCTTTTCCAGCTCCTTTGGGCCCTGCTGTGCTTCCCTGGAGCTGCTGCTTTGGGGCACCTGTGTGTGTGTCAGGATCTGAGGCAGAACCATCCTGTTCTCCTCAGGGGTCAGATCAAAATCCCTCTTCTGGGGCACAGGCCCCGTGTGCAGCCACTTGCACCACTGCTTAGAGAAAACTCATTTTCCAGCCCTGATGTGTGTCTGGAGGGCAGAAAGTTCCCCTGTGATCTTCCAGAGATAAATCCATCAAGAAAATATCAAGTGATTGGAGAAAAGGGTGTCAGTTTGGGGTCTGTGTGGGGTTCCCTGTCTGACAGGGAAGGATTATTCATCTGGAGAGGAGAAGGCTCCAGGGAGAGCTCAGAGCCCCTGGCAGGGCCTGAAGGGGCTCCAGGAGAGCTGGAGAGGGACTGGGGACAAGGCATGGAGGGACAGCACACAGGGAATGGCTTCCAGTGCCAGAGGGCAGGGCTGGATGGGATCTGGGGAAGGAATTGTTCCCTGGCAGGGTGGGCAGGGGCTGGCATGGAATTGCCAGAGCAGCTGTGGCTGCCCCTGGATCCCTGGCAGTGCCCAAGGCCAGGCTGGACATTGGGGCTGGGAGCACCTGGGACAGTGGGAGGGGTCCCTGGGGGTGGCAGGGGTGGTACTGGATGGAATTTCAGGTCCCTTCCCATCCCAAACCTTTCCAGGATTCTGTGCCCCTGTGTCCCATCCCAGGAGGAAGAAAGGGAGCCTGGCTGAGGGCTTGGGCTGGAATTCAGCACAGGGATGAAGCTGATGCAGTTCCCAGCCTCCCAGTGGAGAGGTTTTTTTAGGGAGATGTTTCCTGCAGCATTTCTGCTCCTCCCTTCTGCATCCAAAGCAAACTGGCAGCTTTTTGTGATATCAGCTGGAAGAGTCCCTTCAGTGGGGCTGTACAATAATCTCAGAGTCGGTTTTAATTCCATTCTGTTTAAGTCTTATTGCACTTTGCTTAATTGCTGCTGCTTTGTCGTTAACGAGACAAAGAGCAGTTTGTGTAAGAGTAAAATTGTGGAGGAGCAGAGCTGGAATTTGCATGTTAAAAGTTTCCTTTTTATTGTTTTCATTGCCTTCCAATCCCTCATTTGGTTTTGTTCAGTCCTACAAAGCTGCTGTGCCCTGCAGGTGACATCACTGGCCTGATGTGCATCCCTAGAGAAAACTCTGGATCATGGCTTGGGAATGTTCTGCTTGGGCAGGACCAGCCCTGCTCACCCACGGATGGAGGCAGAGCCCCCCTGCCCCAGCCCCCCAGCAGCCTTTCAGTGCTGGGCACTTCTGCAACATGCCACAAGTGTCCCTCCCTGATGATATTTGCAAAACACACCAGAATTCCTCATTTTCCCCATTATGGGTTGGCTCCAGCTGCCACAGCAGCCAACGGTCAGGGAAGCAGGGGCTGAGCCAAACAATGCAGCCAGCAACTCATGGCACTTCTTGGGGTTTTTTGTTGATTTTCTTAGATTTTTTTCCCCCAATTATTTTCTTTAGTGAATCATGAGGACAATGCTACTCTCAGGAAGCCCCTGGAATGCCAAATAAGCTGGGAAGGAAATGGTTTTAATTCAGCTGGAGGGCGTCCTGTAGGAAGCTTGGGAAAAGCTGCTCCTCCCAGTGGTGTTCCCCCACTGTGGAGAGCCAGGAAAGGCTGAGTTACTATGAGCTGAAAAGGGCACATTTGCAACTTTATTGCAGAGCTTTCCCTGTATCCTTGCTGGAACAAACTTCCCAGGGAAGTGGTGGAATCACATCCCTGGAAGTGCTCAGAAAATGAGAGGCAATGTGGTTTGGGATTGGGTTAAGGCTGGACTTCTCCTGGAGAGCTTTTCCAGCTTTAATGATTCAGTGTTTCTGTGGAAATGCTGCAGGAGTTACGTGGGGTCTGGATCCTGGGTGGTCAAGCCCGTGTGGATAGAGTGCTGGGGAATGTTCTGGGAATGGGATTAGCTCAGTATTGCCACAGCCACGACGTCCCTGCTGCTGCCTCCTGGCTGTCCCTCAGCTCTGCTTTGGGTGCTCATCGCTGGCCACGCCACCGCTGTGGCTGCAGCTCTCCTGCTGCTCCAGGAATTGTTCTCCTGGATTCCAGGGCAGAGGAGGTTCCAAATTGGTCCCTCACAGACGGCTCAGCCCAGGAGTGTGAGCAGCACCTGGGACTGGCTGGGCTTTGTTCCAGGGAAAGGAGATCAGGAACGGGCTGGGACTAAGCTGGTCCTACCTGAGGGGCTGCTCTCTCTGTCTGGTTCTCTCCCTGAGTGCTGGAATCACTGCCGGGCTCCTGTGCTGGGAGTTTGGGATCTCAGCTCCTGCTGGAGCTGGGATTTGTGCTGGGCCTGAAGGATGAGCTGGGCTCTGGCACGTCCCAGTGTCAGCTCCAGGAGCTGGGCTCTCCCTGACCCACTGCAGCTCCCAGAGCAGGCTGGCCCCAGGGGAAAATGGGAACGCTGCTCATGCCAGCACTGCTCACAAACCCCTCCAGACTGGAGGCCAGGCCCAGGCAGCACCGAGTGGGTGTCTGCAAGATGCCCTCTGATCTCATCCTGAGCACTTTGGCAGCGTCAGTTCATCTGTCCTGGCTCAGCTTCCCTTGGAGCTTTTCCCTCTGCTCCATCCCAATCCTGGAGCCCAGCTGGGAGCAGGAGGAGCCTCCTGAGGGCAGGAGCAGCAGGGCAGTGCCTGGTGAGGATCAGTTTCCTGTATGGAATTCCTGAATTGAATGAGCTCCCTCTATCTCGGGGGCTGGAGCTTGGATGTGCCCTCTGCAGAAGGGTGAGATTCACCTTGGAGCAAAATCCAGCTTCTCAACCTGGAAAATAACTTCATGAAAAACCCCTCCTGTACCTGCCTGGGTTTGGTGTTGGATTGGACAAGCTCCATGGGCAGTGTGGGCATCCAGGTGTTGTGTGGGCATCCAGGGGCTGTTGGAATTTGGAAAAGGCACATGGAGAAGGGAGGGTGGAGCCAGTCCTGAGTCCATAGGAATGCACAGACTTGATGTGTATGTCCATGGATTGGTGTGTGTGTATCCATGGATTGGTGTGTGTGTATCCATGGATTGGTGTGTGTTTGTATCCATGGATTGGTGTGTGTCCATCCATGGATTGGTGTGTGTGTATCCATGGATTGGTGTGTGTGTGTATCCATGGATTGGTGTGTGTGTCCATCCATGGATTGGTGTGTGTGTGTGTATCCATGGATTGGTGTGTGTGTATCCATGGATTGGTGTGTGTGTCCATCCATGGATTGGTGTGTGTGTCTATCCATGGATTGGTGTGTGTCCATCCATGGATTGGTGTGTGTCCATCCATGGATTGGTGTGTGTGTATCCATGGATTGGTGTGTGTCCATCCATGGATTGGTGTGTGTGTGTATCCATGGATTGGTGTGTGTGTATCCATGGATTGGTGTGTGTGTCCATCCATGGATTGGTGTGTGTGTATCCATGGATTGGTGTGTGTGTCCATCCATGGATTGGTGTGTGTGTCCATCCATGGATTGGTGTGTGTGTGTGTCCATCCATGGATTGATGTGTGTGTATCCATGGATTGGTGTGTGTGTCCATCCATGGATTGGTGTGTGTGTATCCATGGATTGGTGTGTGTGTGTATCCATGGATTGGTGTGTGTGTGTATCCATGGATTGGTGTGTGTGTATCCATGGATTGGTGTGTGTGTATCCATGGATTGGTGTGTGTGTATCCGTGGATTGGTGTGTGTATCCATGGATTGGTGTGTGTGTATCCATGGATTGGTGTGTGTGTGTATCCATGGATTGGTGTGTGTGTATCCATGGATTGGTGTGTGTGTATCCATGGATTGGTGTGTGTTTGTATCCATGGATTGGTGTGTGTGTGTATCCATGGATTGGTGTGTGTGTGTATCCATGGATTGGTGTGTGTGTGTATCCATGGATTGGTGTGTGTGTATCCATGGATTGGTGTGTGTGTCCATCCATGGATTGGTGTGTGTGTATCCATGGATTGGTGTGTGTGTCCATCCATGGATTGGTGTGTGTGTATCCATGGATTGGTGTGTGTGTGTATCCATGGATTGGTGTGTGTGTCCATCCATGGATTGGTGTGTGTGTATCCATGGATTGGTGTGTGTCCATCCATGGATTGGTGTGTGTGTGTGTCCATCCATGGATTGGTGTGTGTGTATCCATGGATTGGTGTGTGTGTGTATCCATGGATTGGTGTGTGTGTGTGTATCCATGGATTGGTGTGTGTGTATCCATGGATTGGTGTGTGTGTCCATCCATGGATTGGTGTGTGTGTGTATCCATGGATTGGTGTGTGTGTCCATCCATGGATTGGTGTGTGTCCATCCATGGATTGGTGTGTGTGTATCCATGGATTGGTGTGTGTGTCCATCCATGGATTGGTGTGTGTGTGTATCCATGGATTGGTGTGTGTGTATCCATGGATTGGTGTGTGTGTCCATCCATGGATTGGTGTGTGTGTGTATCCATGGATTGGTGTGTGTGTCCATCCATGGATTGGTGTGTGTCCATCCATGGATTGGTGTGTGTGTCCATCCATGGATTGGTGTGTGTGTCCATCCATGGATTGGTGTGTGTCCATCCATGGATTGGTGTGTGTGTCCATCCATGGATTGGTGTGTGTGTATCCATGGATTGGTGTGTGTGTGTATCCATGGATTGGTGTGTGTGTATCCATGGATTGGTGTGTGTGTGTATCCATGGATTGGTGTGTGTCCATCCATGGATTGGTGTGTGTGTGTATCCATGGATTGGTGTGTGTGTCCATCCATGGATTGGTGTGTGTGTGTATCCATGGATTGGTGTGTGTGTATCCATGGATTGGTGTGTGTGTGTATCCATGGATTGGTGTGTGTCCATCCATGGATTGGTGTGTGTGTATCCATGGATTGGTGTGTGTGTCTATCCATGGATTGGTGTGTGTGTGTATCCATGGATTGGTGTGTGTGTATCCATGGATTGGTGTGTGTCCATCCATGGATTGGTGTGTGTCCATCCATGGATTGGTGTGTGTGTATCCATGGATTGGTGTGTGTCCATCCATGGATTGGTGTGTGTGTCTATCCATGGATTGGTGTGTGTGTCTATCCATGGATTGGTGTGTGTGTGTATCCATGGATTGGTGTGTGTGTATCCATGGATTGGTGTGTGTCCATCCATGGATTGGTGTGTGTGTATCCATGGATTGGTGTGTGTGTATCCATGGATTGGTGTGTGTCCATCCATGGATTGGTGTGTGTGTCTATCCATGGATTGGTGTGTGTGTCCATCCATGGATTGGTGTGTGTGTCCATCCATGGATTGGTGTGTGTGTCCATCCATGGATTGGTGTGTGTGTCCATCCATGGATTGGTGTGTGTGTCTATCCATGGATTGGTGTGTGTGTCTATCCATGGATTGGTGTTTGTGTACATCCATGGATTGGTGTGTGTGTACATCCATGTATTAATGTGTGAATCTCTGGATTGTTAATCCATGGGTTGCTGTTTATCCATGGAATGAAATCAGGGCTGTATCCAAGGACAGGCTCATTCAGGGAAGGTCAGGGTGAGCATTTCCCACTGACCCCTCCAAACTCCTGGCCCTGGTCCATGGCTGTGGTCTCAACTCCTTCCCTGCTGATTCCCACTGCAATCCTGAGGTTGAGCAGGAATCACAAACTCCCTCTGAACTGGAGTTATTCCTTCCTCTTTTTATTTTTCCCCCCGCCATTGTGGTTTGAAATGATGCATTAACATTCTGGGAGGTTTCTCAATCCCTGGCTTCAACCAGGAGTCTCTGCACAGGAACACATTACCAGGGAAAGACAATTCCTGCCTTTCCTGTGATCAGGGCACATTCCCTTGGATGGAATCACCATGAGCTGCCTCCCCATCCTGGGTTTGGCAGGCCTGGAGTGGTCAGCCCTCAGGAATTTTGAAGGAATCCTTAGGCAGGAGCAGTTTAAAAATATTAAATGGTGACTTTTAAATAGTGAGAATGGAGAGCAGCAGGGATTTGCACAATCCCATGGAGGAGATGAGATAGGAATTCCCAGAATTCCTTACATGCACGAGGACATCTTAAATATCCCTAAAAAAGTTGATTTTCTTGAATTTTGATTGCAAGAAAACAGGATCAGTGTCTTTATAAACATAAGAAACCCCTGAGGAGCTCAGGAGTTAGGGAGGGCACTGGCAGTGCCTGCAGGAGCAGGAGCCAGGCTGCAAATCCCACTTTGAGTGATGGAAGTGGATCAGCAGGAGCTGGGGCTGCCTGGAGGCTGAGCCAGAGCCTTGTCCTGAGTGCAGAGCTCAGTGCTGCCTCCAAGGAATTCATGGAAGTGCTGATGCTTTGCTCCATCCCTGCCCTGCTGCTCCTCAGGCTGCACAGGGCTTTCTGCTCTCCCCCCCACCCCCCTTTCTAGTTTTGATGGTGATATTTCTGGGAATATTTAGCTCTCAAATATGCAGATTTTGCAATAATTTCTCTGTTGTGACTCAAATGCTTTTCTGGAAAACCTCTTTGAAGTGATGAAATTCTCTAGATTAACCCTTTGCCTTGAATAAATGCAGAGTTGGGTTTGTTCATGTTTTCCTCAGGGCCCTTCTCTGCCTGGAAAGGTGGGAGGGAAAATTGCTGAAACCCTGTGGGATAAAAATAAAAGTGAATAAGCACATCCTTTTAATCCTGGATTTTTTTTAATGAGTAGAGAAAGTCTCCTGGCTGTCTCCCCATCTGTTTCCAGTTAAGAGGATCCCTGTTTATCTCGGTGGGTCTCTCCCTTCCTGGAGGATCCAGGGCCCCCCAGACGCTCAGTGCTGAGTCACAGCACAGCTGTGGAACAGGGAAGTGTCCCTGGCTGGAAATGGGGACTCACCCAGGCCTAGGAGAGATGAACTTGCCCAGTTTCACACAGGAAATGTGTAACCAAAGTGGGAATTGAACACAAACCTCTCCAGTTTAGCCCTGGGTTTTCTTCTCCCCTCGGTGATCCATGGCAGCTCAGCAGATGTTGCTCAAGTCTGAGGATCCAAACATGGGAATTCCAGAATCCTGGAATGGTTTGGGCTGGAAGGGACCTGAAATCCCATTCAGTGCCACCCTCAGGGACCCCTCCCACTGTCCCAGGTGCTCCCAGCCCCAATGTCCAGCCTGGCCTTGGGCACTGCCAGGGATCCAGGGGCAGCCACAGCTGCTCTGGCAATTCCATGGCAGCCCCTGCCCACCCTGCCAGGGAACAATTCCTTCCCCAGATCCCATCCAGCCCTGCCCTCTGGCAGTGGAAGCCATTCCCTGTGTGCTGTCCCTCCATGCCTTGTCCCCAGTCCCTCTCCAGCTCTCCTGGAGCCCCTTTAGCCCTGGAAAGGGATTTAGGGTCTCCCCAGAAGCTTTTATTCAGGTTGAACATCCCCAGCCCTTCCAGCCTTGCCTCAGAGGAAAGGTGTTGGGATGTGCTGGGAGGTCTGTGGAAAGTGAGTGTGGAGCAAGAATGATTTCCTTGGAACTAAAGGTGGTCTAAATGCAAAACTTGAGACTAAATATGAGCTTTGGAGGAAGGGCTGGGCCAGGAAGAGGATTAATTGATCCATGAGGGGAATAACTAGTTCAGATGAGGAATACCTGACCCAGAGGAGAATAAACTGAACTAGGAGGAGGAATAACTGGTCCAGGAGAAGGAATACCATGTTCAGATGAGGAATACCGGGACCAGGAGGAGGAATATAAGAAATACCTGAGCCAGGAGTGGGAATGTCTGCTCTAGGAGATGGAATACAGGAGGAGGAACACCTGGTCCAGGAGGGGAATAACTGGGCCAGGAGGGGGGAAAGCCTTGTCCAGGAGCGGGAACACCCGTGCCAAGAGGGGAACACCCGTGCCAGCAGGAGAAATACCCGATGCAGGGGGAGAAGAGCCTGCAGTGCTCTGTTGTCCTGAGTGCTGGTGTCACCCCAGGGAGGTGGGGCAGCCCCAGGGGCTCCCAGCTCTGGCACTGTTTGTGCCCTGCTGTGGTTACCTGGGCCTGTCTCCAGCAGGGCCCTGGCTGCTCCTGCTCAGGTGCAACTGCAAGATCTGCACTCCCTGAGCCCAGCCTGCTCTTCCCTCCACAGACTGAGCTCAGCCCTGGGCAAACAAGAGAGAGACACCACCACAATTCCACACTCCCCAGCCCACTGTGAGTAACCTCTGCTTTTTCCACCCTGGGAGCAGCACCTGCCTTTCTCTCTGTCCAATTTATTTTGCTTTCACTTCAATTAATTTGAGAAACTTCTGCCCTGTGATTCTTCCCAGTGCTGCATTTTTGTATTTCTGAGTCGAGTTACAAGAGGTGACTGCAGGGGATCTGCCCCTGCTGCTATTGGCATTAAATCCCTCTCTTCATCAATCACTTCATCTGTTCAAAGATAATTCGGGCTCTCCCATCACCTCCAGGTAGCATCAAACTCTCCACCCTGTGCTTCTCACATCTTTTTTTATACATCTGTTTTTATACATCTGTTTTTATCTGTTTTTGTAAGAACTGAGGAGCACCATCAGCTACTGCAGAAAGTGTTTCCCCAGATGTACATCCCCAGATTGATTAATCCCTAATTATAAAGGGGTAAATGCTGGATCCTTCCACAGGCAGGGGATTTTAGTGGCTGCCAGTTCCCTCAGTGGAACAGAAATAGGAGTTTGTGCTGTGCCTACTTCCTTCACTTGCACAAGATTTGCTAGATTCAAAGTCTATTTTTAAAATGTCAGCTATTGTTGGCCATTAAATTTGTCTAAAATTTGGCTTCACAATTTTCATGACCAATAAACAGGCGGATTTTCTAGCAGCCCACCAGACTTTTCCATAAGCCTGGAACTCCTAAAAACAGGCTAAAATTGAGTATTAAAAAAAGAGAGGAAAATGCTGTTGTGGTTGGAAGAGTATGGAAAAGGCAGGGCTGTGACAGCTTCCCACAAATGTCACTGGAAAATCCTGATGTTATTCAGTGATGTTCCCACCTGGAGCTCAGGTGTCAGGCCCAGCATTTCTCATCCCATTCAGGAGGGATTTCACTCCCAAATCTGGTGGGGAAGGGCTGTTGTGGGTGGGGTGATGGTCCCAGGCACTGAGGACCCAGCCTGAGACAGGGAACTGGTCAGCTCCTCCTCAAAGCCTCCAGCACTGGGGAGAGGGTTAGGACTGGGTGTGGTTTAGGACTGGATGAGGTTTAGGATTGGGAGAGGATTAGGATTGGGAGAGGATTAGGATTGAGAGAGGTTTAGGATTGAGTGAGGTTTAGGATTGAGTGAGGTTTAGGACTGGATGAGGTTTAGGATTGGGTGAAGTTTATGATTGAGTTTGATTTAGGATTGGGAGAAGTTTAGGACTAGATGAAGTTTAGAATTGCATGTGGTTTAGGACTGGATGAGGTTAGGGATTGGGTGAGGTTTAGGATTGGGTGAGGTTTTTGATTGGGTGTGATTTAGGATTGGGTGTGGTTTAGGATTGGATGAGGTTTAGGACTGGATGAGGCTTAGGATTGGGAGAAGTTTAGGACTGGATGAGGTTTAGGATTGGGTGTGGTTTAGGATTGGGAGAGGTTTAGGACTGGATGAGGTTTAGGATTGGGTGTGATTTAGGATTGGTTGTGGTTTAGGACTGGATGAGGTTTAGGATTGGGTGTGATTTAGGATTGGGAGAGGTTTAGGACTGGATGAGGTTTAGGATTGGGTGTGATTTAGGATTGGTTGTGGTTTAGGACTGGATGAGGTTTAGGACTGGATGAGGTTTAGAATTGGGAGAGGTTTAGGATTTGAGTGTGATTTAGGATTGGGTGAGGTTTAGGATTTGGGTGAGGTTTAGGACTGGATGAGGTTTAGGATTTGGGTGTGATTTAGGATTGGGTGAGGTTTAGGACTGGATGAGGTTTAGGATTTGGGTGTGATTTAGGATTGGGTGAGGTTTAGGATTTGAGTGTGATTTAGGATTGGGTGAGGTTTAGGATTTGGGTGAGGTTTAGGACTGGATGAGGTTTAGGATTTGGGTGTGATTTAGGATTGGGTGAGGTTTAGGATTGCAGGAAAATGTGTGCCGAGGCCTCTGCACAAATTCATTTCAGCCACAATGAGGTAATTCAGAATCCCCACAAGTGTGACTTTCTAGAAGAGCAATTTTCTGACCATTTTCTCTCATGCTTTAGGGTAGAACTCTGGCCCCATTAAAGTCAGAGGGAATTCTGTCACTGATTTCTTCCATCAGAGGGGCAAGCCTTTGTTGCTGGCACTGGGAATGGAACGGGAGTTTCTGGCCATGTTTGCACTTCGAGTGATCCCCTGAGAAATCCCGTTTGAATAGAAATAAAAGCTGGAATCCCCAGTTCTAGAGCCCGTGCCCTGGACTGGGCTGCAGACATGTGATGGCAGCAGCTGGAAACTGTGTGCCCTATAATCCATGGGGTTTCTTCTTGTAGGATTTGCTGTCATTGTTCCAGTGCCATGCTCAGGATGCTGAGGGAAAGTGAGAATGGAAACAGTGTAGGGTTGTGGAATCATGGAATTCCCTGAGCTGGAAGGGACCAAGGATGATCCAATCCAGTCCCTGGACCCCCCAACAATCCCCCCTGTCCATCCCTCGGGGCCGTGCCCATTCCCTGGGGAGCCTGGGCAGTGCCCAGCACCCTCTGGCTGAGGGAAGAACCTTTCCCTCATCTCCAGCCTGAGCCTGCCCTGGCCCAGCTCCAGCCCTTCCCTGGCTGCTGTCCCTGGTCAGAGCTGCCCTTCGGGAGAAGCTGCAGATCCCGATGAATTTTCTCTTTTCTTCTTCCTTCCCTCTGCATCCTTAGTGGAGAAACCCTCCTGGGCTTCATTTTTTTCACCCATTTTTTGTGGCACTGTTAAATTTTCCTCAGAGAAGTCTCAGCCTGGATGAACTGCATCCAGCCAGGAGAATTCTCCTTTGCCACTGGCATTCCAGGAGCCTCATTCCCAGTAATGGAATAAAGATGTCCAGAGTAGCCAGAATGGCCCAGAATGGCCCAGCTCGCTGCTGTAGACAGCCAGGTGTGTTTGTTTGCTGGCCTGTTCTTGAATTGTTCACTTTTGTACAGAATTCCTAAAAAATAAAAATCAACTGGGGCCCATGTGTTCATCAGAGAAGAATGAGGATGGTCTGAACATTTGGGGTGATATTGAATTTACTCAAGAATTTTCTTTGCAAGCCTAATTATTAAACACTTAGGAATTGATATGTGGCCTATAGGAGAAAATTCAGTATTATTATGTTGTTCAGGTTGGGTTGGGAATTCTTAACTGTGAATATTTGAGCTTATGGCAGCTCACTCTGCTCTTGCTGAAAGAATCCCTGCTTAAATCCACTTCTACCCAGTTAATGTTCTCTGTCCCTGCTTAAATCCAACTCTCCCAAGATAAAAAGCTTTGTGTGTCTCGAGTGGGGTAAACCCCAGCAATCTGGGCAGAAATCAAGGTGATAAATCAGCCCCATGTCTTTGATCTTGAATAAATGCTGGGCTCAAAGTCTAGCCCAGACTACGGCCAGGGTTAGTCAGCACTGAGGGCTCTCTGAAAAGGGGTTTCAAAATGTAATTAAATCCTTCTCACAGCAATGAGCCTGACTTCCTCAGCAAGTCAGGGCAAGAGCAGGTGCTCTGCAGCTCCTGGGAAGTTTGAAACTGGTGCTGGAAGGGAGCAGGACCTGGATTTGAGGAAAAGGAAGGTGAAGTTCAAGGTTAGGACTGATTTTGTGTCATCTCCCTGAGATGTGGTGTCACAGTGAGAGAAGACACTTATCCAGTCAGTAAAAAATGCCATTTCAGGGGAACCATGTCCCTGAGCTGAGCCCCTCCTGGAGGATCCACTGTCCCCCTCGGGTCCCTGCCTCTCTCCATGACAGAGCTGTGTCCCAGGACCTGCACCCTACATTTGGCCATCTGAGGTGACAGTGTTCAGAGAGGCTGTGAAGTCTGGCTGGCCACGATGTGTCCAGAGTGTCCCAGTCTCATTGGACTCAACTAAATTCAGCTAAATCCTCTTTAACTCCATTTCCCTTTCCTCATTGAGTCCACAGGGTTGTAGGAGTGAATGGGGAGTGAGGAATCCCTGGAGGACTTTGTGGTTTCTCCTGCTGGCTCTTCACCCTTCAGGAGGAAGTTGGGCCATCACTGAGCTCAAATCTCAGTCCCCTGCTCCTTCCTGCTCTGCTGGACTTGCACTTCAGCCCCATCCCCAGGGAACAGAGGGCTTGGAGCAATTTCCTCTAATTAATCCAGTGTAATCCTGTCCTAGCAAGGCACTGCACCCCAGGGCAGGCAATGCCTTCAGCAAGAAGGACAAGAATTCATTTGTCATTATAAATCACCCTTATCAATTCACTTCATTTACAAAGCACCACCCTTCTTCTCCTTCAGAGCATCCCACCCATCTTCCACTGCATCTCCTGGAGACATGGGCTGGTTCCAGTGCAGTCAGTGCAATCCCAGTGCAGTTCCTTCCTGGAGTGTCCCATCACCAGCTGTGTTTGCTGGCCAGGGTGGTTGAAAGGGTTTCAGAGGTCCCAACCACAATCACTTCAAGGGGGTTTCCCTTTGTACCACAGAAATTGGATTTGCACCTTTTTTGGTGGCAAAAGGCAGGAAATTAAAGAGGCAACACTTCAATAAAAGCTCCTCTTTGGCTGCCTCTGTTGTAGGTGACACTGAAGATTAGCACAGCTCAAGAGCAGCTCTTATCCAGAGAAGGTGCCTTGTTATTGTCAGGGATGCAAGAGGCGTGAGCAGAGCTTTGGAGTCAGTCCCTTTGGAAGGGAAATACAATTATAAAAACTTTAAACCCCTAAATGTTTGCAGGAGATTAGGAGGAACTTGAGTTTGAAAGCATTTTAATGCATTTTTCCAAACTGTCTCTGTTTCAAGTTCCTGTCTTTGGTTGCTGCCTCAGAGCCAGGTTTTGTTAGCATTAAACCGAGTCCCTGAGGTTTGCCTGAGTGCAAATTATGTTTAGGTTGCCATTAAAAGTAATGTCTTGTGAATAGCAGACATTCAGCGAGTTGTTCTGAATTATTTGTGTGCAAAATATTTACTGTTAACCCCCCCTCCCCCAGAATGAGCAGCAGTTAATTACTTACACACAAAAGCTAAAGGTTTTTTTTTTTTGTCTGTTTGTTTTTCTTTTGGATGTAATTACAGAAATGTGGGAAATACTTTTCCAAGGCTTTTGAACTCCAAAGTGGAACAGAAGGAAGACACAGGGGGACATCCACCATTCAGTGTTATTTTCCTTGCACAGAAGAGAGAGAAAAAAAAAAAAGGATCTTTCTGAGATGAGCACTAAAGTCTCAAGTTTTCAAAGGTTTGCATAACAAACAAGAGACACATTGTGGGTTGCATCTTGACTTTGAAGGCTTGCCACTGTCAACTGAAATAAAATGGCAAGGTTTAAAGCCTTAACCAAGTTCACAAGGAAAATATTTGGACTGAAAGTTTTGGAAAGTTTTCTCTCTTTGAAGTAGTTTGTCATGTGTTACCAATGTGAACTTTATTGACCTTGAAACTTTTTTTTTTTTTTTGAATCAAATAGCAACTAGTGACACTTTAGTAAAATCTTAAATCAACAACCCTCTCCTGGCGGCTCCAGCTTCGTAGCAAATGCAGGCAAAACAGGGAATCTACAGAGGAGACCTTTATTATTCATAAATGAAGCCTGCCAAAACCTTCCCGAAATAGCATTCAAAGACCCTTTTAAGGTCATGGATCCTGAACAAAGCCAGAAGAGCACAAAAAAAGCTGAGGAAAGTCCAAGAAAGAGGCTTCCCAAAGGAGAGGCTTTCCAAGGCAGTATTTCATCCCCAACTACGTACCAGGGCAGCTCTGCTCCTTCCCAAGGACCCCCTCTCCGAGACATCATCTCGCAGCAGCACTTTCCCGGCTCTTTGCCCGTCCCGCGAGAGGAGCCTCAGGAGAAGCCCGGCCACCAGAAACAACCCAAGCCCTCCTCCTTTGACCACCCCGCCCACGTCCCTCAGCTTCAGCAGCACGCCCTGGCACCAGCATTCATGTCCCCGGGGAAGCCGGAGCACGTCCTGGAAGGTCCCACATGGCAGCTAGTTGATCCAGTCAGGCCAGGGCCCTCCGGCTCCTTCCCGTCCCCCGGGCTGCACGCCCACCACGGCCAGCTCCTCCCCTCCCACTCGCCCATCATTCCCGCCGAGGACATGCCGGCCGTGCAGAAGGTCTTCATCCCCCGCCCTGCCCAGGTGTCCCTGAAGCAAGCTGAGGAGGTGCACAAGAAGGAGAAGAAGCCTCAGAAGCCGGGCAAGTACATCTGCCAGTACTGCAGCAGGCCCTGCGCGAAGCCCAGCGTGCTCCAGAAACATATCAGGTCCCACACGGGGGAGAGGCCCTACCCTTGCATTCCATGCGGCTTCTCCTTCAAGACCAAGAGCAATTTGTACAAACACAGGAAGTCTCACGCTCACCGGATAAAAGCTGGGCTGGCCTCAGGGATCGGAGCAGAGATGTACCCGTCGAGCCTGGAGATGGAGCGGATCGGAGGGGAGGACTTCGAGGAGCCGACGGAAGGGGAAAGCACGGACTCTGAGGAGGAGACGGCAGCGATGTCGGGCCACGCTGTGGAGCTGCCGCCCAGGCAGAAGCACACCCTGCTCTCCAGCAGCCTGCTGAGCGCGGGGAGCCAAGGCTCCAGCCACGACCGCTGCTCGTTGTCCCATTCCAGCATGTCCCAGTCCCTCGAGGACAGCTCCCAGTTCGTGGAGCCGTCGTCGGAGCACGCCCTGAGCCATAAGTCCGAGGACACCCACACCATCAAGCAGAAGCTGGCGCTGCGCCTGAGCGAGCGCAAGAAGGTGATCGACGAGCAGGCGTTCCTGAGCCCCGGCAGCAAAGGCAGCACCGAGTCCGGGTATTTCTCCAGGTCCGAGAGCGCCGAGCAGCAGATCAGCCCTCCCAACACCAACGCCAAATCTTACGCCGAGATCATCTTCGGGAAGTGCGGGAGGATCGGGCAAAGGACGGCGGCGCTGGCTGCAAACACGACCCAGGGGTTCCCACACCTGTCCGGTGATGAGAAGCCCAGCATGGTCCCCTTGTCTGTGCCTAGAACACAGGTGATCGAACACATCACTAAGCTAATTACCATTAACGAAGCTGTTGTGGATACCAGTGAAATCGACAGTGTGAAGCCCAGAAGAAGCTCTCTATCAAGGCGTAGCAGCATTGAATCTCCGAAGTCTGGTGCGTACAGAGAACCGTTCCAGTTCGATATCAAGTCTGGTTCCAGCAGCCAGCTGGATGCAGCGAAAGTGTTGGCGTCCCACGGTGAAAAAATGAAGCCCGAACAATCATTGTTGTCACTTCAGCAATCCCACAGTGCCACAGAGACAGTGCCTCTCCTAAGAAGCCACTCAATGCCTTCTGCTGCATGCACTATAAGCTCCCCACACACCTTTAGAGGTAGCTACTCATTCGATGATCACATCATGGAGCCCGAAGTCTTAAGCCGCAGCCAAGCGTTTTCCTCCCACCCTCGAATGCTAAAACGCCAGCCAGCTATCGAGCTACCCCTGGGAGTGGAATACGCCTCGGAGGAGGTCAGCTCTGCCAGCAAAGAAACTGTTCCCAAACCTCCCGAGGAGCCTGAAACCAAGGAAAGCGATCTTACCAAAAAGTCCCGCAAGGGCCCGAAGGCGAAAGGGTTCATGTACGAGTGTAACGTGTGCGGCGCTCGCTATAAGAAAAGGGACAACTACGAGGCCCACAAGAAGTACTACTGCTCAGAACTGCAGCTCTCCAAGCCCCGCTCTGTCACGTCCCACCCCTCGTCAGAGCCGGAGAAGAGCGCGGCGGATCCTGACGTGTGGCCCCAGGTGATGCATTACAAGCTGGGCAGCACCTTGGAGCTCACCCCGCTGCGGAAGAGGCGGAAGGAGAAGAGCCTCGGGGATGACGAGGAACCTCCAGCTTTTGAGCTGTCTGACACCCCCTCCTCCAGCACCGGCCCAGGCACTCAGTTTGCAAACCCAGCCTCGTCTGATGTGGCTCTAAACCTGACCCGTGAATCCATGAAGTCACCAGCAGACTCGGGAAAATCCGCACCTTCCGAGGCCAGCGCCAGCTTCCATTCCAGGAACACCAAACCCGCTTCGAGTGCGGAGGGCAAGGAAAGGAGAACGACCTCCAAGGAGATCTCTGTCATCCAGCACACGAGCTCCTTTGAGAAGTCAGACTCCATCGAGCAGCCCAGCAGCTTGGAAGAGGACAAGCCCCTGTCCCAGTTCCCATCGCCGCCCACGCCCCAGCACAGCCGTCCCCCTCACTCCCTGCAGCCCAGGCTGGTCCGCCAGCCCAACATCCAGGTCCCTGAGATTCTGGTCACGGAAGAACCGGACAGACCAGAAACAGAGCCAGAACCTCCTCCGAAGGAGCCAGAGAAAACCGAGGAATTCCAGTGGCCGCAGAGGAGCCAGACTCTTTCCCAGCTCCCTGCAGAGAAACTCCCACCCAAGAAGAAGCGGCTCCGGCTGGCAGAAATGGCCCAGTCCTCCGGCGAGTCCAGCTTTGAGTCCGTCTCTCTCACCCGGAGCCCCAGTCAGGAGAGCAGCCTATCCCACGGCTCCAGCCACTCCATCTCCTTTGATCGGGATGACCACACCAAGCCAGAGTCAAGTAGCCAGCCCTCTGAATCCCACCCAAAACCTCCTGGTGTTGGCTCCCACATGCTGATGGTCCCCAGCCACCATCACCATTCCAGGGAAATGCGGAGATCCGCTTCCGAGCAGACGCCCAACGTGTCCCACCCTTCCCAGATGTCAGAGACTCGCAGCAAATCCTTCGACTACGGGAGCTTGTCATCCACTCCTGCCTCCACCCCCGGCCCCTCCACCTCCTCGGCCCCCCAGGAGAGGAGGAAATGCTTCCTGGTGCGGCAGGCGTCCCTCACCAGGCACCCCGAGCACGAGCCAGACCCGGCCCCTCCGGGCTGGCCGGACACAGAGGATCCAACTCCTTCTTCAAGTAAATCTCCTGCCACGAGTTTGCCCCATCAGCCGACCTCGTCCTCCCCTTTGCCCTCTCACGGCACCTACCTGAGTGACAAGAGCCAGCCAAAGGACAGCCCCGAGCCATCCTACAGCCCGCCATACACAGAGGCCCTGCAGGTGTTCCACCACCCCGTGCCGCAGCTGACGCTGCACGAGAAGCACTTCATGGCCCCCCAGGTTTCCATATTCCCCTACCAGCACCTCCTTCCCCAGCCGGGGCAGTCTGCAGAGCTCTTCGCTGCACACACCATGTCTGACATCCTCTCTGCCCAGTTCTCCATGCCTCAGATCCCTCCCTCCATATTCCAGACCCCGCCGCTGCCCCTCCCGCAGACGCTCATCCACCCGGGCCCGCTGCACATCGCTCCTCCCTTGATGTCTCACCCCGCCGAGGTGTCCTTCAGGCACCCTTCCTTCCTGCCCGTGCACTACCCTGGCTCGTCTCCGATCCCCTCAGCCTTTTTCCTGCCTCTCCAGTCTCAGTTTGCCCTCCACTTGCCGGGTGATGCTGGTGGACATTTGCCACAGATCAAATCCAGTTTGTTCTCGGCAGCAGGAAGCTCCAGCCTGTCCCCGTGCACGGATTATGACTCGGACAGCAGGTTGCACCCTCTGACCTGCACAGCGAGTCCCGCGCTGTCTGTCACCGTGACCCAGCTCGTTGTCCCCACCCGGACGGAGCCCATGGTGTCCCTGGTTGTCCCCGTTCGCATCCAGACCAACATGCCCTCCTACGGCAGCGCCATGTACACCACGCTCTCCCAGATCCTGGTCACGCAGTCCCAGTGCAGCTCCTCCACCATCGTCCTCCCCAAATTCGATGACCGCCAGCCCAAGGGCGCCCTGGTGTGCAGCGCTGACGTCCACGGGCTGGGTTTTGACCTGGCCCAGATGATCACAGAGGAGCAGAGAAGCCTTTTCCAGAGCCCATACCTGAGAGTGCCCCTGCCCTTACCAGAAAGAAAGGGCTACATGCCCCTCACCTGCCCCTCAGACAGCGTCCTCGGCCTGGAAGGGGGTCCCTCCACGGTTGGGGGGAGCAAAAGGATGCTGTCCCCAGCTGGCAGTTTGGAGCTGACAATGGAGACCCAGCAGCAGAAGAGAGTGAAGGAGGAGGAAGTGTCTGAAGCAGAAGAGAAGCTGGAAGTGGTGAAGCCACCCAGTGCAGTAGAGGAGGGGAAAAAGCAGGATAAATCTCACTTCCTTGCAGAAAGCCAAGACAGGGTCGAGGTTGGGACACCACCCAGCGTGTCCGTGGAGCAGTCGGAGCCAAAGGAAACCCCGAGCAGTTCCCAGCAGGCAGTGTCCCCGTCGGGTTCCCCCAGCTTTGAGGCGCTGCAGGAGTACGAGCAGCCAGCTGGCAAACAGTTCCTCAGCCAGGAGCCTCTGCAGCCCGTGAAGAAGGAAGACTCCAAAGAACCGGTGGAGCCTCCACCGACCCCTGCCAGCACTGCCCCCGTGCCCGAGGGCACCGCCAGCGCGGGGAAGGCTCGGGAAGGCACAGACTCCAAGAAGGTCCTGCAGTTCCCCAGTCTCCACACAACCACTAATGTCAGTTGGTGCTATTTAAACTACATCAAGCCAAATCACACCCAGCAAGCGGACGGGCGCTCCTCGGTGTACGCCAGCTGGTGCATCAGCCTCTACAACCCCAACCTGCCCGGGGTGTCCACCAAGGCAGCCCTGGCCCTGCTGAGGTCCAAGCAGAAGGTGAGCAAGGAGACCTACACCATGGCCACCGCTCCGCGGCCTGAGGCGGGCAGGCTGGTCCCCGCCAGCTCCAGGAAGCCCAAAATGACCGAGGTAATGCAATCCTATCTCTTTCTCCTGATCCATTTGGATGCGTGGGTAGAGGGGGCTGAGGGCCGGGGCGTGGCTGTGCTCAGGTTGGTTGGGGTTTACTCGTCCCGCTGGCGCCTGGGGAAGCGCCTGTTCTCAGTGAAGCTCTTAGAGTGAAGAACCCAAACCCCACTGAAACCCCAACCCAGGAGGCAGGAGAGCCTGCTCCGAGGCCAGGTTTCTGTTCTCCAGTTCCTACTTGCCTTGTAACCCCAAAAGTAGGAATCACCACCACCCCATGAACCACCACCGCTCCAGCACAAAGGATTAGACTTCATTTGCATTTGTCTTGATATTTCAAACAGCTTTACTACTTTTTTAATTTTTTTTTTAAACGCTGTTATAATTCCCTACATTTTGCATGTTAGAAATGAAAAAAAAGGATTACCGTGGGGAAATGGGATTCTGTCTGGTTGTGCATCTGCTCATCTCACATTAATGAACATGGAGAGGCATGCTTAAAAGTATTTTAAAAATATTAAAGGGAGATTTGCAAGTGTATTTAGGCCCCTGAAGAAGCACAAAGGCAGGCAGTGACATTTATAAAAGTGCCTCAGAGGGTCAGACACGTTTTGTTAAACACCCCTGTGGTTTGGTCCATTTGGTCCATAGCTGTCCACCTGCTTTTCCAGGTATTTAAGGATATTTTATGCCTGGTTTTAGAGTTAAGACTTCACAGTGACTTCCCAGGGGCAGAGCTCCCCCAAGGCATTGCCCACACGGACACAGAAGTCTTTAAGACCCTCCTGTGAGCTGCCTAATTTTATGTATCTCATTTTAAAGCCAGACTTTACCCCTCCTGCTTAATGCTGAACCAAACAGATCCCTTTAATCCAGATCATGTTCATGTAGATTAGCAAACAGAATCGCTCTAAAGATTTTGCAATTTGATATTCATCTCAAGTCAATTTATATTGATGGATTATTCATTTTATTTCTGTGTCATGAAATGAATTCTGAATATTAAATTTATCATAATCGCTGCTGCAGCTGCTGCTTATAAATATGTCTTAAAATACACAGTAGAGTCGCTTTGATTCAATAAATCTTTATTTCTATTCAGCATTTCCATCACTCTCTTGCAGAAATCCAAGAGACAGATTTCTAGGGACACAGGGGCAGATAATTACCTGAGCAGTGCAATAACCACGCTGAGATTTATGCACTATTTTTCCAAGGGTTTTATCTGAGTGGTGCCGTAGCATCCTCGATTTCAATCCCTGAAGGAAGTGCCTGTGCTGCTCTGAGCTCTGCTCTTTGCCATGGTGCTAAAACCCACACCCAGTGTGTGTCCAGAGGTACGAGACCCTCCCACCCAAAGGGAGAGGTTCGACAGCAATGGTTCAGCCCTCACTCATCCAAATCCACGTTTCACTGCATGCATTTCCCCCAAAGCCTCCTCAAGCCCCTCACGAACCCCTCCAAGCTGAATGGTGGTGCAGGTTCGGGTTCCCATGGCACAATTTGCCAAAGGAAGAGTTTGCCCTGCCCAGTTCACCTGGGAAACGGTGGATCCTCAGCCCAGCCCTCCTCCCTGCATGGCTCCCCTGAGAGCTGCAGTGGAGACAAACTGAATTCTTGCCAAGCACAGAACTAACTTGTGATCAGTGGGAGTGAAATCCTCCTTGCAGTGTTTAAAACACGGGTGGAGAGGCAGCAGCTGCCAGGACAGTAGCAGTGCAGTAGCATCACTCCAGGGCTGGGAGCCCAACCCTCAGCTAACTCTGCTCTGGCTCCTTCCCTTCAATATCCCCTCCTTTATGTAACTCCAGACTGTCAGTCAACCTCCCAGGAAATGTAAAAAAAGCTCTGGTATTTTGTACAGTTTTGCATGCAGCAAGCAGTAGTTCTGTATGTGCTGTCTCCGTCCTTGGCTTGGGGTTTAAATTTCCAGTGGGATTTGCTGAGCAGATAATTCTGGAATTGTGGAGTGGCTGCGGGCTCCAGCGTGCATGTAGGGATGGCTGGTGACACTGTACTGGGGCTTGCACACTCTGTAAATCCGAACAAGATTGTACAAGGGGATAGTAGTGGCTGTATGATTTTGGCTCTCTGGTGCCTTTCATCTGTCAATGTTTTTGTGCTTTCGAAAGTTGCAATAAATAAACCTCGTGCTACATCTAGCAAGTCAATTGTTTTGTATTCCTCAGTAAACCTGGCAAGGCTGTCCCTAGCAGTGTTCTGAGCCCGTAGCTCCTATCAGGACATGAAGTCACAACCCTAAAAGTTTAATTTTTGAGGGTTCTGAGTGTCTCCTGCTGCTGATTTCCTCCATGCCCAGAGCCACCAGCTCAAGACCATTCCTGCTGTTAAATGATTCAAATGGTTCCTGGCACTGTTCTGCCCGGGGCCTTTTGTCATGAAATTCCTGGCACTTTTAGAGACATAGGACTGCACAGGGGCCATTCCCAGGAGGCTCCTAGGAGGGTGTGTGGATGGTGTGGGCATGGGGCTGATCTGACCCCAAGGACAGAGAGCATTTAATGCTCTGAGCTGAGCTCCTGAAATTCCTGGGCAAATCTGAAATGCCTGACCCCAGTTTTGCAAAGGGACTTTTGAGTGAGTCCATCCCTCCTCCTGCTGAGCATCCCATGGCAGTTCCAGCAGCTGGGGGGCTGGGTTATCTCCCACTTCGTTCTGGAGGTCTCTGCTGGAGCTGCTCACTCTGTGGCTTCCCCCAAAACCAGGGGAGACAAAGAGGCTCCACTGGGGTGATTCATCCCCTACAGACCAGGCTGATGTGGGGCAGGTGAATCGCCTGGGGAGCTGAGCTGCCACTCCTGCCAGCCAGAGCCAAGGGTGACCAGCTCTGCTTCAGGCTCCAGGGGCTGCCTTTGGCCCAAAACCCCTCCAAAAACTGCTCTCAGAAAAAAAAAGTGCAGCCTGTTTCCATAAATTACAGATAATGTGAGGGTATGGATCCAGGATCCTCATCCAGGATATGGATCCAGTTCAATGGCAGAGTTACTGTGTGAGAAGTGACTTGGGGGAAAGGCGTCTGCTTTCATTTCTCTGGAGACCTGGGGTCTGTCCTGTCAGGCTGTAGGGGGGCAACATCCCAACATTTCATTCCAGGTTGGAAAGTTCTCCCTGGATTTTCCCTGTTAGGATTTAGGGGGCAACATCCCAACATTTCATTCCAGGTGTGAAGAGCTCACATGCATTTGTTCTGTTAGGATTTAGGGGGCAACATCCCAACATTTCATTCCAGGTGTGAAGAGCTCACATGCATTTGTTCTGTTAGGATTTAGGGGGCAACATCCCAACATTTCATTCCACACGTGGAGAGCTCTCCCTGGGTTTATCCCGGGATTCAGGACATCCCAACATTTCACTCCAGGTGTGGGGAGCTCTCCCTCATCCCACCCGGACCCACAGAGGCAGCTTTGATGTTTAGATCCATCCTATAACAAACAACGCTCATCATGTAGGTGAGGTGTCAGGGCATGACTTAAACCTTGGGCTAGACAAGGTTTAGACACAAAACCCCCTCAACAAGTGGCAATTTAACAGTGAAAAAGCAGATTTGACCCTGGGAACGTGTGGGGAGGTTGAGGATTCTTTTCTCCCGTGGGTTTTGTGGCTTTCTCTGTGCTGCACCCTTGGCAGCGGGGTTGCAGTGGCAGGAAATCACCTGGGAGTGATTTATGTCAGCCTGAGGTGGCTGAGATCCAGATTTGTGTGAGTGTGAGTGAATGTGGGGGAAACCCAGAGAAACAGAATTCAGTGCATGAATTCTGCAGATGCCTCCTCTCCAGACCTGTCAGATGTGTATTTCAGAGAGAGGATTATCCAGGGACACAGATTTGGGAACAGAGACCCCACACGCTCAGAGTCACCCCAGCCACCACGCTTCTCTTCATCCTTCATTTTTCCAGTTGGCAAGAGCTGGATAACCTGGAGGGAGCAATTAAAAAACTTGTCAGGGGTCACAGTAAATACAACACAACCCTCAGGGCCCCAGATTCCAGCAGCATGGCCCCATTTATCAGGAGGGTGCCCCAAATTCCAGCCCTCGGTGTCAGGAGCAGCGCTGGGGACGCTGCTGGCTCTGCTGGGGCTGTTTGCTCTGTGTCTCCTGCCAGTGATTTTGTCTGTAATCATGGATTGTTTTGCTCTTTTGGGGAGATAGGTTCATTTGCCTTCGCTCCTTTCTAATGAAGGTCGAAAAGATATAACTAGAGCTGAGAAGGAAGAGGAGAAAAGGGGAAAATCAGAAGAAGAGGCTCTTGTGACCAAGCGAGGGGAGCCGGTGAGGATCAAAATCTTTGAAGGAGGGTGAGTGTCTCATTTTCTTTCTTTTCTTGTGTCTCACACTTGTGTAGAGTTGTTACCATGATGGCAAGGTGCCACTGGAGGTGAGCAGATGGAGCTGGATTTCAGTTTGTTTTCCACAGCCACTGTAAAAACTTGGCCCTCCCGATCTGGAGTGCATTAATTTCCTATTTGTGAGCTGTCAGCACTCACCTGGATCTCTCTTCGGAGTGGGTGGTTGAGTGAAGAGCACAAATCCATCTCGCAGCTGTCTCTGAAGTGACAGAGGTGCACTCTGTATCTCCTCAATCCTTCCAGAGCCTTCTCCTGGAAATGCTGTTCCTGGTGGTTGTTCCCATTCTGAGGAAGATCTGGGCAGGTCCTTCCTGATGCCTGGTTTGGGTGGGGAACAAAAGAAGCATTTTGTTCATGTGATTTCCATCCCACCCCACCAAAATAGCTCAAACCAGAATGGATGCAAGGCCTTAATTTGATGTATATCTTAAACCTCGGCTCCAGGTAATTCAGAGGGCGCCTCAGGAATTCAGCACTGCTCTGATACTGCTGTTTATTTCTGTAAAAATTTAAAAAATAGCTCATAAGCAGTGTGTCTGTGGGTTGCAATTAAAGATCATCCTTCCTGGGTGTTGCAGAGGAGGCCAAATTGGTGCAAGCAATTTCCAGCAGGATTTATCAGTTCTGCCCTTGCTGTTGGGTGGTCTTGGTTTCTGTGTGTTAGAAAAAGGCTTTCATTAGGCTGTGCTTGTGGTTTTTCTGCTGTTACCAGATGAAATTTGCTTTTATTTTAAAACACCTCGTTAGCAGATGGTCAAACTAGCAAAGCAGGAGGGGAGATCAGTGCTTTGGGACAGGAAAGCTGCTGCTTGTCAGCGCTGAGCTGTGGGCTCTGTGTGCCCAGCTCAGGTTTGGGCAGGGCGTGGGGGATGCAAAGAGCCAAACAGGGCCAGCCCTGCCGTGAACGTGGCCTGGCATGACTCAGGGAGCAGCAAACGAGAGATTGGATGGGCTCAGTACATCTCTGCCACCCTCCTGCAGCAGATGGGACCCATGGGACCCACTGGGAGGGATTTGATTCCTTTGATCCCATGGGATCTCGGTTATCCCTGTGGCTGTTCCGGGGGACTCCTGCATTCCTTCCTGGCCCTGATTAAAGCAGCTCAGCATTACCATGACTGAAAATTCCCCTGGCCCTCCCAGAGCAGCTCAGGGGGTGTTCTGGGGGGAGCTGGGGGGTCCTCAGCCTCATCCCCTCGTGCTGTGCTCACACAGGGCTGGCTTTGTCCCCGAGCCCAGCACAGCCAAGTGACAGTGGGGTCTGTGCTGCTGTCAGGGGAATGTTCCCTGTTTGCTGCTCTGCCCAGGATGGGATCTGAGAGCAGAGGGCTGGGGACACTCAGCCCATGTCCTTCTGCATGACAGACACAAACCAGAGTGTCCTCTCCAAGGTGCTCTGTGCCACCCAGCACCAGGGACTGTGTCAGCCGCCCTGAACCTGTGCTGAGCTCAGATTTAAACTCCCTGCAGCTCTGACCGTGTCCCTCTGGCTGTGACACGATGCCAAGCGCTCCTGGGACACATCAGGAGGTCACAGCAAGGAATTCCATGCCTGAATTCCGTGTCTGAATTTCGTGGCGCTGCCCAGGGCCAGCAGGACAGGCTGTGCTCCGTGTGCTCCGTGTGCTCCGTGCCTCATTCCCACTGGGTTTCTGCTGTTGGGGGGCTCAGCCCCAGAGCCAGGACCTTTTCCTGCTGCTCTTTCCCAGGTGTCTGCCAGGACCTTTCCTGCTGCTCTTTCCCAGGTGTCTGCCAGGACCTTTCCTGCTGCTCTTTCCCAGGTGTCTGCCACGACCTTTTCCTGCAGATAAATCCACAGGGTGCCTGGTGCCTTCTGCAAGCTCCCAAATGGATCAGACTCCCTTTTCTGGTCATCTCTTCAACATGTTTTACACAAAATGCAGCCATTTTCAAGACATTATTTCACTCTCTTATTTTACTTTTTCTTCCTTGACTCATTTCCCCCCTTATTTATTGTTTTCACACTGAATGCTGCTGGCCAGGCCCATCCTTCCATGGGGATGCAGTTGGATTCACAGCTTTTGGATCCATCCCATGCTTTGTTGTCTCAACCAGGGAGTGAGATTATAAAGAAATTCACAAAAGGTGTGCTTGCTGCAACTCTTTCAGCTCCATCTTCCCCTCATTTTTTTATTTCTTTGGAGCTCTTGCCTTTCTCTCTTCCATCTTCAACACTTTTCCTTCTGTTGAGTCTTCTGGCTTTCTCAATCCCATCACTTTCTCCCCCTGCCACACTCCTCAGAGCATTTCCAGGACCATCCTTGAGGTTCTTCCTGCTGCTCTCCAGCCTCCCAGCTGGAATTTTATTCCTTGGCTTTCAGGGAAGACCAGAAAAGCCAAATTTCCTCTTTTCACCATCCCCACTTGTCAGGAAGGAACTCATGAAAAGCCCCAGAGCGCTGGGGGCAACTTGGCTTCCTTCGTGTTCCTTGGAGGTGTCTCCTCCACAGCTCTGGGAGGGGATGGTTCCTTTGGTTCTCCCCCTGGCAAGGGGTTTGGATCCAACATTTGGGTTCCTTTGGTTCTCCCCCCTGGCAAGGGGTTTGGATCCAGCAGTTGCAGGTTCCTTGAGCCTGCAGGTTCGTGTGTGGGTTTGGGATCAGGCTCAGTAGTGCTGGGCATGGGGCTCAGTCCGTCCCTTTTGTGGTGCCAGCTCAGGATGTGGCCCTGGGGCTGCCAGGGGGATCTGCCTGGGGATGTTTCCAGCTCCTGGGGAGTTCCCAGCCCTGATGGGGAGAGGCTCTGCAGACCCTTGGCAGAGTCTGTGCTTCCCTGGGAGCCTCAGGAGGGATGTGCATGGTCCTGCCCTGACCTCTCCACATTAAACTGGGGGTGGGATCCACGGAGTTTTCTGTTCAAAGAGCAAATTTCTCTTGGAGAGCAAGCCTTGAGATGACTCCACGTGTAATTTCAGCCACAGCTTTTTATTTGAAATGATGAATTTTGTCAGGCTGGATCAATCCCCATTCCCAGCAGATGGAGGGAGGGAGGTTGGAGCCATTTAACACCCCAAGGACGGGCTGGGGGCTGCACAGGCTCCTCGGGTTGTGTTTGGGGGAGCCATTAAACAGCCAGGTCAATGCCTGAGCTCCTCAAGGAGCCACTCAAAACAGCCACTGGGCTTGTCCTGAGGGATGCTGTGGGGGTCTGGAGCAGGGAAAATGATCTCTGAAGGTCAGGCTGGCCAGCAGGGCTGCAGCAGAAGTGCTGTGGTTCCTCGGTGTCACCTTCAGCACCCCCCTGGGTGCCCATTCTGCAATCTGACATCATGAAACCAGAGATTGCTATCGACCTGCTGGGGAGGGGGGTCTGTGCTGCTCTCAGGGTCTGCTCAGGGACCTGCTCCCTGTTTGCTGCCGTTGCCATGATGGATTTGAGAGCAGAGGGGTGGGGACACTCAATCCATGTCCTTCTGCTTCACAGCCCAGCCCTCTGTGCTGTTATGGGGACAATTAATTTGTTTATTTAATTAGTTAATTACAACCAGTGGGAAAAACAGTACCAAGATATATAAAGCTAAAAACCGAACTGACATCCCTAAACCAGTGCCATGTATAGTCAAAATTACATTTTCTCTTTGGAAATCTTCCTTTTTTTCCTACTTTAAGGAAAAACAACCCACTTATGGCTGTAATGTTATGACTGGAGGTACAAATATCCGAGTGTCCTGGCATTTCCAAATTAAAAACACCTTCCCTTCACACCATCCCACGGTACAAATCCACACATCCACAAGAAGGACTTTGCAGCTCCAGAGGGATGCTCAGAGTGGGGTTGTGCCCCAAAGGCTGCTCTACTCTGCAGTTTGGAGGAATCCAAACCCTTCCTTCTTTGTTTTCACCAAAATGTGACAGAGCTGGAGGTGCCCCAGCCATGGGATCACCTAAACTGGGATCTCCTGAACTGGGATCTCCTGAACTGGGATCTCCTGGGGTTCTGAACTCCCATCTCCCTCGAGCCTGGGTGCAGCCCTTCCCCATATGAGTGGGAGGTGTCTGAGTTTGGACTTTGGCTTCCCTGGTGAGCCCCAGGGCTGAGGGATGGAGCTGCCATGTGGCACTTCCCTTCCCTTCCCTTCCCTTCCCTTCCCTTCCCTTCCCTTCCCTTCCCTTCCCTTCCCTTCCCTTCCCTTCCCTTCCCTTCCCTTCCCTTCCCTTCCCTTCCCTTCCCTTCCCTTCCCTTCCCTTCCCTTCCCTTCCCTTCCCTTCCCTTCCCTTCCCTTCCCTTCCCTTCCCTTCCCCTTCCCTTCCCTTCCCTTCCCTTCCCTTCCCTTCCCTTCCCTTCCCTTCCCTTCCCTTCCCTTCCCTTCCCTTCCCTTCCCTTCCCTTCCCTTCCCTTCCCTGACTGTATTTTGGGGTTTTAGGCACTCAGGAACACCACAGAGCCCCAGATCTGCCTCTCTGACCAGCAAAAGAATTTCCTCTGGTTGCAGGAAAATGGAGAGAATGACGCTGTTGTACCAGATTTGAACGTGGTTGCTAATTAGGGGATGAATAAGGAGAAAATCCCCACCTTGGGGATGCCATGAGCTGCTCTGAGCCTCCCTGCCCCATCTCCTCCCAGTTCTTTGCTGTGGCTCGCTGGGAGCTGTGCTGGCTTCTCCGGGCTGGTGTCCCTCATTCCCTTGGCCAGCCATGGAAGGGCAGCTCCCAGGGACACTCACCTGCTGGAAATCCCCTGGCACAGCCCGGGGTGGCTCTGCTCCCTGGGAAAGGCTCCGTGCCACAGCAGAGCTCCCAGCGGTGAGCCCAGCCCTGGAGGGGATTTCCTCCGCTCTGACAGGGGCTCTGAGAACGGTCCGTGTTTGTTTTGGAAGGAGTCCTTGTCCCAAAGGCGGGCTGTGAGCACACACGGGACCAGGCAAGGAGGAACCCGAGGCACTTCCAGCTGCCCTGAGTGCCAGGGAGAGCCAAGGGTGACGCTCCTTGATTTAACATAAAATGTGGCATCAGGGATTATCCAGGGTAGGAAGGGACAACAAGGATCCTGGAGTCCAAGTCCTGGCCCTGCACAAAGGCCCCAAATTTACCTGCAAACTTGGCAGTGAACTCACTCAGATCCCCAGGGCAGAGCCTGAAATGAGAACAGACCACTGTGGAGCAGGGCTGGGCTGAAACAGGAATCAGAGAATCCCAGAACGTTTTGTTTGGAAGGGAATTTAAATCCCATCCCAATCCCATCCCATCCCACCCCAGGGACCCCTCCCACTGTCCCAGGTGCTCCCAGCCCCAATGTCCAGCCTGGCCTTGGGCACTGCCAGGGATCCAGGGGCAGCCACAGCTGCTCTGGCAATTCCATGCCAGCCCCTGCCCACCCTGCCAGGGAACAATTCCTTCCCCAGATCCCATCCAGCCCTGCCCTCTGGCAGTGGGAGCCATTCCCTGTGTGCTGTCCCTCCATGCCTTGTCCCCAGTCCCTCTCCAGCTCTCCTGGAGCCCCTTCAGGCCCTGCCAGGGGCTCTGAGCTCTCCCTGGAGCCTTCTCCTCTCCAGGGGAGCCCCCCCAGCTCTCCCAGCCTGGATATTTTGCTCCATTTCCAGATATAAGCAAACAATTCCTGTAATTTACATTTTTGAGTGAAAGGGATTTTCCTGAGTCTGTTTGCTTTTCATGGCTGGGAGAAGTTTATGTTCAGACTTTTCCATGAGGGCTGGTGATGCCAGACTGACCACTCAGCATCCACTGGAGCATCTCCTGGGGCTTTGGTTGCTGGATTTCCCCTGTCCTGAGGAGTGCTGAGCAGGCACTGCTGCCCTCCTTTTGGGCAGCCCTGTGGCTGCAGAACCTTCCTGGGAATCTCAGAATCACGGGATCATGGAGTGGTTTGGGTTGGGAGGGACCTTAAAGCCCATCTCAATACAGCCCCTCTCCCCGGGGCTGCCCCCCACGAAATCCCGTCCTGGCTGTGCCAAGCTCTCCCTGGAACATCAATTTAAAGCCTCAAGCATCAGCCTGTGCCCTGGAGTTAATGCTGCCTCTGTAAAGGATGTTTTAATTAAAAAGTGGGGTTTATGTGTGGAATCTTTGGTTGCTTTTGAGCCAGGACTTGACCAGCAGTGCACAGGGGGGGTTTCATGTCCTTCTTAACCCCCCAGGGACAGCCCTGCTGCCCATTGACCAAACACCATTAACCCACTGGTGGTGGGATGCTGGGAGGAAGGAACAGCAAAGCCTGGATTGGGCAGAGCTCATCTGAGAAATCCCCTGCAAAGGAGCCAGGCCCCCTCTCCCTCCCAGAATTTGGTTTTCTGGTGGGTTTTCCACAGGGTTTGGGTGTAGCCTGAAGGACTGGGACACTCCAATCACCAGGATCTATCCTGGGTGCCAAGGAAAGGCTCTGGGGCTGGGCCAGGGCAGGCTCAGGCTGGAGATCAGGGAAAGGTTCTTCCCTCAGCCAGAGGGTGCTGGGCACTGCCCAGGCTCCCCAGGGAATGGGCACGGCCCCGAGGCTGCCAGAGCTCCAGGGATGGACAGGGGGGATTGTTGGGGGGTCTGGGGTTGGACTGGATGATCCTTGGGGTCCCTCCCCACTCTGGATATTCCATGCTTCTCATAAAAAAACCCAAGGTCTTTTTGAACATCATAAATTTACACTTTTTTTATTTGGTTTTTTGTTAATAACACAAGAAAACCACCTTTTCTGCTTAAAAACCTAATCCAAAGGAGAAAAAACACAGCGTGACAATTTAGAGATTTTTAAATTTTTCCAATGCTGACAAGATAAAAGGGGGAATTGTTTAAGAGGCAGCTCAGCTGCTTGAAAGATGCATTCCTTAATAAGAGGAGAAAAAAACAGCAAGGAGAGAAAGATATTTGCAAAATGTAAGGAATCTGTGCTTTTTGCTTTGGAAATCATTATGTTCTTACATTAAAATATACTTAAAAGCCAATATGACAAAAAGCTTCAAATCCCTGGAAAGCAAATGTTTGTTTTTCTTTTTTTTCTCCCCATAAGTCATCTTCATGAAAATTCGGATTTTTCTCGTTAATTTTCCGTTTAGTTAACAACAAAATGTTTTCCCTGGTAACTCAGGGAACAGTCAAAGAGAAAAATCAATTTTTTCCACTGGTTTGTTCAGGAACTCTTTTCTTGGGTGGGGAGCAGCAAGTTAGAGGATGGGAAACAGCACTTGGGAGAGGAGGAGAGGCAGAAATGTAAGAGTAGAGCAGGAGCAGCAAATCAGAGGTGTTGCTTGCTGGGCTCTGAGCCTGGACACCTGTCTTGGCTTGAAAGACAGGTGTTGGTTAAGAAAGGCAGGAGCCTCTCTTGAAATGGAGAATGTAAACCCCTTCCCTCCAAATTATTATAATTTTGAAATTCAGGGGCTCTCAGGCCAAGATATGGGAATAGGAATAACAGTTCTTTACTAGGAAAATGAAAATAGCAATGCAGTATTGCAGAGAACAAACCCAGAGCAGGGGCAGAGGGAGAATCCAAGGTGCCCCCGTCAGTCAGTCAGGGTTGGTGCAGTCCCATCCCATGGTGGCTGATCCTCCTGCAGGGACAGATGTGGTTCTGCTGGAGCAGGGCTCCTGCACAAGGTGCACTTTTCCTCCAAAGCTGCAGGGATGATGTGCAAGGCTCTGGTTTTCCTCTGGGATCCAGTGGGAAAAGGCTGCTCTGCTGTTCCAAATCTCCCCTTTGATCTGGGTAGGAAATGCTCGGCTCCTGCCCTGGCTGGAGCATCTCCCCATGGGATGATGGAATTTGATCAGCCCTGCCCTGGGACTGCATGGCCATGGACAGGAGAGATCTCCTGGAGGGAGGATGGGCTGTGGGGAAGAGAAAGAACACTGCAACAGCTGGGTGAACAGCTGGAACATGAACAGAGAATATCTCCACAGAGATCAGGATCACTGCCCCAGCTGGGTTAACAGATGGGGAAATGTAGCCGTGGAAAGGGGTTTTAACCCTTTACGTGCAGCAGAAATAAGATGCACAGCTACATGGTCGTTTTTCATGACAGGAAGAAAGAGCCAAGTTTATTCAGAAACACACTTTGGTTTTATGGCATGACTGCAACTCCCAGAGTAGAGAAAAGGTGATTGGTTCAGAGAGAAGACACCCCATTGCCAGGGCCTGGGCACACACCACAACAGGGGTTTGATTTTGTTATTAATTCCTTTTTATTGTGACCAAATGATCACCCTGGGAGAAATTCTCCCCAGCCTTGAGCTGGACCAGCTCATGGGCTGGGAACAGAGCTGAGAAGCTCCAGCCTGGAATATTTTTCAGGCTGTAATTTTCTTACTTTCTCAAGATGTGTCCCACAGGGATAGAATACAAACTTTTGGTCACATCCTGTATTGCAACCTAAGACAACACCTCAGCTGTGCTCTCATGGGATCTCAGCCTGGTTTGAGGTGAAAAGGAATTTCCATTCCATCCCATCTCACCAGCCCCAGGTGCTCCCAGCCCCATCCAGCCCGGTCTGCACTGAGGGCTCTGTGGAGGAGCTGGCAGAGGGAAGTGTGGGGTGGCTGTGGCACCATCACTCCCCTGAGCTGCCCCTCAGCAGCCAGCAGCTCCTGGAGAAGAAATTTTCTATAATACAGAAATAACCTCGGGTTATTCACTTTAAAATGGGGTGAATTTCTGTCAGGAGCAGCTCTGAGTTGTGGAACCGCAACTGGCATGACCCCAAATCAGAGTCCCAGGCTGGTTTGGGTTGGGAGGAGCCCTAAAGATCATCTCATCCCAATGCCTTGCCTTGGGCAGGGAGTGCTGTCAGAGCTCTGGGCTTGGAGCTTTGTATTTTCCTTGCTTTCAGGGCAGTAACTTGTGTGTTGGTCCCTTTGGGAATGCACCTGCAGGGTCTGTGCAGAGCAGCTCAGCATCATCCACACCCAACCTTCTTCCTTTGCTGTCTCCTAGAGACAGGGGTGGAAAAAACCCCGTTAAACCCCCCAAACCCCATTAAATCCTGCATGTAGGAGTCCATAATCACAGTCCCTTCCCAGCTCCATCCCAGCCCTTCCCTGGATGGAAAAGGATTTTCCAGGCTTGGGCTCTCCCTGCTTTGGGTGCAGCAGGGCCTGGCCAGGCTTGGCTGGGGAGTGCAGGATGTCCCCCCGTGCCTTTCCTGCCACAGCAGCTGTGTTTGTGCCGAGCAGTTCCTGGCCGAGCTGTTCCCTGGCCTCCCCAGCAGCTCCCAGAGTGCTGAAATGGGATTGGGGCTGCTGGGCTCCTTCCTGACTCACCAGGACTCCTGGACAAACCCTTCTCCTCTCCATCCTCCCATTTCCTGGGGTGTGAGGGGACACACAAACCCCTGAGCTCCACTGTGTAATGCCTTTGAAATGTATATTTTGAATATTCCTCGCTGGGAACTGTTGATGTTTCCTGGCCTGGACACCTCACTCGACAAACTGGTTTCATTCTGCAGTTTATTCCTGTTTTCCCAGGAAAGCCAACAAGCTCAGAAGGATTTAGCTGAGGTTGTTGTCTGGTTTTCCTTCATTATTTTCCCCCAGTTATTTCAGCCGGTGCAGCCAGCCCCATTCCCTGACCTGTCCTCGTGGGTGCTAATTTCCCACAGCCAATTATTAAAAAAATGTTGTCTCCAGCTTCCTGCCTGACCTCGTGTGGGATGCTCAAGTTTCTGCACGGATTTCCTTCCCTCCAAGAGCCCTGTGAGCATCCAAGCCCCTGGGATTCCCCCGTGGTCACTGGTGGAGGAGGAGGAGGAGGAGGATGATGCTCTTCCTGAGCACAGCATTCCCAGGGGTTTTCCCAGCATCTTGCTCCACTCACCACGGGTTTTATCTTCTCTCTGACAAGAATTCCCATTTGTTTCCAGCTCAAATCAAGACTGAATAAATGGGATCAAGCAGGAAAATGCCTTTGCTGCCTCTCACAGGTACCTGGGGTACCTGGCTGGGACCTGTGTGACCTTTGTGGAGTGAAGGGTGTTCCAGTGCCAGACTGAGCACTAAAGGAATTTAAAATCTACTCATTACCACATTTTTTTTTCCAAGCAATTTCTTTGCTTGTAACACCTCGTAGATCCAAGGATCAGCCCAGATGGGTAAAGAGGAGCAGCTCCTGCTCTGAGATGGACACACAAACGGGGAGGACAAAGCAGGATTTCCTTCTGCAGAGCAAAGATGAATTCAGGGAGCAGCGAGGGAGAAAAGGAGCAGTGCCTTGCCTGGGGAATCTCCTCCATGCCTTGCCAGAGACTTGTGGCCCTGGAGCCCACACTGAGTCAGTCTTTCCTTGGCAAAAATAGGGGCAAAATCAAGGGGGCAGGAGTGGTGTTGCATTTTTAGATCTCCTGTCTCTCCTTGGGGCTGGTTGGACCATCCCCAGGTCTGGAGCTTTTCCTCTTTCCTGGACTTTTGTGTGACTTCATCTCATTTCAGGGTCGTGGGTTTGATATGAAACCCTGAGTGCACAACTTGGGGTCGTTTGGGGTCTGGGAGGGGGAGAAAGGGAACTTGGGGGAGAGTCTGAGGATGGAACCTCTGTGCTGACACGATTTTTATACCATTTTAAAATTATAAGTGATAAACCAAATGAATTTGGTTTCAATACAACTGAATTACAACCCAAAATGAGCAAAGAGCATTCAGGCTAGAAGGTGCCCGTGGGTGTTGCAGGTCTCCAGGGCTGTGGGCACAGCAGAGCAGGGAGGAAATGTCGTGAGCTGGGAGCAAAAGTGATGTGCAAGAGGAACAGACGGGAGCATTTCCCAGAGCCTCGGTCACAAAGGTGAGGGGATTCCAGGGGAAAGGAGGAGGATTTGATCAGACAATTGGGCAGCTGGACAGGGATGGAGAGAGGCAGGAATTGGTCAGAAGGGAAGAGCTGCAGTTCCCCGGCAGGGGAGGGACAGGCTGGGAGCTCTGAGCTCTCACAACGAGGAGGGGGAAGTGCAGAGGAGAGAAAAATGGCTCAAGGTGCTGCCAGCAGGGAAGGGAAGAGAGGCTGAGGGTCAGGCTGATCTCAGGACTGGGAAATGCCAAACTCCCAGAATGGCTGGATGCAGGTCCCAGCTTCTAACACTCCTGGGGTTTGCATTTCCAAGGGGGCACCTCCCTCAGCTCCCGAGGAATAAACACTTCCCTGCAGTTACAGACCTTTTCCTTTGTCAGGGGGTTGAAAATTAAATCGTGGGAGAATTTGTGCGAAGTCCTGCAGCAAATCCATGATCAGCTGGGCTGTCCTTCCTCAGCCTGGATTCCCAGGCGTGGCAGGGGCCAAAAGGCTGCAGGAGTGAGCTGTGCTGTGGGCAGAGCCCTCCTGGGCTGCTGGCAGGGCTCCAGGCTCTGAGCTTTGCACTCCATCCACGCACTGACACAACCTCTGCCATGAATTCTGTGGAAAACCAGAGCAGGCAAAGGTTTTTAATCAGATTGACTCAGGATTAGGCAGTTCTTTACATCTGCACAGCCAGGCAGCCCGTGCTGTGCAGGGACGGGATTTCTGGGAGCCCTGTCATGGATTCCAAGCCCTGTGCAATCAATTAGGAACCTGATGTTCAGACAGGGCCCAGGGCCTGACACCATCGTGCTCCACTGGGAGCAGGGCAGGAAGATGACTCTGAGAATGTCACTCAGAGCTGGCTTCTGGGACTTCATCTTCTGTCACTTTCTGGTGATGAAAACATTATTTTGGGGAGACAGCTCTGTGTGCAAGGTGATGTTGATCTGATTCTTGTTTGGTGTCTTTTTATTTTTTTATTTGTTTTGGGTTTGTTTGTTTATTTGTTTGTTTTGGGGTTTTTCTGAGAGTTTTTTGGTTGTTGTTGTTGTTTTATTTTATTTTTTAATGTTCCCAGATGTAGCTGGTTTTCAGTTCTCTTTAGTATCGACTACCAGAGAGTCCTGGGGATGGCAGCTGGGATGTGGAATTCTCGGGAATGATGGAAATTATAAAGGTCTGAGAGTCAAGTGTGGCTAAATCGTATTTTTTTTAAATGACATGAACTTGGGTGTGTATTTCCTATAAAACCCATCCACTGACCAGGGATCCACCTGCAGAGGGACTCCTGGAGTGGGAATAAAGCCATCCCCCATCCCAGTCCACATTATGGATTTCACTTCTGGAGAAGTTTCCCTGTTCTGCAGAGTCTGGCAGCGAGCAGCACCTCACCCTGGTGTGGGGACTGTGACAGAATCCAGCAGTGGGACTGGGAGGCAAAGATTTTCCAGTTACTCCCAGTTTGGAGCTGGATGAGGAGCAGCTGTGAGCTCTGTGCTGGTGGAAACTGGAGCTCTGGGGAAGGAAAGGAAGGATTCCAGGAAAGAAAAAAGAAAAGAAAAGAAAAGAAAAGAAAAGAAAAGAAAAGAAAAGAAAAGAAAAGAAAAGAAAAGAAAAGAAAAGAAAAGAAAAGAAAAGAAAAGAAAAGAAAAGAAAAGAAAAGAAAGAAAGAAGGAAAGAAGGAAAGAAAGAAAGAAAGAAAGAAAGAAAGAAAGAAAGAAAGAAAGAAAGAAAGAAAGAAAGAAAGGAAGGAAGAAAGAAAGAAAGAAAGAAAGAAAGAAAGAAAGAAAGAAAGAAAGAAAGAAAGAAAGAAAGAAAGAAAGAAAGAAAGAAAGAAAGAAAGAAAGAAAGAAAGAAAGAAAGAAAGAAAGAAAGAAAGAAAGGAAGGAAGGAAAGAGAGAGAAAAGTGAAATCACTGCTCCTCCTGGGCCACTGCTGGCCTCGGAGAGGCTCCAGGGGCTCTGGGATGTGCCAGGAGCACATGGAGTGAAGACCAACAGGGACAGAGGGAGCTGGGCAGAGGCTGCTGCTGCTGCTCAGAAATCCTGGGAATAGCTGGAGGCAAGGATCCAACTTGGAGGCAGGACTGCAGATTTTTTTTTTTTTTTTCCTTTTTATGGTGAAGCTTCTCTACCTACTTTTTAGTGGATGAGTTGCAGGCAGATTCCTCCCAAAGCTGCAGCCCCAGCCCCAGTCCCAGTCCCAGATTGCAGGATCCAGCAGCCCAGCTGGGTTTCTGCAGGCTGGAGCAGTGGGGAAAGCTGTGATCACTCACTGCAGGTGTTTAAAGGCATTTCCAGGAGCTGCTGCTGCTCAGGGAGTCCCACAGGGATGGGCAGGGAGGGGGTCCAGGGTCCCTCTTCAGACCCACGGGAGGAATTCCTGTGTTTGTGTTGAAAATAGGAATTCAGCCCAGCTGTAACTGCAGGTTTCTTGCCCTGTAGAGCCTCAAACAAAAGGAAAATGTGACTTCATAAGATGATAAGAATGTGACTTAGTAAGATATTAAGCTGCTCTTGCTGCTGTTGAGATATGACTGAAGAATTCCAAGATTTTTAAATGGGAAGAGGGGCACATTAGGGTCTTAGCAAACTCTCCTGGGGATGCTTACCTGGCATCTGTTTATTTGGAAATTCATTCAATTCTGAATGCTTGGGTGCCCTGGTGTCTGTTGCTAACTTGGTATATTTGATTTAAGGGAATAATCCGTTGGATGTAGCAAAATTTTATAAATTTTTCTGGATTTTGGGTGCTCTAGCTCCTCGTAGACCCCGGAGCAACCTGGTTTGTGTGGCTGCTCTTGTGGGAGCAGCACAGTAGCAGCACTTTCAGAGCACAAATACTTCCCCCATATGTTTCAGATCAGCACTTAAGTCAGTGCTTTTCAACTTCTGTGGGTGTCTTGACATTCTTATTTAAACAAACTATTCGATGGCAGAATTATGGTGGTTTTAAGGCTGCAAGAGCCTGAGCACTCACGGGGCTCTCGTGAGTGGTTCTGTCCCCTCACAAAACCCCAAGAGCTGTTCCAGGTGTGGGGTTACCTGCAAAGCCTGGCCTGGGGTTTGCCAGCCACCTGGGGGTGATAAAACAGGACATTTTCTCAAGTAAGAACTGAGAAAAGACCTAAAAGCACAGCCCTGGGCTTGACAGGAGAGCTGCCGTGGGGCGGGAGAGCTGGAGGGATTGGGGTTGGTCACTGGGGAGCTCCCAGGTGTCCCAGGTGGGGCTGAAGTGGAGAAATCCAGCAGGTAAAGGAGCCCTGGGGAGCCCAGGCTGGAGGCTGATGAGGTTTTTCCCAGGAATTCACCAACACCAAGCACTGTGTGTTTTGATGTGCACAAAGTACAGGGGGTGATGGTTTTTCCATGGCTCTGTTGTTGGTTTGTGGATATTTTCCTTTTTCCCTCAATATTGAGAACCACAGTGAGGTGTGTGTGTGTGTGAGAGCAGAGCATCACAACATAAAGGAGAATTTAGAGCTGCCACATGCCAGTCTGGCTGCAAAGTATTCCTAATTACAATAATTTATTATAAATTCAGCTCCTCACATGTTGGACCTTGAGCTAAATTTGTTGAGCTGGGCTTTCCTAGGAGAGAATTCCCAATCTCTGGGAGGTTCTGTGTGTGCTGCATCTGCAGCTGGACTTTCTCAGCAGAGAACTCCTGATTCTGTGTGTGCTGGATCTGTAGCTGGGCTTCTCCAGCAGAGAATTCCTGATCTCTGGGAGGTTCTGGGGGTGTTGGATCTGCAGCTGGGCTTCTCCAGGAGAGAATTCCCAGCCCTGGTGCTGTTGGCAGCCCAACTCTCCAGGGTACCCTGGCATGAAACAGCCTTGGCTCTGTCTGCTGAAGCCTGGGGAGGTTTTATTCCTTTCAGTGAACAGCATCAGCCTAAACCAGCTCCTAACTCTGCCCCAACTCCTTCAGGAGTCCCTGGTCCTGCCAGGAATGCTGCAGAGCACAGGATGTGGCAGCAGGAACAGCAGCCGCTTCTTTTTGCTTATTTTTGTCTGCATGGCCTTCCTGCCTTCCCTGGGGGAGGGTGACTCGTGTCACCAGAGCCACCGAGGCCTCCAGCCCCGAGGTCACCTCTGGAGCAGGGCTCTGTGAGCTGTGCCTGGGATCAGATGGCCCCAAGTCCCTCTGGCTCCGTGCAGGGAATTCCCAGCTGGGCTGGTGACCCCAGGAGCTGCTGGCTGTTGGCAGCCTCCTGCTGCTCCTCTTGAATCAAAGTCCCAGATGGGGACATCGAGGGACCACCTGTGTGTCCCTCCCTGCCTTGAGGAAAGTGCTGCAGTTTTAGGATAGCCAAGGGTGCTGGTTTTGTAGCTTTCTGGAGCTGAAAATGGATGTGTTTTCATCTCAGCAGAATTGCCCATGAGATCCTGGTACATCTGACAGACTCCCTTGCACATGTGGCATACACACAGGAGGTGTTAGGGGCAGGGAGCTGGGAGATGTCCCAGGTTTTTTTCTTTTTAAGGGAAATATCCTGAAGTGTTAGTGCAGGAAGTGGTTTCCTAAAATTCAGGGGGAATGGTCTTTACTGCCCTGATTGCAAAATCACAGAAATGTAAGGCTGGAAAATCCCTCTGAGATCATTGAGTCCACCCCCTTGGCACTGCCAAGGCACCACGGATGGCTTCAAAATCTGCAGGGATGGGGACTCCACCACTGCCCTGGGCAGCCTGTTCCAACCCTTTCCATTCAGAATTTATTCCCAATTGTGTTGGTTTGAAAGACAGGTGTTGGTTAAGAAAGGCAGGAGCCACTTTTTAAAATGGAAAATGTAAATCGCCTCCCTCCAAATTATTATAATTTTGAAATTCAGGGGCTCTCAGGCAAAGAGATGGGAATAGGAATAACAGTTCTTTACTAGGAAAATGAAAATAGCAATGCAGGATTGCAGAGAACAAACCCAGAGCAGGGGCAGAGGGAGAATCCAAGGTGCCCCCGTCAGTCAGTCAGGGTTGGTGCAGTCCCATTCCATGGTGGCTGATCCTCCTGCAGGGACAGATGTGGTTCTGCTGGAGCAGGGCTCCTGCACAAGGTGCACTTTTCCTCCAAAGCTGCAGGGATGATGTGCAAGGCTCTGGTTTTCCTCTGGGATCCAGTGGGAAAAGGCTGCTCTGCTGTTCCAAATCTCCCCTTTGATCTGGGTAGGAAATGCTCGGCTCCTGCCCTGGCTGGAGCATCTCCCCATGGGATGATGGAATTTGATCAGCCCTGCCCTGGGACTGCATGGCCATGGACAGGAGAGATCTCCTGGAGGGAGGATGGGCTGTGGGGAAGAGAAAGAACACTGCAACAGCTGGGTTAACAGATGGGGGTGGAATCCACAGCCCTGGTCACATCCTGCATTGCCACCCAGGACACCAATGTCCAACCTGAGCCTCCCTTGGCACAACTTGAGGTTATTCCCTCTCTTCCTCTTACTCTGGGTTTTCTCTGCAAGCCAAATTTGCCCAAACCCACATCCAGGTGGTTGCTCAAGGGGGGACCAGGATCCTTTCCCATTCCTTGGGGTTTATTCTTGGGGTTGTGCCTGGGGAAGGGAAGCTGAGGGCGAAGGGATGAATCCCCTGGAATTCACCACAAACTGCTGTGCTGGGACAGCACAGATCCAGTGACAGCCCCTCAGTGCCATCAGCAGCCTCTGGGGACACTTGAACATTTATTTATTTTTCATCCTGTTTGCACACTCTCCCCTCCTCCAAACTCTTCCTCCTCCTCCTCCCACCAGCTCCACTTTCCCAGGACAGAATTCCATCCCACCAGTGTGTTCCCATCCCTGCCTTCCTCATCCTTTCCTTATCATTTTTATGTTTCTTATTTTTACCTTATTTTTATTTATTCTTATTCTTGTCATAACATGCATATTTACACAACTAGCTTGGATTATGTGGTTATATGGTTGTTATTATCACCATTACAATTATTTTTATATAATTATTATAATTTTTTTCTAATATTATTCTATTTTCTTTTGCTATTATTAACTATAATATATAATATGAAAAGCTGTATACATATGTATAATAGATTCATATTATATAGATGGTATAGATATAGTATATATATTCAATATGTCTATTTAGTATATCTATTATATATTTTATATTATATATTACATATAATATATATACTAAACATTATGATTTATATATTAAATATCTATAGTATATACATTACATATAGTATACATATTATTAATATATATTTTACTATATAACTATATAACTATAGCTAGCTATATAACGATATATGTTATTATTAATATAACTATTATTCCGTGATTATTATTAATCATAATTTTATTAATATTATTATATTCACGGAACTTTCTGCACTGCACTCAGTTAATGGACCAGCTAAAAGCTGTCTAAGACAGAGCTGGGCTGGTTTTGTAAGGTTCAGTTGCAGGGAAATTCCTGGGAAAATGGAATTATGGGTTTCCCAGGTTTTATTCCTCCCTAATTGTGGTATCGAGTGTTCCTCAGCTCCGAGTGAAAAGCTGAGGGGGTTGAAGTGCAGGCAGGTCCTTTCCAGAGCTTTGGCTCTGCTCAGCTGCTCACACATCATCATCATCATCATCATCATCATCATCATCATCATCATCATCACCATCCCAGGGAATGCAGCTCCAGCCCCGCTCTCCCCCCTCCTGTGGCTTTTCCTGCCGATCTGGAGCTGCCCCAGTCCCCCAGTCCCTGCCTGGATGATGTGCAGGGAACAGCAGGGTCCGGCTCCCCCTGCCTGGGCTGGCCCAGGGAAATCAGGGAAATCAGGGAAATCAAGGGAAATGGAAGGAAATGGAGGGAAATCAGGGAAATGGAGGGAAAATCAAGGGAAATCAAGGGAATTCGAAGGAAATAAAGGGAAAATCAAGGAAAATCAAGGGAAATGGAAGGAAATGGAGGGAAAATCAAGGGAAATGGAGGGAAATCAGGGAAATCGAGGGAAATTGAAGGAAATAAAGGGAAAAATCAAGATAAATCAAAGGAAAATCAAGGGAAATGGAAGGAAATGGAGGGAAAATCAAGGGAAATCGAAGGAAATCAAGGGAAAGGGAAGGAAATGGAGGGAAATCAAAGGAAATGGAAGGAAATGGAGGGAAATCAGGGAAATCAAGGGAAATCGAAGGAAATAAAAGGAAATTGAGGGAAATCAAGAGAAATAGAGGGAAGTCAGGGAAAACAAAGGAAACAGGGAAATCAAGGGAATGAAGGCAATCAAGGGAATCCCAGCCTAATTCCAGCTGGAGCTGGAAGTTGTGACTCCAGCTCCCAGGTGGGAAAGGGCACCCCCAGAGCTGAGCCCCTGGAAAACCTCGGGGTGGGAGGTTGGAACTTGGCTGGAGACCCCACGGCTGATAGGGGATGGTCCTGAGGGATGTGGGATCTTGGAGAGCCTGGGAAGAGTCACCCAGGGGCTCTCAGGGTGGGCAGCTCCGTGCCAGCCTGGCAGGAATTCCAGCAGGGATTCCTCTGGGATGGGTGAGCCCGGCTTGGTGCCCAGCCCTGCCCTCCACCAGCCTGGACTGGGACCCTCACTGTGTCTGTGGGACCACGCTGGTGCTCATGGATTCAGCAGCACTGATGATTTAGGGTCTCTACACAACCTTTCCTCTGTACTGCTGGGGATGAGTAGGGTTTAAATCCCCTCATTCCCTTAGTCCAGGTGAGAGCCTGAGGGGCAGAGCCCTTCCAGCTCACCTGCAATGTCTCACCTGTCTGGAACTGATCTGAAATTTGCTGGGACAAAACTTCCTGTCTGTAAATGTGGTAATGACACCCCTTAATTCATGGCTTCTCTTTATTTCCTTCTGCCTCCACTCAGAGCCAGGATTAAAAACACCAAGCAGACAAATTTTCTCGGGCTTGGTTGTTTATTAAAGAATATCTAAAGTACAGAGAGTTCTGCAACACTTCAGCCACCAGCTCAAAGTGAGCAAAATGGAGCTGAACCGAGCTGGTTACAAGGTCTTTTAAAGCTAAACAGCCCAATAGAGAATTAACACCTCTATTATTGATACTTTTGACCCAATAACCAAACTCCTGTGACCCTCAGTGCAGCACTGACTGTACAACCAGAAACTGCCTGAATTCATGAAGAAATGAACAGGAGAGACACCACCTAAATCCTCCATTTGTTCCCATCCCTATTGCTATATTATAAAAACCTCAAATTCCAAACCCTTCACCATGTGAGATCACACACTTCTATTTAACTCCACACCTGTGATTTTAACTCCATCACTCAAATTTGGAGCCTTCTCCAAGACCTTAGGTCAAAAGCAGTGCACAGAAAGCTCAAAAATCCCAAACTCTCAAAACTCCCAAGTTTCTGGGTTCCAACATCCATCCTCCAGTCGCTGCTGTCCAGAGGGACTGATGGCATCTCAGGCCTCCCTGGGATCAGTCCTCATTTCCTCGCTGGGCTCTGACAGGAGGCAGGAAATGAGAAATAATTGAGTCAGTTCCTACAAATTGGTTTGTCTTGGATGCAGTCTGAGGGATGGGGAAGGGCCTGGGCTGTGTCTGAGGCTCAGAGCATTTCTGTCTCCACCAGAGCAAGGTGCAGAATTTCATTAATCACTGCAGCCCCCGGCTGCTGGCAGCAGGAGGGAGGTTGATGGGATGGGCTGCTCCGAGGTGATAATCCCAGCCCAATCCATCAGATCCTCTGGGGTGTCCAGGGGTTGTAATAACCTCGGTGGCTTTGGGAATTCTGTCACTGGTATTTATACCTGGAGATCAGAAATTCATCAGCCATCAACGCCCAGTGGTGACGAGGGCAAGAACAGAGCAGAAATTGATTTTTTTTTGGTACTTTCTGAGGATTTTTGTTGCTGCTGGTTCTCAGGTTGTCTCTCCTGTGCTGTTGTAGAGTTTTGTTACCTCAGGAAAAGAGGAATGGGGCAGCTGAGTCGGTTTTGTTTGCCACGTTTCAATAGAGCCAGAGGCTGTGGAAACAAACCCAGCCTATCATTATTAATTATTGTAATTACATCTTAGGAGCTTTCCCTGGGGAACTGGGCTGTGCTTGGAGAGGTGTCAGACTCGTGGAAATGTTTGATTCCCCTGTGAATTCCAGCAGAGTGAAGGATGGATCCCAGCAGGATCAGCTGGGGGAAGCTCGCAGGCTGGTGCCAGCCAGGACAGGGATGTGCTCCAGCATTTCGGGAATTGCCATTCCCAGAAACCTCAGAGGGCTGAGCTGCTGCTGCCAGTGCCACCAGGGGACGGCGTGAGATTCCAAAGGGGAACACTTCTCCTGGGAAATCATGCTGCTGCTCCCCTGCAGCTTCTGCTGGAGCTTCCCCTGGCACTGGGGCTGGCCGGGCTGGCTGGTGGAGATGTTTGGCAATGGAATGTTTGTGTGGAAGGGCTTGTTCCATCGTGTGCAGGATGCCAAGCTCGCATCCCACGTCCAGACCCTCAGAAAGCCCTTCCTGTCATTCCAGGGTGTCACAGGGCTGGCCCTCGGATGGGGATCGGGTTGTTGGGAATAACAGGCAGGGGTTTGGATGTTCAGGTCACGGATGGGAATTCCTGGCACTGGTGGAGAAGAAGAAATCCAATATTCCCTGCGGGGCTGGAGCTGCCGGGAGGGGAAATGTTTGGGTGTGTGTTGCTAAGGAACAAAAGGCTGGGGATAAACACAGACCCACCCCCTGGCCAAGCCCCGGGCCCCTCCAGGCTGGGTTCAGCCCCTTCTCAGAGAGGGACAATCCCCGAGGAGAATTTCTGCCGTTTTCCTTCCTTCCATCAGCCCTAAGAGGTTCCTCCCGTGGAGCTCCCAAGGCTGGTGGAGCAGCGGGAGGGGGGAGGCAGGAGGTCACTGTGAGCATCCCAGCCACAATCTGCCAGCAAAACTTCCAGGAAGACCAGCTGAGCCCCCGGGGGACCAGAGGGAAACAAAAGGATGTGACAAAGCAGACGGAGCCCAGGGGAGGGGTCTGGTCTGAGCCAGCTTTGTGGCTCATTTGTACAGAAAAATCAGTGTTTCCTATTCCATCCCTTAATAACGACAGGGTCAGCATTGCTGGAGCTGCCTGAGGCTGAGGGGAAGCTGGGAGTGACCACAAATCCCTGGATTACTCCCCTGGGAGAAAGGAGTCACAGCTTTTGGAGTTTGCTCGAGTGAGGCAGCGGCACCAGGGAAATGCTTTGGGTCATCTGGGAAATACTTTACAAATTGACACAAATTAGGGCTGGAAATTCCCTTCTGTCACGGGGAGTACTTGGGGTATTTAAGTGGATCCCTGGTGAGGAAGCACAAGATCCTGGAGGATCTGTGGCCACCAGCGCCAGTGAGCAGGGACACTTGGTCAGTGGAAGGGTCTTCAGGTCCCTAATTTTATTAAAATAAACTCTTATTCAAATAAATTCTATTCCAATGCCACGTTCTGTAACTCTGACTGCAGTTCATGTCTCACTGCTCCAGTGAGTGCCAAAAGGCTCCTCATTCCCCCTTCCAGGGCTTAGAAAATACATAAATACAAAATACAGGGCTTGGAAAAACGATAAAAGACATTTGTTGATGTAAAAAAATCAATAAAAATTTGGAAATATCACATCATTTAGAATCATGGGATGATTTGAGTTGGAAGGGACCTGAAATCCCACCCAGTGTCACCCCAGGGACCCCTCCCACTGTCCCAGGTGCTCCCAGCCCCAATGTCCAGCCTGGCCTTGGGCACTGCCAGGGATCCAGGGGCAGCCACAGCTGCTCTGGCAATTCCATGCCAGCCCCTGCCCACCGTGCCAGGGAACAATTCCTTCCCCAGATCCCATCCAGCCCTGCCCTCTGGCAGTGGGAGCCATTCCCTGTGTGCTGTCCTATAAAAATCCCTCTCTCCCTCCTTTTTAAAAGCCCCTTTAAGGCATTGGGAAGCCTCTTCCCAAACTTGTCAGCACTAAACCCAAAATCTAAAAGACCATCTAAGTTGTATCAGACCACTCAGTGCACAAACTTCTGTGCAGTATTTCCTAATTTTTAATTAATGTCATTTTCTATTTCCTAATTTTTAATAATGTAATTTTCAATTCAAAGTGCTAATTTGTTTTATTTTATCCCTGGGGACCTTCCCTGCCATTCCCTGGGTGCAGCTCTCCAGTGATGTTGGTTATTCTTGGGATGTGAAATGAATTTAGGAGCCATGGAAAATGGTGTTGATCTCCATCTCCATTTCTTTGCTGCAATCAGAGAGCCCTGAGAATACATTTTCTGCGTTGAAAATATGTTTTCTGCGTTGAAAATATGTTTTCTGTGTTAAAGACCTCACAAAATTGGCTGCTCCACCACGGATTTCTTGTAAAAGTCATTTACTGACTCTTCTTTTCCCTGCTTCCTCCCAGTAATTCCAGTGATGGGAATGGGACAGCTCCACTGGGGGTCAAGGATCCCTGAGAGGAGAAGAATTGCACAAAATTGGGCAATAATTGGTTGCAAAAATGTAAATATCATTTTGGACAGAATATTAGAAAAAACTGTCCTCCCCAGCCTCCTGTGAAGGGTCAGTGATGGGGGTTTCTTGAGTGAAATGATGAAATTCTGCTTTTTAATAATTGCAGATGGAGTGATGTGGCACTGAAGAGCAGAGGGGCAGTGGCACTGTCCCCAGGAGCCAGCCCTGAACACACTTCTGGGGGGAAAGTGTAAATGGGATATTGAGGGTGGATTTTGTGCCAGGAGTGGTGACAGCAGAGAAGATGCAGAGAAGTTCTGGGACATTTTCACTGCAATCAAAATGAAATTGTTTCTTACCTTGGCTGAATATGAAGCTTTGCTCCCCCTGACTCGTGCTGGGATCAGAACTTCCCAGTGCTGTACCCTAAATACCAAAAAACAAAAAATAAAACAAACAAAAAAAACCCCCCACAAATTAAACTTTGCTCCAAGGGTGGGACAGCACCACACAGAGAGCTCAGGGACGACACAACCCTGTCAGGGGGGCAGCTTTGGGAAGAAATCCTCCAAAAATAAATCCCCAAAAATAAATCCTCCAAAAATAAATCCCCAAAAATAAATCCCCAAAAGTAAATCCTCCAGCCAGCCCAGAGGGGCTGAGAATCCTCAGGGTGTCCCAGTCAGAAAAATCATCCAAAACTCGGAGTCATGGGCAAGTGTCACCCCAGAAAAAGGATTTTTTTCTGCCAGGATCTGTCTGTCAAGAGCCTCTGTTACATCCCTGATCTGGGGATTCTGCAGTGGGTGTATTTCAGCAGTTAATGAGTGCAATAATTACAGACTGTGAGGAATAACCAGCTCAAATCAAGATTCCTGTGAGGAATGGCCTTGACTCTGAGCAGCACTGGAGTTTTGCTGGGCTCCTGGAAGTTCTGCTTCTCAAATGAAGCAGTTGGCAAGTGTAAAAATGCTAATTAATAGCATCAATCAGTCAGGAAATGGCATGGGAAAAAAGGCTGCTTGAAGTAAATGTGGAGGTGGATAAAATGGGATGGGTCCAACCTGGAGAAAAGGCGACATTTTTGGCAAAAATGGGGAGTTCTTTATAAAGAAATGCACCCAAAAATGGGGAATTTATGTATTTCAGAAGCCAAATCCTCACCACAATGATTTCTTTGAATGTTTGTAGCTGGGTTGAAATAAATTCTTGAGTATATTGGGGGCAGGTTCAAAGCAGAGAGGTGGGAAAGCTCCCACCTCTGGAGCTCCTGGCCATACAAAAAAAGGAGAAGGGGAATGTGGGGATGGAGGAACTTGCTTGGGAAGTGTGAATTTCATGGAATCATGGAATGGTTTGGGTTGGAAGGGACCTGAAATCCCATCCAGTGCCACCCCTGCCATGGGGACCCCTCCCACTGTCCCAGGTGCTCCCAGCCCCAATGTCCAGCCTGGCCTTGGGCACTGCCAGGGATCCAGGGGCAGCCACAGCTGCTCTGGCAATTCCATGCCAGCCCCTGCCCACCCTGCCAGGGAACAATTCCTTCCCCAGATCCCATCCAGCCCTGCCCTCTGGCAGTGGGAGCCATTCCCTGTGTGCTGTCCCTCCATGCCTTGTCCCCAGTCCCTCTCCAGCTCTCCTGGAGCCCCTTCAGGCCCTGCCAGGGGCTCTGAGCTCTCCCTGGAGCCTTCTCCTCTCCAGGGGAGCCCCCCCAGCTCTCCCAGCCTGGCTCCAGAGGGGCTCCAGCCCTGCAGCAGCTCTGGGACCTCCTGTGGGTTTGTTTCCATAAGTGACCTCAATCCAGAACAATTTCTTCAGGAATTTTAGGGTCTCTTCAGTGTAACAAGGCCCTGGAGTGAGATCCTGCAGGCAGTGCTGGGAATAAAGCCCTGGAATGAGGAGTCAGAGCCAGGATGAGGGACAGAGGGACAAGAGCAGCCTGGAAGTGAACACAGCAGAGCCAGGAGTGGCCGTGCCAGCCCCAGGCATTAATGTCCCCTCCACAAATTGGTCAGTCCATCCTGGGGGGCACAAAACTGGGACTGAGACAGGTCATCCGTGAGGGTTTCTGTGCTAGACTTTCCCGGGGAATATTTTATGAATCAGCTGGATGAGTGGCTGGTTGTTTTTTCCTTTTTTAATCTCGTGTTTTATTCAGTTTGTGTTTGATCTTCCAAGGGAGTGCTGGAGCAGTGCCCAGGCTGTGTGAGTGCTCTCCCATTGAACTCCTGTGCCATGGCCCAACCTGCCTGACTGCTGCAGTGCTGCAGCTTTAATTTATCCTCAAAACACCCGAAAAAAATGTCCAAAATTGCCTGCAGAGGTGGAGGCAGCCACCATCACACCCCTGGCATTGCAAACCCTGCAGCAGCTCCTTGCTGTGTTTTTATTTCTCTCCTCCTGTCCCTGTGGGGCTGAGTGAGGAGTTTGGGTTTAGTTTGGTTTTAAGGCTCTGCAGGGGCTGGGTGAGGAATTTGGGTTTAGTTTGTGTTTAGTTTGGGTTTTGGGGCTGGGTGAGGAGTTTGGGTTTAGTTTGGGTTTAGTTTGGGTTTTGGGGCTGGGTGAGGAGTTTGGGTTTAGTTTGGGTTTAGTTTGGGTTTTGGGGCTGGGTGAGGAGTTTGGGTTTAGTTTGGGTTTAGTTTGGGTTTTGGGGCTGGGTGAGGAGTTTGGGTTTAGTTTGGGTTTAGTTTGGGTTTTAGGGCTCTGCAGGGGCTCTCTGGTCATTGTGTGGCACCATCTGGGGACAGGGACACTCAGCCCAGTCCTCAAACAGAGGCTGGGGAGCTCCTGCATTGCCTCTCTGCTCTTAAAGTTGGATTTAATGGGGGAAGCCCAGCAGGGACTAATTAGTGCATGCACACAATCAGTGCAACCCCATTTCTCCAGGCCCTGGTGGCCCAAGCTGAGCAGCTGGCAGGGACAAGGTGCTGACATTGCACTGAAATCCTCTCACCTTGCTCTGCACTCCCACTCCTCCTCCCTGCTCCTCTAACTGCACCTGAGCCACCAGCCCAGGTTTGCTCCTTGTGTTGGGGTTTTGTGCTTGTGCTGCGGTTTGCAGTGACAATTGACTGATTGCAGTGACAATTAACTGATTGCAGTGACAATTAACTGATTGCAGTGACAATTAACTGATTGCAGCAGGGGAGGATGGAGCAGCCCTAATGAGCAGAACTGAAATTCCAGCTCTGTGAGAGCAGAAGGTGCCACGACCCCCAATGGAATCAGGCAGGACAGTGACAGGAGGGAGCTGGAAGTGCTCTGCTTCTGCAGCTCTCCAGGCACACCCAGCCCGTGCTGGGGCTGCCCTGGCTCTGTTTGGGCTCCTTGAACTCAAGGTCCCTCCTGGACACCCCACAGGGGCAGCTCCAGCGTCAGGGATCAGGGAGAGGATCAGGGATCAGGGAGAGGATCAGAGATCAGGAACAGGATCAGGAACAGGATCAGGGATCAGGCACAGGATCAGGGATCAGGAACAGGATCAGGGACAGGATCAGGGATCAGGAGCAGGATCAGGGATCAGGGATCAGGGATCAGGGATCAGGGAGAGGATCAGGGAACAGGAACAGGATCAGGAGCAGGATCAGGGATCAGGGAGAGGATCAGAGATCAGGAACAGGATCAGGGATCAGAGATTAGGGATCAGGCACAGGATCAGGGATCAGAGATCAGGGATCAGGGACAGGATCAGGGACAGGAGCAGGGATCAGGCACAGGATCAGGGATCAGGGACAGGATCAGGATCAGGGACAGGATCAGGATCAGGATCAAGATCAGGGACAGGATCAGGGATCAGAGATCAGGGATCAGGAACAGGATCAGGGATCAAGAACAGGATCAGGGATCAGGCACAGGATCAGGGATCAGGGATCAGGGACAGGATCAGGGATCAGGCACAGGATCAGGGATCAGGGATCAGGGATCAGGAACAGGATCAGGGATCAGGGACAGGATCAGGGATCAGGGACAGGATCAGGGATCAGGGATCAGGGATCAGGAGCAGGATCAGGGATCAGGGATCAGGGATCAGGCCCAGGATCAGGGATCAGGGATCAGGAACAGGATCAGGGATCAGGCACAGGATCAGGGACCAGGGATCAGGGACAGGATCAGGGATCAGGGACAGCTGCTCTGGAGCAGTTCCTGCACTCACAGATCTCCCATCCCTGCAGCCCACAGTGCTCCTCCAAATCAAAATGGAGAAATTCCATTCAAAGTTGTTCTCTTTTTGTGTTTTTACTCCAGAAAAAGCTCCTCGTGTGGATTTGGGTTGTTGGTGGATGTTTTCTGTGATTTCATCACCTCTGGAGGCAGCTCTGTGTGTGACAGAGGTGTCAGTGCTTTGTGGGTGGGTTTGCAGCAGCAGGCAGTGTCAGGGAGGTGCTTTAGAGGCTGAATTAAATCCTTACATTTGTGCAGGGGACCCCTCCTTGAGGACACTGTCCATCTTGTTCCATGATTAGCTGAAATTTCCACTCCTTGGCTTTGCTTGGCCGCTCTCAGGATAACTGTCCATAAAAATGTCTCCCCATCCTGACCATCCCTGCACCTTTGCAGACCATCACCCCACCCCTGGACCCTTCCCTGTCTGTCCTTCAATGCAATCATTCATTTTTTGGGTGCTTTCCTCCCAAATTCACCTCTCCATGCACCCCCTTCACCACAGATCTTGTTTCCTTCCCAGTTTTTCAGATTTGCTGGCACCATTTAGATTTTGAAATGGGGAAAAAAAACCCAAAAAACAAACAAAAAACCCCCAAACCAACAAACTCAACCCTGGACAGGAGAGATTTCCTTGGATTTGGGGGCACTGCCCTGCCCCCCCTGTCCTGGTGTTCTGCTCCCAGTGCTCCAGGCAGCAATTCCTGTGGGGTTCTGGTTTTCCAGTGCAATGTGGACTCTGCCAGTGCCCACATTTTGTAGGGAAGGTGGAAAATCACTGAACTGCTTCTGGGCAGTGCCTTGGCCACCCCTGGCCATGGTTCAGGGGAGCTGGCATGTCCCACCCAGCCCCAGAGCCACGCAGTGCTGGCAGAGCTGGGGCACAAGGAGGGCACGGTGGGGACTCTCCCATTTCATTGTTTCCCACTCAAAGAAATGTGGAAAATTGCCTTAGGTAGAGTCTGAGCTGTGGGGACCCACCAGGGACAGGATAAAAAGCAGAAAAGGTCACTTAGGCCTGGGTGATAATTTTTGGGTTTTTGGTTTTGTTTGGTTTGGGTTTTTTTGTTTGTTTGGGTTTTGTTTTTTTTTTTTTTGTTTTTTTTTTTAAGTGTGATAAAATTCCTCCTCCTCCTCCTATCTGTGCTTGAATTCCCACAGAGAGGAAGTGAGCAGGATGCATTTATCCCATCTATTCATGGATTTAGGGTTTCTTGCTGGATTTTACAGTCCCAATGCAGGAGAGGGGACAGCAGAGCAGCCACCTTGGGCTCCCCAAGGGCAGATTTTAGGTTGTCAGAACCCCTTGGGAAGCCATCCTGAAGGGCACAGGAGTCCAGGAAGGCTGGACACCCTTCAGGGGGGAAATCCCAGGAATCCAGGAGGGCTGGACACCCTTCAGGAGAGAAATCCCAGGAGTCCAGGAGCGCTGGGTATCCTTCCAAAGGGAAATCCCAGGAGTCCAGGAGGGCTGGATATCCTTCAGGGAGAAATCCCAGGAGTCCAGGAGGGCTGGGTATCCTTCAGGGAGAAATCCCAGGAGTCCAGGAGGGCTGGGTATCCTTCAGGGGGGAAATCCCAGGAGTCCAGGAGGGCTGGGTATCCTTCCAAAGGGAAATCCCAGGAGTCCAGGAGGGCTGGACATCCTTCAGGAGAGAAATCCCAGGAGTCCAGGAGGGCTGGGTATCCTTCAGGAGAGAAATCCCAGGAGTCCAGGAGGGCTGGGTATCCTTCCAAAGGGAAATCTCAGGAGTCCAGGAGGGCTGGGGGCTCAGCCAGCTCCCAGCCTCTCCTGCAGTTTCAGATTGGCAGGTTCTGTCCCCAATGATCCATTATCCCAGCCAGGGAAAAGGAGATTTCTGTGCCAGCTCCTCCCAGATCCATACCCAGCTTTACTGTGCCCCTCTGGAAGTGCCTTGTTTGTCTCGGTGCAAGATCCCTGTCTGGAAATTTGGGATGCTGGAGTGGTTTGTGGTGGTTTCAGCAACCTGGAAATGCCATTGTCTGCTGTGGGTTCTGCCATGGGATCCCTCTGCCTGCCCTGCTGGAGCTTGGCAGGAGCCAAGGCACATCTCACAGTGACTGGCTGGCCATGAGGACACACCTGTGTGTGGCCATCCCAGTGCCCAGGGCATGCAGGGGAAGGCCTGAGGAATTCTGCTGCACACTCAGGTGCAGAGTGGGCATCTCGTGCCAGGGAGCTGTGAGGAAGGCAATTAATGATCAGTAATTAGTGGCGCTGTGGTAGTTACACATTCGTCCGTGATCTGGCAAATTTTACAGGAGACGTAAAGCACAAATGAGATCAGTTAATCCCAGAGCAGCCTGTCAGGAACTTCCCAAGGATTTAGCCAAGCCTGGTGAGAGATGAAATGTGCCATCAATAAACCCAAAATCTGACACTGAAGGCAACAGCTCTGGAGCCTGACTCGGTTCACTTGACAGGGAACAAACCCAGCAGCTCAGGACAGGGATCAGATTTCCCATTCCTGTTCCTCTGCACCCAAAACCCAAAAAGCAAAAAAGAGAATTTATCAAATGTCAAAACCAGTCGAGGAAATACTTCTTTAGTTGCTGTGAAAGCTTCCAGGAGTGTTCTTGGATACAGCATTGAGCTTCAAATCATGAAAATTCCCAGAATTAAGGCTGTCCACCTTAATAATTAAGCAAGGTCACATCAGCAAAGGCTTTGCAGGGCAAGGTAAAATCCTGGTAGAATTTAAAACAAAAAAAAAGAGAAAGGAAGCAGGAGGGAAGGGGTGATTCAGCCCAGCTGTGAGCAATGAGTCCCCCAGAAACCTGCTCTGCCTCCCTGCCTGCCAAGCACCAAACATCCTTCCCTGCCTGCCCAAGGCTTTATCCTGTGGTTTGCAGCCACATGGAGATTTTGGATGTGGCTCACAGCACTGAGGGGAAAAAAGAGAAGTGTTTGTGGCTAAAAAGGATGGTCAGGAATTTGTAACAGCAGATCCTGAGAACTAAACCTCCTACAGGCTGCAGAGGAATAAATACTTCAGGGGTTTGGGTTTCAGCTGAAGGGAAGGGGCTGAGACAAAGCTTTCTCCAGGTTTGTGTTTTCCCATTGTTGGGTTTCCTGTGCCTCCTGACAGTGATTTTGGGCCCATTCTGGGGCCATCAGGACTCTGGTATTGCTGGGGTGACACCAGCACTGCCGAGGCTGGGCCAGTTCCTCCTGCTCTGAGGAGGGTTTGCCCAAAATCTGCCAGCGGGACACACCAAAGAACTTTTCAAAAATCATCAAATAGCTGAATCTTGATTTCTGTGTGCATGTTTGAAAGGACTGTTCCCTAAATCAGAGCCTGGGCTCGTAGTGCCCATTAACCCCTCGTGTTGCCAACAATTCCAGCACTGAGGGGAGCAGTGCAGGGCTGGGAGCTGCTAACCGTGGGATTCTGAATGCCAGGGCTCGGCAAGGGAAGCCCAGATTTGCTGACACAAAGGCCAGCTGTGCCCATCCACAGGATCTGCTTGCAGCGAGCCTTGTGGAGCAGGGAAGGTTCTGTGTCTGGGTCAGTCCTCACACGGATGAGCTGTGGCTGATTTATCCCCCTGATGCAAATCATGCACAGGAGCAGGGAAAGCAGGAGCACATGGAAGGAATGCTGGCCATAAATCGATTGCAGCCCTCAGAGCAGGCAGGTGGCATCTGCACCTTCTCTGGGTTATGGCACTGGCACCTCCTGCTTTCTTCTCTTTGGTTTTGGTTTGGGATTCCTTGAGGTTAACTTGCTTTTCCTCTTTCTCCCCTCTCCCTGCCTCTTTTCCACGTGTGGGGGAATATCTGTGTCAGATAAAGTGCAGTGCCTAATTCCAGATTAAATCACATGTCCCTTTTAATGCAGCTCTGGTGGCTTTGATGAGGCTGAGGAAGGGACACAAAAACTTTTCAATGGGAGGTGTAATTAAGGGCAGTGCAAGTACAAGGCTGATAAAGGAGCAATTCCAGGTTTAAATGGCCAGGTGGTGCCCAGCACACTGACAGGCAGGAAGGAGGCAGAGAGGGGAGCCTGCAGGACAAACCTGAACAGAAAAAAATCAGGATTCCTGATTCCTTTTCTCCTTCTGGTACTTGAACATTGACTGAACAAAGAAGGGACATCAACCATCCCCGACAAACGTGTGCCCTGGAATCCTTTAGGGTTAATGGAGATGACTGGGCAAACTGGGATGGAGACTGGGGCACTGTGGGAGCTCTCCAGATAATGAGAACTTTGTGCTGATGGGTTTTGATGTTGGTTTTTTTAGGGGTTTGGAGGGGGGGGTTTAATGGTTGGGAATGGCATGATGAGGTGGCATTGCTGTGACTGGAGTGTAAATAAAATCAAGTATTTGGTGACCCTGGTGATGATCTAGAGAACTGCTGCTGAAGGACAGAAACACAGACCTGGTTTATGCTGCTGGTGCACACTGGGGCTGTCTGAACACCCAGCTTTCCTCTCTTTTCTCTAATCCCTGTCCAAACCTGAGCCGAGACCTCACCCCCTCAACTCAGGAGCAGCTCATCCCCCTCTGAGCATCTCAGTACAGAGCCAAGGGGCTCAGGCAGGACTGGCAGCACGGGAAGGGTTTAGGTTTAGGTTTAGGTTTAGGTTTAGGTTTAGGTTTAGGTTTAGGTTTAGGTTCAAGGTTTAGGTTTAGGTTTAGGTTTAGGTTTAGGTTTAGGTTTAGGTTTAGGTTTAGGTTTAGGTTTAGGTTTAGGTTTAGTCCCAGCTCACTTCCTGCACCCAGGAGCATCATCCTGAATTTCAGCTGCAGCTCCCCCAAACACCCCCCTGGAGCTGGAGCTGTCTGGATCTTGCTGAGGGAAAGGAGCAGAGGGTGTGGGAGATCCAGGGGTCCCAGAGGGACTCACACACTTTAACTCCACCCTTGAGGCAGCTGGGAGGTGTTCCCATGGGTGCAGTCTGTGTAGGCATTCCCATCCTGTCAGTTCTGGGAGATTTGGGGTCTTTGTGTGGTTTTTTACTCAGTTTTAAATGCCCCTTGTTTTTTTTCCTACGTTATAAATACACAAATTTTAGTATTTATTATACATTCACGTACTGAAGTGCTCAGTCTATTCCAGTGCAGCTGTTTCTGTTCAAGTCTCTCCTCAGTCTGGCTGCTGTTTTCTCACCCTTCTGGTTTGGAATAGACTTCACTGGGAAGATACTAAAACCTGACTGATGGTGTTGGATGCCTTTGGATCTGCTATTAAGAGGCTTTAGGCAGCCTGATTTTTCCAGGGTGGATGTTTGGAGATTTCTGAAGACCAGACTTAATTCCTCCTGGGTAGAAAAATGACTTGCAAGAAGTGCCATGCTTCAAAAATTTGGCCTCTTTAAGATCTGAGGGGAGCAATTTCGTGTTACCTTATTCTTCTTGTGCTGCAAGTACAGGAAATTGCAGACTTCATTTGCTGAGCAGCAGGAGGCTGAAAGATTTGTCTCAGTCTTACAAGGGTTTTTCAACCCCCCATCCTGCAGCCTTCCCCGTGCACTAATGCCTAGACAGAAAATAAAATATATAATGGGAAGGAAGGATGACCAATCTCATTCTCTGGGGTAAACCTAAATCGTGATCCTGTGCCAGAGATAAAAGAGCCTGGAGTCTGCAGTGTTTACATTTAGTGGTAGCACGATTTATTTATTTTAAAAAAGGATGTTTTCTTCTCTTTGTGTCCATTCTGGGTGTCTCATTCAGGCTGTGCAGGATCACGGGGGGGTTGTGGCCTCAGTGACTGCTCAGGTGGCTCTTGCTGCAGCCCTGGGGTGGGAGGTTGTGTCCCGGGGGGTTTAACTGGGACAAAGCTGTCCCAGCACCCTGCAGACACAGACTGGGCGTGTTTGAAACAGCAGGGAGTGAGAGGCAGCTGGGCTGGGCTGGGCTGGGACAAACCCTGTCCAACCTGACCTGGGACAAACCTGTCCAGCCTAACCTGGGACAAACCCTGTCCAGCCTAACCTGGGACAAACCTATCCAGTTTAGCCTGGGACAAACCTATCCAGCCTAACCTGGGACAAACCTGTCCAGCCTAACCTGGGACAAACCCTGTCCAGCCTAACCTGGGACAAATCTGTCCAGCATAACCTGGGACAAACTCTGTCCAGCCTGGCCTGGGACAAACCTGTCCAGCCTAACCTGGGACAAACCTGTCCAGCCTAACCTGGGACAAACCCTGTCCAGCCTGGCCTGGGACAAACCCTGTCCAACCTGACCTGATACAAACCTGTCCAGCCTAACCTGGGACAAACCCTGTCCAACCTGACCTGATACAAACCTGTCCAGCCTAACCTGGGACAAACCCTGTCCAACCTGACTTGGGACAAACCCTGTCCAACCTGGCCTGGGTGTCTCAGTTTGTGTTTGAGGATGGGGGAGTCAGCACAGTGGGGAGCCCCCCTGACTGAGCTCAGCTTTGGTGGGCACAGAGCAGCAGATGCAGCACGTGACAACATCCCAGGACAGATATCAGGCATCTGGAGGCATCTGGGCACGAGTTTTGGATGATCATTTGCATTTAGTCCAATTACCCCGAGCTACCAAACAGCAGCCAAGACCTGTGGTGTCAATAATTCGCTGAACTAACCCAGCAAAGTTGTCACTTCTTCTGTTGAGGTGGGAATCTTCTTTTTTTTTTTTTTTTTTTTTTTTTTTTCCCCTTTATCACGCCACCTGTTGCTCATAGGTACAAATCAAACGAAGAGTATGTGTATGTGCGAGGCCGTGGAAGAGGGAAGTATGTTTGTGAGGAGTGTGGAATTCGCTGCAAGAAACCCAGCATGCTGAAGAAACACATTCGCACGCACACAGACGTCAGGCCGTACGTCTGCAAGTACTGTAACTTTGCTTTTAAAACCAAAGGTAAGCCACAGCCAGCTCCCAGCTCCCCTGCTCAGTGTGGCTCTGCCAGCCTGCTGGGGGCACTGGAAAGGGCGAGGGAAGGCGTTCCCAGGGGCTGCCCGAGCCCTCGAGTTGGAGGGAGGGGGATGAGGGAGTTGGAAATTGGTTGGTGTTTTCAGCTCTGCGTTAAGCCAGGCTGCAGCAGAGCATCCCTGCCATCCTTTTGTGCTTCTCCAAGGGAAAAAAATCCTGAAATGCAGCTTCCCTGGCAGGGCTTTCCAAACAAAACCACCCCAGAGCGAGAGCAGGAGCTCCAGGCTCCAGGCTGAGCCCCTGGATCCAGGCTCTGGGGGGCTTTTCCTGCTGGTGCTCTCCAGATCTGCCCATCCTCATCCTCTGCAGCTGCATGTGGCTTCCACATTCTCTGTATCACCTCAGTGGATCTTTTCCCTAAAGGCCTCCATCCCAGGACATCGAGCCATCAATAATGCCACCAGGTGCTCTGCCATGGCCTCAGGGAGGGTGTGAGCGAGTGCTGGCTGGAGCCTGCAAAACACATGGAAAACAAAATCTATTCCAAGAGAAATGGGGACTGGGACTTCCCAAATGGGCCAGAGGGGCCCAGGTGCCTTTAACTTCTTGTAGGGGTCTGGCACCGTGGGTTGGACAAATGTCAGGTGGCAGCAAGTGTTGGGGTAAGGCAGCAAATGTGGGGCTCAGATTCTTGGTCACAGCTTGACAGAGATCTGTGAGTTCAGGGAGCCTTTGGACAACGCTTGTGGGCACATGGAGGGGTTTGGGGCTGTCCCGTGCAGGAGCTGGGCTGTGTGATCCCCGTGGGTCCCCTCCAGGTCAGGGTGTTCTAAACCACCCGTTGTCCCAGAGGGTGGCACAGCTGGGAGGGTTCAGTGGCCCAGCAGGAGCCAGTGTCAGCCAGGCAGGGGCACAGCGTGGGTGTGGGGAGGGCACGGGGTGCTCTGTGACACGTGTGCTGCCCAGAGGGGACACGGCAGGACAGGGGGAGTGCCCGGAGGGGGCAGTGCCTTTGCTGGGAAGGCTGGCGGGGATTTCTGGGTGACGTGCTGGTGGTCACTGGCACTGGGGGACAACGGGAAGTGATACCGGGGTTGAGGCCAGATTCTCATGCTGCACATCCCAGTGATGGTTCTTCCTCTCCCTCCCATCCTGGAGCTGTTTCTGATTCATTTCCTTTCTCGTCCCCTCTTGCTTTGACTTCGTTCCGAGGTTTCCCTTGGAGAGCTGGACCCGCTCAGCCTCTCCCATCACCTCACCTCACTCCCACCATGCTCTGTGGGGCTCTTGCCCGGGATGATGGCATCGAACCATCCTCTCACCACCTCTCTGGCTGCTTTGCTCTTCATCTCTGCTCCCTTGAAGGCCACGATCTGCCAGCTCTGGCTGCACATTGCAAACAGACACTTCCCTTCTTCTGCTTGCCATGGGCAAGGGAGCGTGGAGATGCTTCCTTCCCCAAAACAGAAATCATCAACACTCTGTTGGGATTTGGATGGCAAAGTGTCCCTTTGCCTATGGATGCATGGAATGGGCAGAGCTTTCCTGGATCAGGGATCTGTGGATAAATACTTGCATGATGGTGACTTGGAATTGCATGAATGGCTCTTTGCTGGGAGGGGGTGATGGGCAGAGCCCTGGGCTGAGCTCAGACTGCCCAGAAATGGCAGCAAAGCTTTTTGGGGGGCACAGGGAGCTCTGGAAGGGAGGGGGAAATCCCTGTGTGTGTTAATAAAAGCATCAGCTGGTGATGGAGAGTTATTACCAACAAGAGTTTGAGAACACTTAAAAAATCACCAGCAAGGGCAGGAGAAAAAAAAATCTCATTTTTTTGCTCATGCTGCTGCCAGTGATTTTTTAAAAGCAATCTCGAACTCTTGCTCATAACAAGAGTGACCTGGAGGAGAGGAGGTTTTGCAGAACTGGTGTTCCCAGCTCATTCTGGGGGGGTTTTGTCTGGCCCTGGCTCCTCCCTGGGCTGGGGGGGGGTTTGGCAGCCCCAGGAATGCAGAATTGCAGAAGCTGCAGCTCTCCCTCCTGCCGGGCTGCACTTGCACAAACACGGAGCTTTTTTAGAAATCAGCTTTCCAGAGATAATTTTAGCCTTCAGCATCAGCTCCAGGGGGAGGTCTGTGGAGCTGGCTTCGTTTTGGCTGGGGTAGATCTCTCCAGCATGATCTAATGTTCTAAACTCTTGAGTAGGCTGGAAGCAGTTAAATGGCATTTTATTATTATTATTATTATTATTTTTAATGAGGACCTTTATCTGGTTAAAATGTACCTCACCCCTCCCACTCTAGAAAATCCATGTCTGCGTTCCAAGAATTGGGAAAACTTTTGCAACAGAAAATGCTATAAATATTTTCCCTTATTCATTATTTTCTGGGTTTTGTGCCTTTCTGTCACTGGAAGCAAAGCTGTTCCTTTGTCCCTGCTTACAGAGCTGCAGGGAAAATTTATTTTTTTATTATTGTAGAGCAAATCCATGAGATTAATTTTTTATTTTTTTTTTTTTTTTTTTTTTTGTATGTGTGCTCATTTAGCTGATGGGAACAACAGCCTTGGAAATTTGGTTTGTAGAGATTTGTTTGATTTGGTGTTTCTGGAGCAGATCTAAAGATGCCTCTTTAATGAGGTGTCTCTCCCTCCACTGAGATGAAGCTTTGTGGCTGTGGCCTCCAAGAGGGTCTTTAAAGGAGGTTCAGCAGCTCCTGCATTGTTTTCTGGGCAGGAAGGAAATGAAGAAAAAGCTGTTTTCCCTTTCAGGAAGGTCGGGAGAGCTTTTCCCTTCCCCTCTCTCACTGAGCTGGGATCAGAGGCAGTGCTGCCACATTCATTCCCCTTTTCCACAGTTAATTTCTGTCCTCCTTCAGACTCACATCACCCTCTCACGTCCTGATTGCTCCCAGTTTCCCCAGAATTTCTGGACAAAATGGATGGAACAGCTCTGAGTGGTGGCTGCTGCCTCTGCCTGAGGTCAGGAGGGACGAGGAGCTTCCCTCTGCTGGGAAGGGAGCTGGGTAAAGGACACGGTGCCTGCTGCCTGGGGACACATTTCACAGTCTGGGCCACTCACACTTCCCAGACACCAGACTGCACCGTGGCCTCAGCCAGAGTCTTCAGTAAATTCATTTTCAGTTCCTTAAATCAGCCCCTGACAGCACTGAGGGTACTGCACATGTGAATATATTTAATATATTCAATAAAATGTATTAAATGCATCCCCCCAGCCCTTAAAGGGCTGCACAGTTTATTTTTATTGCAGCTCCAGCAGCCTGAGGCTCCTCTGGAAAGCACAGAGCGGGTCCAGCTGGCAGAAAACTCCAGCAGAATTCCCTGCTGGGAGAGCAGGGCACAGGGATGGGCACATTCCCAAAATCTCCCGAGGGCTGGGGCCCTTTGAGCATCCCCGGGGAGCCACTGGATATTGTCCCTGTGCTCCTGGGGGTGTCACAAACGTCCCCTGGGAGGAGGACAGAGTCATCCTTAGGGATTTCCTGCCTGCACATCGTGTGGGATGTGAGGCCAGCAAATGTCCCAGTGATCCAGCCAGGAGGTGAAACACTGAGCAAAAAGGCTCTGGAAGTCTCCAGGGAAAGGGAAAAAAAAAAATATCCAGGAATCAGGGCTGGAAGAAAGGACTGCTGACTTCAAGTCAAATATTTTCTGTATTTTCTGTAGCCAGTGCAGCCTTTAAAGGCTCAGCCTCACTGGGAATTCTGCTCATTGTTAGCATTTGGAAATCTGCAATTCCTGGGTTCCTTTCTGGAATATCAGCTTTTGGCTGGTGCTGGGGATAGATCTGGGCCAGGAGGTGGCTGATATTTTACAGCCCGTGGGGATCCAGGCAGGCAAATTCACTCCTTTAATCCGTATGTCAATAAGGATAAAAGATAATAATAGATTTTTTTTTTTTTTTCTAAATGAACTTCTCTGCCCAATGAATTCTGTAAATTAAAGTTTTCCTCCTCAGAAAGTCTCCCCTTGGGACATCAGCTCCACACCAAGACCTAAATCAAGGCCTGTGCATTATTTAAATCCCACATAAAACCTCTTTCAAGGATTTCTTTGGGACACAGACTATCAGTTATGGCTGGTTCCCTGTGTGGACCTGAAATCCCACCCAGTGCCACCCCCAGGGACCCCTCCCACTGTCCCAGGTGCTCCCAGCCCCAATGTCCAGCCTGGCCTTGGGCACTGCCAGGGATCCAGGGGCAGCCACAGCTGCTCTGGCAATTCCATGGCAGCCCCTGCCCACCCTGCCAGGGAACAATTCCTTCCCCAGATCCCATCCAGCCCTGCCCTCTGGCAGTGGGAGCCATTCCCTGTGTGCTGTCCCTCCATGCCTTGTCCCCAGTCCCTCTCCAGCTCTCCTGGAGCCCCTTCAGGCCCTGCCAGGGGCTCTGAGCTCTCCCTGGAGCCTTCTCCTCTCCAGGGGAGCCCCCCCAGCTCTCCCAGCCTGGCTCCAGCTGCTCTCCTTGCAAATGAGGAATGTGACAATTGTTCATCCTGTGCAGCTCTGGCCGTTTGTGTCATGGTGCTGCACTTGGTCATTTGTTGGGTTTTTTGTTGTTGTTGGTTTTTTTTTTTTTTTTTTTGTTTGTTTTGTTTTTGTTTTATTTTTTTTTCTGTTGTTGCTGAATTGATCAGATTTAACAGCAGGAATAGAAAGGATGGTTCATCCCCAGCACAGACAGGATCATTTTCCCAGGAATCTCAATGCTTCAGCTCCCTTCATTCTGCTTTAACTCCGTCACTTTGAAAATACAATAATGGCTCTTCTGGAAAAAAAAAAAAAAAATTAATTTCCCTCACAAATTTAACTGGGAAATCACTTTTAGTCCCTATTAAGCTGCTTTAGGTGCTTTTGGAAGGCTCGAGTCCCAGCTTTCTCCAAACAACACAGGCATTTAAGCTGCTCTAAGTCCCAAGTAAGACCTCCCAGCACCGGCGGGGCTCAGGCAGCTGCAGCACATCGCTCTGGGCAGGCGTCATGGGAGCTGCTCACACTGCTCCTCCTGTGGGCTCACAGTTCCTGACAATTCCTGAGGGGTTCTTAAAAATGTAGCCAGTTTATTTCAAATCTGGGGTTTTTTTTTTGCTAAACAATCCCCAATAAGGACCACTTACCTGCTTCGAGTTCAGTGTAATTCCTCTGCTATTTAAATCCAGCCTCCCTGCTGCTCTCTCTTGCTCCCTCAAAGATGTTTTTCCATGGTTTCCAAGGAAGTAGTGCTGTGTGGTTTTCTTTCTTTTTTTTTCTATTTTTTTTTTTTTTTTTAACTTGGGAGCCAGAACTCTGCAAGGCAACAAGTAGCTGTGACTCTTCCCTCGTAGGATTCAGATATTCAGATCCAGCTTTCACTTAGGCAAAGTGGTGTTGATTTTACTGGAAATCTGCCGAAAGACTTGAGCATTTAATCCTGCCAGCGTTAATTAAGGGGTCTAAAAAAAACCACAAACTGGAAGAAGAGCCCTGATCAGATAAATATCCCTGTCCTCCAGATTGCTCCCAGGATGATCACTCAGCTTCTCAGCTGGTGGAAAGGAGCCTCCAGCTTTTAATTTCCTTAAAACGATGCAGAGGGGGCAGATGAGGATCTGTCCTGCTGAGTCTCCCTCCCCTAAAAGGATGCAGCATTCCTGTTTTGTTGGGATTTCTCCAACAAAATTTGCACCCAGAGCTTTGCAGGAGGATCTTGGCCAGCAGCTTTACCTGGTCTGACCAAAGGGGATGAAGGGGGAGAGAGAGAGAGGGAAAAGGAGTTGGAGGGGAAGGAAACAAAGCTTGGGGTGAGTCGGTGCTTTGGTGTTTGGGCTGAATTTGTTGGCACTGGGGGCTGGCAGTGCCTGGGCAGGGCAGGAGGGCAGCAGCACACACTGCCCTGCCCAGGGACAGCAAACAGAGCAGGAGGTGACACTGGTGGCTCCTGGCACAGCCTGTCACTCCCAGAGGCTGCTGAGCCCCAGCAGAGGTGCAGGAGGGCTCTGGGGGCCCTGCCCAGGTCTTGCAGCTGCACAGGGACAGGGACACTGCTGTGTCCATCCTTGGACACCTGAGGTGGCCACGGTGGCCTTGGAGCTCCACTGAGGAGCTGAGCCCAAAGCTCAGCCCCCTTTCCTCAGGAATCCCCTCCTGGTGCTTCCAGGGCTGGGTGCTGGTGGCACAGAGGATTTATGGGCTGCTTTTAGGGTACCAGGAATGCCTGGGGATGTCCCCTCCCCACTCAGCTGAATCCCCACAAAGCCCCTGCTCACACCCGGCACTGCCCCAGGCTGATTTTGTGTTTGTTGCCCTTGGAGAGGCTCCAGGCAGGGGTTTGCCGTGGTGGCTGAGCAGGGATGGGGCAGTGGTGGCAGCTGGGCTGTGAGGTGTGAGCTGGACAGGCAGCAGCACAGGCTGCACTGCAGCACACTCACTCAGTCTGTGTCTCTGCTGGTTTTCATTGCCAAAACGAAATTCCAGTTCCATGAGGCCACAGTTGGGACTGGCTGGACGGGTTTTTTTTCATTTTCAGGCACTGGTGATTCACTGGGAGCAGAGGTGGCCCTGAGAACACACTCCTGGCTCACGGGGTGGGTTTGGGGCCACGACAAAACTCCTGCTTTGGGGTAGAGAAAGAGGCTCTGATTTGGAGCAGGGAGCTGAGCCAGGCTGGCCTCATCCTCACACCTGAGTGTCCTGACCATGGGGCTAAGGGCAGTTAAACATGAGGCTTAAAAATAATAAATCTCTCTTATTTGGAGCTGTTTTGCTGCTTTCAAATTATTAAACATCCCCTGAATCCACATCCAGGTTGGGTGCCAGGTACACAGGGATATAGAGTCAGCCTTTGTCTCTCGTGGTCTTTCCTGCTGGAGCTGCTCCATTTTGTATAAAATGGGCTGAAATAAATAATTCATGGGCTAAGGAGAAATCAAGGTGGCAGCTGGGTGCTTGTGGCACTCTCTGAGAGGCGAGGGCAGCACAGGTAATGCTCTGCTCCAGTGAATAGTGGCTTTTTTATCCCTGATATCCAGAGCAGCAGCAGGAGAGGCTCAGAGAGCCCCTCTGTGCTCCCACCAGCTCAGGGACTGGGGATTTGGGACTGCAGGACCTCACTGTCCTCACTGGAGGTTGTAATAAAGTGGGAAAAGTCTGTTTTTCCTCTTTTTTTTTTTTAATCATTTTTTGAGAAAACCAAGCCTAGTGCTCCTCAGTGGCCTCAGGTGTCAGTGCCAGCAAGGCTGAGGGCACATCAAGGGATGGGAAATTCAAACACTCAGCAGGGCCCCTGGTTCTTCTCATCACCCCCTCAGCCCATAAATCCCTGGCAGTGTCCAAGGCCAGGCTGACAGAGCTTGGAGCACCCTGGGATAGTGGGAGGTGTCCCTGCCCATGGGACTGGATGGGCTTTAAGGTCCCTCCTAATCCCAGTCTGGGGTTTTAGGAGGAGCTGTAGGAGAGGAAAAGGGAAAATGGAATGGTTTTTTGCTTTAATTCTCCTACCCTTCATTTTCTTTGCTCCACCTGCCTGCTTTTCCCCCTCCAGCAAATGCTCCCCTTTGTTCAGCATTTCCCTGGGCTGTAAGTGGGGTTAATTAGTGTCTAATTAACCTGCCTGTAATTTGGGAGGTAGAATTAGAGAGGTGCCCTCTGATGGCCAGGAGCTATCTCAGAGCAGCCCCAGTGACCCCACATCCCACTCTCCCTCTCCCAGGGGCTGCTCTTCCCATCCTGGCCCCAGGAAGCCTCATTAGGAGGTTTCTGAATTCCAGAATTTCTGAATTCCAGAGGGTGTCCAAGGCTCCTCCTGCTCAAGGAGCTGAGCTGGCCCAGCCCTTTGGTGCATTCCAGAGCACCTGAGCCATTCTTTTTTGGGGGAAAACGGGAATGTAGGATTTTCCCCTCTTGCTGGCAACTCAAACCCTCATTTTATTGTAGAATCATAAAATCCTTAAAGCTGGAAAAGCCCTCCAAGATCATCCAGTCTGACCCTTCCCACCACTGCCACCACTGCCCCATGTCCCCAGCTGCCACATCCACTTGTTTTTGGAACATTTCCAGAGCACCTGAGCCATTCTTTTTTGGGGAAAACAGGAATGTAGGGTTTCCCCTCTTGCTGGCAACTCAATCCCTCATTTTATTGTAGAATCAAAAAAATCCTTAAAGCTGGAAAAGCCCTCTAAGATTATCCAGTCCAACCTTCCCAGCAGTGCCCATGTCCCCAGGTGCCACATCCACAGTTCTTGGAACATTTCCAGGCTAGAACTGCTCTGCCCTGTGGTGCTGAGGAGTTTCTCCCCTCCAGGCTCTTGGGGCTGATGGGATGAGGTTGGAGGTGATGCCACACTGGGATGTGTTTCCCATCTCTGCTTTCTCACCATTTTTAATTTGCTGCACCCTCATAAAATCCTTAAAGCTGGAAAAGCCCTCTAAGATTATCCAGTCTGACCCTTCCCACCACTGCCCCATGTCCCCAGCTGCCACAGCCACTTGTTTTTGGAACATTTCCAGAGCACCTGAGCCATTCTTTTTTGGGGAAAACAGGAATGTAGGGTTTCCCCTCTCACTGGCAACTTAAACCCTCATTTTATTGTAGAATCATAAAATCCTTAAAGCTGGAAAAGCCCTCTAAGATCATCCGAGCCCAAACCTCCCCCAGCATGTCCCCAGGTGTCACATCCATTGTTTTTTGGAACATTTCCAGGCTAGAACTGCTCTGCCCTGTGGTGCTGAGGAGTTTCTCCCCTCCAGGAGGGATGAGGTTGGAGGTGATGCCACACTGGGATGTGTTTCCCATCTCTGCTTTCTCACCATTTTTAATTTGCTGCACCCTCACGGCTGAAAGCAGCCCAGGCCGTTTCTTGCCCCAGCCCCAAAGATGTGCCCCAGCAGTTTTTTCCAGGCTGCAGAACACCTGCAGCCCTGCCAGCACCTCCTGCTGAACCCCAGGGCAGCAGCAAAAGGAGGGAAGGGGACACCTGGCCCAGTGTCACGGGGGATTTGCAGTGGGCAGGGGATAGGGGACAGTCAGGGACCTTGGTCTGGTTCAGAGAGAGTTTTGACTTGTGACTGTTGAGGTTTGCAAAAGGAAAAAAAAAAGAAGAAGAAAAAGGAAGAAAAAAGGAGGAAAGGAAGAGGGGGAAAAGGAGCCATATTTGAGTAAAATATATTTTCTGTTTCTTTTCAGGGAATCTGACTAAACACATGAAGTCAAAGGCCCACAGCAAAAAATGTCAGGAGCTGGGCGTGTTGGTATCTTCACTGGTGGATCTGGAAGCCGAAGAAGGTAAAAAAAAAAATCTTTCCCTTAAAGCTGCTGTGGGTGCAGAGAGAGGGGCAGGACCCAGGCAGGACAGAGCCCTGCTCTGCCACAGCTGGGAGCACATCTGTCCCCACAGGCTCCTGCCAGGGGTTTGTGTGGCCTGGGGCTGTGCTGGGAGTGGCACCCCGGGCAGGGGGTGAGCCTGGGCTCCCGGGAAAAGGACACTGTGACACAGGGACAGTGTGACACAGGGCAGTGTGACACAGGGACAGTGTGACACAGGGCAGTGTGACACAGGGACAGTGTGACACAGGGACAGTGTGACACAGGGCAGTGTCACACACCGGGCAGTGTCACACACAGGGACAGTGTCACACACAGGGACAGTGACACACACAGGGCAGTGTCACACACCGGGCAGTGTCACACAGGGGCAGTGTCACACAGGGCAGTGTCACACACAGGGCAGTGTCACACACAGGGACAGTGACACACACAGGGCAGTGTCACACACCGGGCAGTGTCACACACAGGGACAGTGTCACACACAGGGACAGTGACACACACAGGGCAGTGTCACACACGGGGCAGTGTCACACACAGGACAGTGTCACACGGGGCAGTGTCACACAGGGCAGTGTCACACACAGGGCAGTGTCACACACAGGGACAGTGTCACACACAGGGCAGTGTCACACACAGGGGCAGTGTCACACACAGGGCAGTGTCACACAGGGGCAGTGTCACACACAGGGGCAGTGTCACACACAGGGCAGTGTCACACAGGGCAGTGTCACACACAGGGGCAGTGTCACACAGGGACAGTGTCACACACAGGGCAGTGTCACACACCGGGGCAGTGTCACACCGGGCAGTGTCACACACGGGGGCAGTGTCACACACAGGGACAGTGTGACACAGGGACAGTGTCACACACGGGGCAGTGTCACACACAGGGGCAGTGTCACACACAGGGACAGTGTCACACACAGGGCAGTGTCACACCGGGCAGTGTCACACAGGGCAGTGTCACACACAGGGCAGTGTCACACACAGGGACAGTGTCACACAGGGCAGTGTCACACAGGGCAGTGTCACACAGGGCAGTGTCACACACAGGGCAGTGTCACACAGGGCAGTGTCACACACAGGGGCAGTGTCACACACAGGGCAGTGTGACACAGGGACAGTGTCACACACAGGGACAGTGACACACACACGGGGCAGTGTCACACAGGGCAGTGTCACACACAGGGCAGTGTCACACACAGGGCAGTGTCACACCGGGCAGTGTCACACACAGGGCAGTGTCACACACAGGGCAGTGTCACACACGGGGCAGTGTCACACAGGGCAGTGTCACACACGGGGCAGTGTCACACAGGGCAGTGTCACGCACAGGGCAGTGTGACACAGGGACAGTGTGACACACAGGGACAGTGGCACACACACAGGGACAGTGTCACACACACAGGGCAGTGTCACACACGGGGCAGTGTCACACACAGGGCAGTGTCACACAGGGCAGTGTCACACAGGGCAGTGTCACTCACAGGGACAGTGTCACACACAGGGACAGTGTCACACAGGGGCAGTGTCACACAGGGCAGTGTCACACAGGGCAGTGTCACACACAGGGACAGTGTCACACAGGGGCAGTGTCACACACAGGGCAGTGTCACACAGGGCAGTGTCACACACGGGGCAGTGTCACACAGGGCAGTGTCACACACAGGACAATGTCACACAGGGCAGTGTCACACAGGGGCAGTGTCACACACAGGACAGTGTCACACAGGGCAGTGTCACACACGGGGCAGTGTCACACAGGGCAGTGTCACACACAGGACAATGTCACACACAGGGGCAGTGTCACACACAGGGCAGTGTCACACACAGGGCAGTGTCACACAGGGGCAGTGACAGATGCTGCCCCCGGAGTGTGCTGGGCTGGCTGGATTTGTGCCAGCACTCCGTGTGATTTTGGTATCACAGGACGTCCCCAGATTTCATTTCCTGTATGTTTGTACATGGGGTGCACCAAGGTGTCCTGGGCAGGGATGGGGTCAGAGGAGCTTCCCTTCCCTTCCCTTCCCTTCCCTTCCCTTCCCTTCCCTTCCCTTCCCTTCCCTTCCCTTCCCTTCCCTTCCCTTCCCTTCCCTTCCCTTCCCTTCCCTTCCCTTCCCTTCCCTTCCCTTCCCTTCCCTTCCCTTCCTTCCCTTCCCTTCCCTTCCCTTCCCTTCCCTTCCTTCCCTTCCCTTCCCTTCCCTTCCCCTTCCCTTCCCTTCCCAAACCTTCCCAAACCTTCCCTTCCCTTCCCTTCCCTTCCCTTCCCTTCCCTTCCCTTCCCTTCCCTTCCCTTCCCAAACCTTCCCTTCCCTTCCCTTCCCTTCCCTTCCCTTCCCTTCCCAAACCTTCCCTTCCCTTCCCTTCCCTTCCCTTCCCTTCCCTTCCCTTCCCTTCCCTTCCCTTCCCTTCCCTTCCCTTCCCTTCCCTTCCCTTCCCTTCCCTTCCCTTCCCTTCCCTTCCCTTCCCTTCCCTTCCCTTCCCTTCCCTTCCCTTCCCTTCCCTTCCCCAAACCTTCCCTTCCCAAACCTTCCCTTCCCAAACCTTCCCTTCCCTTCCCTTCCCTTCCCTTCCCTTCCCTTCCCTTCCCTTCCCTTCCCTTCCCTTCCCTTCCCTTCCCTTCCCTTCCCTTCCCTTCCCAAACCTTCCCTTCCCCAAACCTTCCCTTCCCAAACCTTCCCTTCCCAAACCTTCCCTTCCCTTCCCAAACCTTCCCAAACCTTCCCAAACCTTCCCAAACCTTCCCAAACCTTCCCAAACCTTCCCAAACCTTCCCTTCCCAAACCTTCCCAAACCTTCCCAAACCTTCCCAAACCTTCCCAAACCTTCCCACCAGATTCTCTCCCACCTGGTTAAAGCCAGCACTGGATTTCTGCTGGAAATGGGAATATTCTGCTGCATGAGCAGAGAGACCCATTGCTCACAAATGTCAATATTAAATACAGCAGCCAAGGAGATAGGCAGAAAATGGGATTTTGTCCTCTAATGGTTGGGGCCGTTTGGATGGATGAGAAAATAACACAGGAATGGCAGAAAGGTGCATGAGAAATTCGAGATCCCAGCTGTGATCACAGCCCCTGCTCTCAGGGTGAGGGGCAGCTCCCTCCCCTGTGTCCTCTCTCTTCCTTGCAAAGAGGCTCAGAACGAGAACCAAACGAACTGTTTTAATTAAATAATAATTAAAAAGTCTCCAATTTCCATGTGACACAAAGCAGCACAGGAAGGTTGCTGTGCTTTCCTCTGGGGGCAGGCGGGGAGGGAGCAGCAGTTCCTAAAACTCCCTGGATTATTTTAAACCGGAGTTGTATTTCACTTGATTGTTTGTATTTCTATTTAAGGGGCAGCAGAAAGCAAGGGGTGTTGCTATAAAAGGAGATCGGAGTTTAATTCCTCACTCCTGCCTGGGCTGGGCTCGCTGGGGTGGTACCAGTTGGGGAGAATAAATAACACACATGGAATGAGATGCAACCTCAGACAAAGCTGTCAGCAGGACACATTCCCACTCATTCCCTCCCTCTGTCCTCCCTCCCGCCCTGCCCTTTCTCTCCCCATGAGCTCAGCTCATTCAGGATGAATTCTGGAAGCCTGGGCTCAGGTCTGAGCTCTGTCCCTGCCTGCAGGGATCCTGTCAGGAGGCCAAAGCAATTCCCTGGGGCTGTCTCAGCACTCACTGGGATGTTTCCCTCGTTGGAATTTGTGGTGGCAAATGCAAACAGCTCCTCACTTTGGGGCTGGCTTCACTTTCCCTTCGCTCCTGACCCCTGACCCTGCTCTGTCCCTGCTGGGGCAAACAAAGGAGAGCACCAGGACCAGGCACAGCTCCTGTCTGTCCCCAACCCCAAACCAGAGTCAAGGGCTGGCTCACAGCTCTGCCAGGGAAATGCATTCCTGTTCCAAGCAGGAAATATGCACAGCTCAGCCTACACTGGGACTTTGGAATAATATTTGTTCTGAGCTCAGCTCCTCTGGGAGTTTGCAAACAGCCCGGGCACAGCAGCCCCTGTCAACGTGGGGGATTTCACAATGGAGCCAGAATCGCTCCCCAGGGAAAGCTGCTGGGATAGAACTGCTGGGATAGCTCTGATGGGATAGAACTGCTGGGATAGCTCTGCTGGGATAGCTCAACTGGGATAGAACTGCTGGGATAGCTCTGCTGGGATAGCTCTGATGGGATAGAACTGCTGGGATAGCTCTGATGGGATAGCTCTGATGGGATAGAACTGCTGGGATAGCTCTGATGGGATAGAACTGCTGGGATAGCTCTGATGGGATAGAACTGCTGGGATAGCTCTGATGGGATAGAACTGCTGGGATAGCTCTGATGGGATAGAACTGCTGGGATAGCTCTGATGGGATAGCTCTGATGGGACAGAACTGCTGGGATAGAACTGCTGGGATAGCTCTGATGGGATAGAACTGCTGGGATAGAACTGCTGGGATAGCTCTGATGGGATAGAACTGCTGGGATAGCTCTGATGGGATAGCTCTGATGGGATAGAACTGATGGGATAACTCTGCCTTCAGGGAGATTTTCACTGGGATGAAATTCTCCTTTCCCTTTCCAGCTTCAGGCTGACTCTTGGCTGGATAATCAGCCACGGGACAATCCATGTGAATCCAAACACTCCGTGAGCAGTCACTTGTCAGGCCCTGGTTTATTCCAAATAAACCAAATCAGGCTTTTTATTCCTTCATGGGGACTTGGTGACCGTGTCCCCTCTGGAGCCACCCTGGCTGCTGTGGGCAGGGGTGGCCCAGCTCCTTTAATGTCCCTGCAGCTGCTGGCAGTGGCAGCTCTGATGGGGACTGTCCCCACTGGGGACAGCAGGAGCAGCATCCCAGGCTGAGCCGATAGGGAGGGGCCAGCAGGGCTGGGATGTGTCACACACAGGTGTCACACATGAGTGTCACACACAGGTGTCACAGGTGTCATATGTGTCACACACACAGGTGTCACACACAGGTGTCACACACAGGTGTCACATGTATCACACATGGGTGTCACACATAGGTGTCAGAGGTGTCACACATGGGTGACACACAAGTGTCACAGGTGTCACACAGGTGTCACACAGGTGTCACACACAGCTGTCACACACAGGTGTTACACATGAGTGTCACACACAGGTATCACACACAGGTGTCACAGGTGTCACATGTGTCACACATGGGTGTCACACACACAGGTGTCATGCACACAGGTGTCACACACAGGTGTCACACATATGTGTCACAGGTGTCACACACACAGGTGTCACACACAGTTGTTACCTGTCATCCCACACCGGGGTCCGAGTGTGTCCCAGCTCTGCTCCATCTCTGGGCACATCTGGGCACATCTGGGCATCCCCAGCCCCTCGCAGCAGGGCCCTGGCAGTGCCGTTCCGTGAGCTGCAGTGACATCCAGTGGCTGTTCCCGAGGACCTCTCCGGGCTGGGCTGGCACGGTTGAAAAGCAGATTTTTCTCTGAGCACTGAAAGCTGGGTACTCAGCTCAGAAAGCTTCTGCTGGCCCTTCGAGCAGCTGAGAGATGTATTTTAACCTGCGGAAATATCTCAAATCCTTTAGTATTTGCTTTTTTATCCTCCTCACTGCCTACAAGCTCTGATTTACAAAGCCTAAACCCTCTGCCCCAGAGAAGCACCTGAACCACAGCTGGAATTTATCCTACCCAGGGAATTTATCCACAGAGGTTCCTTCCACCCTGTTGTTTGATTTTTAGCCAAAGTCCTGCCTTGCTGGTGTTTATTATGAAATCTAGGCAGGAAAAGGCCCAACATGTGGAGTTGGTGGCAGCTGTAGATATTCTGGAGTCACCATTGTAACAAATAATCATCAAACCCCACTGAAGGATGGAGGTGCTGCTGTTCTCATCTATTAAAGGGTGGTTTTTTTGCATTTTAGAGCAAATAAAGAGTGTGGCAGGTGTCCAGCAGGGACTGAGGGCTGCGTGTGCTGGCAGAGCTGAACTGAAACTGGGGTAGAGTGGGATTCACTGGGATCTACTGGGATCATCAGCAGTGGAGTTGGCAGAGAGGGCAAGGCTGCAGCTTCAAAGCAGGACATAATCAGACCTAGGAGCAGCTGGGTCCTGTCTCCTCTGGTGCCCTTAGAGCTTGTGAGCAGATTTAGCACAGAAATAGACCCTGAACATGTGTTTTGTGAGCAGATTCAACACAAAAATAGCCCCTTACATGTGTTTTGTGAGCAGATTTAACACAAAAATAACCCTGAACGTGTGTTCTGTGAGCAGATTTAACACAAAAATAGCCCTGAACGGGTGTTTTACACTCTGGTTTGTGTTTGCCTGCAGGAACCAGTGAAGACCTTTTCCAGGACTCTGAGGGGCGGGAGGGATCTGAGCCCATTGAGGAACACCAGTTTTCAGACCTCGAGGAATCTGACGACGATGACGACAATGAGGACGAGGAAGACGAGGAGGAAGAGGAGAGCCAAGATGAGCCAGCGCTGAAGCTGCCAGAAGGCAAACACGGCACCCCCCTGCTGCACTCCTCGGGGGGCTCCCCCTCTTCTCCAGAGGAAGGCACTGAAACATCCACAGCTCAAGAAGCTGCTGCCAGCACCCCAAAAGCAGGGGAAGGCCAGCGGGCCTCCTCCTCCTCCTCAGGGCTGGAGACCAAGTGGTCAGCAGACAGCAGTGACATTGCTGTGTGCCACAGCTTCCTGAGCCTCCACAGACCAGCTTTGACCTCCACCGAGCACTTGGCTCCTGCTGAGAGAGAGTCTGTCACAAGGCCACACATGTCCTTGGCCATGGACCTGTCGAGCTCCAAAGACACCTCCCCGAGGAAAAGGTGGTCCCCGAGCCAGGAGAGTGGCAGAGGGGGTGGCAGCAGCAGACCAATGATAGCGAGGAAGCATTTACTGACCAAAAACGAAACCTCCCCCAAACGCTTCTCCCCCACGGCAGAACTGTCCTCCCTGAGGTGCCTGTCCCCAGGGAGGGGGCTGTCCCCCCTCCAGCGCCTCTCTCCCAGGAGGGAGGTGTCCCCCCTGCGATGTGTGTCCCCAAGGCTCGAGCTGTCGCCCAGCAGGCACCTGTCCCCCCGGAGGGAGCTGTCCCCCCGGACAGCCCTCCCCCCAGATGGAGAAGTGTCCCCTGCCAGGCACTCGTCGCCCAGCAGAGAGATGGCATCCCTGAGGTACTTCTCCCTGAAGAAAGTCTTGTCTCCAGGCTGCTTGGAGCTGTCCAGGTATCCACCCCCTGGCAAAGAGGACTTGCCTGGCACGAGCAAATCAGCAGAGGACAAAGTTCCAAGCTCATATCAAGCCCAGCCCGGGATATTCTCTTCGATGCCTCTACCTCACAGGTTCTTTGGCAAAAACTTACAGCTCTACGAGTCCAAGCTGGTAAGTCCAGTGCCCTGCTGCCCTCTGGTCCCCACAGGGTGGTCTCTGATGTGGTTTTTGGTGAAGGCTGTGATGCAGAAGTGCACGGGGACGCTGTGACCACTGTCACAGGTGACCCAGAGAACAGGGACAGGGGACAGCAGTGGGTTTTGCACCCATTTGAGTCCTGCCTTTCTCAGTTGGAGAGAAATAAAGTTATCCCTTCTCCCAGGGGTTATTCCCAGCCAGTCCTGCTGGGACAATCAGCAAGAACAACCTATTAATGATTAATTGTCACAAAGAGCCTTTATTGTTCCTGGGAATTTCATTCCCATCCCTAAGGTTTCCTCTCGGGGGTGGAGCTGTGTCCATTTTCCAGGGGTCAGTGACCTGAGCCAGCTCTGCAGCAGCCCTGGCTGAGCCCCATGTCCACCCACAGGCAGCTCTGCTGCATGAGCTGCTGAGAAATGTTTGTTTGGACATCTCTTATTTCATCTCTCTTCAGCACAGAGAGGGGTTTCCCACTGGGTCCAGAACATTATTTAATCTCTCTGCTGGACAAATCAAATCCTGTGGGAAAAGGAAAATCGCCTGTTCCTCCCAATGCTGCAGGCAATACTGACGTGGGCTTTGGTGGAATATTTCCCATTCCTGCTGGAGTGCCTGGCTCTGCTCTCAGTTGTGCTGATGAATGTGAGATCCACTCGCTGTGGGGAGAGACTCCAGCCCTCAGGGACTGCACTGGGGACAGAGAGGGGCTTTTACTGAAGCCCTGCCACCCCTGATGCTGAGCCAGGGCTTCTCCAGACCTTTCTCCCATGCCCATGCTAACCTTCTGTCCTGTGGTGCCTCCTTCCTCCTCCTTCCTACTCTGAGTCTTTGTCTCACCTTCTCAGAGACTCTCCTTTATTTTAGGTCCAAACCTTGGCCTCCTTTAATGCTGTTTCCCTTTCAATTCACTTCTTGTGGTGAATCCCAGGGCTCTGGGAACCCTCATCCTCCAACTCTTCTGTCAGGATAACTTCCCACTGCCTCTGCTTGGAGCAAATCCCCTCAGCTCCCAGATCCAGAGTAGGAGACAATGTTTTAAGCCCTGCTTGTCTGCCATCCCCACCTTTCAGCTCCTTTGTTCACATTTACCTTTTGGCTTTATTTTCCTGCTCCTTTTCTGCCCCCAAAGCCACCACTGTTACTTTTCCATGTGTGTGCCTCCAAAGCAACAGCAAAACCTAAATGGAAAAATGCCCCTTTATCAGCACGACAGACAGCTGGGCTTTCATTGCAAAATCAACATTCCTGGTGAGGCCACACGAGACAGACAGACCAGAGGAGGCTTTATCAGGTCTCAAACAGAGCTTGAAGATGATCTTAGCTCAGTTCCAGTGTCAGGCTTGCTGCCAAGTCTCGCCATGACCACGTCTCTTCCCACTGGCCCTTGCTTAGGACAGTCTCTCCTCGTGGTGGTTGTTGCACCACTGAAATATTTGTTTGGGGTTTCCCAGCATCCCTGAAGTGACTTAGCCAAGGCTTCCTGTGGATAAGTGACATTTAACAGTGTTTGGGTTGTCACTGCTGATCCAGCACACATTACCTTTGGTGGCTCTTCCTTTTTCTCTTTCCTGTTCTCTGTTGCTGCTTTCCTCTTCTGCCTCTTCAGAGATCCAGCTCACGGGATCAGGGAATTACTCCCCATAATCTTACAAAGAAATGTTCCCCCCAGTGGATCCTCACATTTTTTCTCCAACCCCATCTTAATTGAAAGTTGATTTCAGTTTCTGTTGCTTCCTCTTCTTAGGAGTCCTGTGCAGGGATTTAGTTATAACCTCATCACTAATTAATCCATTTCTGTTTAGCCACATATCTCTCCATGATGTACGTTAGGAAACTATGGGAAGCACCGAGAGAGAAAGAGGAAAAGGTAAAATGTAGGGTCTGAACCCTTGATTTGCACAGAGCACCCCATGAGGGTGGTGGTGGGGACCCACTGCTGGGTGTGCTGGACTTGATGCCACCTCTCAATGGAAGCATCCCTGCACTCAGCAGCTGTAAGGATGCAATCCTGCTTTAGGAAAGCACAGTGGAAATAAATAAATAAATAAATAGATAGATAGATAAGCTCATTCTGGGCTCTCAGGAACCCCCTGCGCTGAAGGGATCCAAAGCAGCTCAGCTGGCAGCAAACACTGGCAGCTCTGCCAGTGTTTCAGAGGTAGCTCTGACAGTAGGGGTGATGGTTTTAAACTAAAAGAGGGGAGATCCAGACTAGAGCGAAGGAGGAATTGTTTTACTCTGAGGGTGGGGAGGCCCTGGCACAGGGTGCCCAGAGAAGCTGTGGCTGCCCCTCGATACCTGGAAGTGCCCAAGGCCAGGTTGGATGGGGCTGGGAGCAGCCTGGTCTAGTTAAAGGTGTCCCTGCCCACAGCAGGAGGTTGGATAAGATGGCCTTTAAAGGTCCCTTCCAACCAAACAGTTCTCTGATTTGATAATGATCCAGGCCTAGACCAAATCCCTGGATCTGTGCCCCGACACACCACGGGCACATTTTTCCCAGAAGGGAAACGCTGTGGGTTCTGCTGCCCCTTACCTTCAAGGTTTGGGGCTCCACATGTCCCTCAGCTGACTGACCTCCCTGAAACGAGAATAAAAGCGAGCGTTGCTGTGAGCACGGCCCGTGTGTCGCGCTGACCCTGCTCTTCTTTTCCCCCGGCACAGAAGATGGAAGCCCGCAGCCCGCCCTGCTCCCCCGCGTGCCCCCGGCCCCTGCAGGCCCCTCACGACCCCCACGGCCGAGGGGAGGAGAATGTCTTCAGCCACCTCCCGCTGCACTCGCAGCAGCTCGCCAGGACCCCGTACCCCATGATCCCCATCGGGGGCATCCAGATGGTGCAGGCCCGGCCCAGCCTGGTGCCCGGGCCCGTGCTGGCCCTGCAGGCCGGACACCTCTGCCCCGCCGCCAGCGGCCTCGCCCAGCCCGGCCGGGCTGCCAGGACGGACGAGGAGCCCCAGAGCCCTGCAGAGCCCTCATCGGCGTCCGTGTCCCCCGTGGCCAAGGTGTCCAAGTACGCGCTGTCCCCGGAGCCGGCTCGCACGGGCGCTGGTTTCCCGGAGGAGGAGATGAGGACTAGCGAGCTCCGGCAGCAGCAGCAGGAGCGCGGGCCTGCGGCCGAGGCCGAGCCCAGCCCGGCGGAGCGGCCGCGGCCCTCGCTGTGCCCGGGCAGCCCCAGCGACCCCCAGGAGCCCTCGGCCAGCGGGGACGAGCCCTCCAAAGCCACGGGCCGGCAGCGCCCGGGCAGCTCGAGCAGCCCTTCGGAACCAGCCTGCACTTTGATCTCAGCCCCCCTCAGCCACCCCAGCCCTGCTCCCTGCGGCCCTGGGGCCTCCCCGCAGAGCCCGGCCCACAGCCAGAGCACCCCGGTTTAGGTCAAAGTCACCGAAAGGTGCAGGAAACGCGGGGAGTGCTCAAACCTCCGCCAGCTGTTCCACCTTTAGGCTTCCTCTGTAAAATCAACAGACATTTGCAACACTATTTCCTTTAGTATAATCATAAGAAGCACTCTAGTGAATGACCAAACCCATGGAAAATTCCTGGTTTTCTTTGTCCCAGTCTGGTATTATCTCCACATGTATGCAGTTACTTGTGCCTTTTTCTATACCTTTTGTTGCTTGAAATGTACAAAACTGTTTGAGGCTGTGAATATTTTTTTAGAGTTTTTTGGAAAGGGGGTTTGTTAGACCTTGTCTTTTTTGCCATTTAGGTGTATGTAATCCTGGGCCTGAGAGGTGCAGAAAGGAAAGGGTTAAGCATTTTAAAGAGGAAGAAGATGCACTGAAAACAAAAGCAAAACAGAAAAAACCATTTTTTTATATTGATTAAATGATTAAAAAAAGAAAAAAGAAAAAAGCCCCAAACCCTTGCTCCTGTGTACAGAAGTTTATGATTCATATTTATTACATGCTTTATTTAATTCTTGCAAAGTGCTTGGTTTTTTTGTTTTGTTTTGTTTTGTTTTTTTCCTCGCATCCCTATGGTTGTGCTTTAAACAGTTGAAACTGCTTTACATTTGAAAACCGTGTTTACCCTGACCTTGTGACTGAAAGTAGCACTTCCTTGAGCAGGGGAGGTTCGTTGTGTGCAGGGAGAGAAATTGTCCCTCGAGAAACAGGAAAACGAACCACAGGCACCCCTCCCTCCTGCAGAACCCAGCAAAGCACTTTTCTAAAAAAGAAAAAAAAGACAAAAAAAAAAAAAACCTAAAAAAAAGAAAAGAAAAAAAAAAAGGTTCTTCTTCAAAGATTTACCTTCCAGAAGGTAGGAATGTAAGGAATGTAGAGCCCGTGCCAGGAAGGGTCTCTCGCTGGACGAGCCTCCTGCTTGCTTTGCTTTAATCCTCAAGCCCTGCCTGTGCTTGAGCCCTGCCTGGGCTGGGGGGGCCTCTGCAAACCCTGCCTTGGTGTCCGAGGGGAGCAACTCAGCCTTGAACCCCTTTCTCCCTCTGGCATGTTTGAGCTGTGGACAAGTTCCCCCCATCCCATCCAATCCTATCATCCCATCCCATTGATTCCATCCCATCCCATTGATGATATCCCATCCCATTGATCCCATCCCATCGATCCCATCCTGTCCCATTGATCCCATCCCATCCCATTGATCCCATCCCATCCCATTGATCCCATCCCATCCCATTGATCCCATCCCATCCCATTGATCCCATCCCATCCCATTGATCCCATCCCATCGATCCCATCCCATCCCATTGATCCCATCCTGTCCCATTGATCCCATCCCATCCCATTGATCCCATCCCATCCCATTGATCCCATCCCATTGATTCCATCCCATCCCATTGATGATATCCCATCCCATTGATCCCATCCCATCGATCCCATCCCATCCCATTGATCCCATCCTGTCCCATTGATCCCATCCCATCCCATTGATCTCATCCCATTGATCCCATCCCATTGATCCCATCCCATCGATCCCATCCCACTGATCCCATCCCATTGATCTCATCCCATTGATCCCATCCTGTCCCATTGATCTCATCCTGTCCCATTGATCCCATCCTGTCCCATTGATCTCATCCTGTCCCATTGATCCCATCCTGTCCCATTGATCTCATCCTGTCCCATTGATCCCATCCTGTCCCATTGATCCCATCCCATCCCATTGATCCCATCCCAACTAACTCATCCCATCCCAACCAGCTCATCCCATTGATCTCATCCCATTGATCCCATCCCAACTAACTCATCCCATTGATCCCATTGATCCCATCCCAACTAACTCATCCCATTGATCCCATTGATCCCATCCCAACTAACTCATCCCATTGATCTTATTGATCCCATCCCAACTTACTCACCCTATCCCAACCAACTCATCCCATCCCATCCCATCCCATCCCATCCCAGGGCTGCAGGAGGGCTCTGGGCTCTGCTCCTCCTCTCGGGGACTCTGGCTCTTGCTCTCACCTTTATTTATTTATTGTGTGGGACATCCCCAGCTCAGCCCTTCTAGTGCGGACAGGCCCCGTTTTTGGCTGGTTTTGGGAGATAAAAATTGGATGCTGAATGGTGAATGCTTGCAAAATCAGCTTGTTATGCATGTGCAGCAGCTTTTTCCAGAGCAGATTTTTCGGGATGAGCATCCCTGGCAGAGCAAAGACCTCAACTGCCGAAAAATCCGATACCAAATCCAGAGCGACCCCGACGGAGCCATTCCTCTGTCACAACTTTTTAAACCACAAAGCTTCAAGTTGTTTGCCCCAGCAGGTTCTTTACTACTTCAGAGGGTTTTCTGGTCTATGGAATCTGTACAAACCTTTTTTTTTTTTTTTTTTTTTTTTTATTTTAACAAAAAAAAAAAAAAAAAAGAAAAAAAAAAGATTAAATATTTAACCAGTGGACCAGTTCTTTCTTCTTTCAGAGCTGTTCCAGTTTATCGGGTACGTAATACACTTTTTAAAAAAAATAAAAATACAAAAAAAATAATTAAATAAAAAGAATCAAATAAAATCCTGAATGAGAACATATTTCCTTGCCAGACTTGATGAGCTATGAACTGTTCCCGTTTCACGGGCAAATTATAGAAATTTTTAAATAATCTTCTGTCATTTTTTCTATTTTTTTTTTCCTCTTCTTGTAAAGGGAATTAAGTACAAAAAAAAAGATATCGTGGAAATACCATTAAGGCTGTGACACTGACCAAAACAACATCCAGAACCCATTTATCCCCTAATTACCACTTTTATCAGGTTTCCCTTTTTCCCCATCTCTCCTTTTTTGGCCCTGAGCCTGGAAGCTGCTCCTGTTCACAGATCCAGAGGCAGGAGCAGGGGCTGGAGCTCGGCTTTGTTCACTCGAGCTCTTAAGCACCAGCTTAAACCCTCCTCAGGCTTTAAGTGTGTGCTTAAAATGCGCTTAATCCCAAGGTGAGTGGGAGTGGAGTGCTCGGCCCGGGCTGGTGTGAGCATCCCTGCAAACCATCCATGAAATCCAGAGATTTCCCTGATTTCTGCCACTTTCTGCCCCTTGTCACACTCTTAATTTGATCCAAGGTAGCTTTTTGTATTTAATTTTACATATATATATATATATATATAAATATATATATGTGGTACATAAAAATACTGCAGCAGCTGTGTCTGGTTTTCTTGGTGCATTTGCCGTGAGTTTTGGGCTAGATCAAATCTGCTCAGCTTCTTTCTGTAACTGCATTTCAATCCTTAATCTATTTAGACTTTTTGTGGATTTTTTTTCCCCCCCTCTGTCATTGTGGAAAGAGGGGGGAAAAAAAGCCCAAGAAAACCCCGAAATTTTTACGTCGGTTTATTGATTATTTTGTTGTTGCTATGCGGGTTTATTATTGCCATTATCAGGATTTTTAAGCTTTCCCAGCAGCTCGAATATTTCTGCATCTCAGCTGCGGAGCATCCGTGCAGTTGGTGTGTAGCCATCCAGATCTCTTCACCCAGGGCCAAAAAAAAAAAAAAAAAAAAAAAAGCAAACAAACAAAAAAAACAACAACAAAACCAACAGGAAAAGGAGTTTGGGAAAAGGCTGAGGTGCTCCCGGGGACATTCCCTGCCCGGATCCCATCCCCACCCCCGGCAGCCACGGAGCGGGGCAGGCAGGGACCGCTGCAAACTCAGGAGATGGGCACAAAAACTGAGTCCCAACCCAGTTTGGCTTCTGTGGCTGGGGTGAAATGGTGCTTCACGCTGTACCCAAGGGGCGAGAAGGCTCCCCCCGAATATAACTAATTGCTAATTAAGGGCTAATGGTCGCACTGCCAGCTCAGAGCTCCGGGGAGGGACCCGCAGCCCGCCAGCACCAGCATCTCTGTGTGCGGGCACGGCGGGTCCGGGCAGCCCCGCCCCACCCGGGGTCACCTGCCACCCTGGGCACGAGTGTCCCTGTGCCCCGAGGAGCACAGGAATGGCGCTCCCGGCAGTTTCATAGGGTTGGGTGCCATTCCCAGCCCTCACCGGGGGCTGCCGTCCCCAGCCGCATCCCCTCTGCTCTCCCTGTGTCACTCTCGGTGGAAGCTGATTGCCGGTCACAGCTTTCCGTGCCGCTCTGAATGTCTGTTCTGCCTGCAAAGCAGGCATGGAAAATCCCTTTTTGCTTCCCACAAGGGCTGCAAGGGTGGCTCTGTTGCTTCGCAGAGCAATTAGCAGGATTATTTGCCGGAGAATGTATTAATAATGCAAATAGGTAAATGAAAAAGCAGAGCCCGGCCCTTCCTTTCCAGCAGCAGGTGGAAATAAAATCCTTTGCTTTTCTCATGGCAGAGCTTCTCCAATTTCGAATCCATGAGGGCACACGGCCTGGCTGCTCCTGTGTGGTGTGGCTGCTCCACCAGCCCCAATCCCACGGGGATATTTCTGTCCCTGCTGGGCAGTTTGGGTGGCTCCCATCCACACACAGGTCCTGGATCACACACGGATGCTCTGGCAGCAGAAATCCTCCAGCACACAGAGGACTTGGCCCAAGCTCTGCAATCCCTCCCTGACTGTTCTTCTTGCCAGGACTGACATCCAGAGCTCAGAAAACTCATCCTGAGCACCTCTGGAGTTTCAGGAGCTCCTTTGTGCTGCAGCAGGGAATTTAGCTCCTAAATCGAGCTCGGGGTCTTGCAGAGCCAAGCAGACCATGGGGTGAGGAGAGGGCTCCCCAAAACCACCCCATCCTCGAGGCAGAGCTCTGCCAGCTCGGATTATTCCCAGATCCTTGGCTGGATACCCGGGAGCTGCAGCAGGGAACAGAACCATAATGAAATAGCTGTGAATTTCCAGCTTTGGAATGGGAAATGTGGTTCCTCACCTGCTCCGAAGGGGTGACATCCCATCCTGCTGGCCCTGACATCCCAAATCCAGCCCCAAGCCCTGATCCCAAATCCAGCCCAGCCCTGTCCGAGCTGGCCCAGCCGTGGGGCAGAGCAGGAAAATCCCACCTGTGTCCACCCAGAGCATCCCAAATCCTTCCTGCTGGGGCTGGGGCTCTGCCTCTCCCTCCCCAACAAATCCACAGCTTTCCCTGCCCCGGGTTTTGTCCAAAATCCACAGGGACAGCACCTGAACAAGCAATATCCTCGGAGAAGTCATTCAAATTATCCCAATTTTCGTGCAAAATCCTCCAGGATTTGATCTAGCCCTTCCCTGCTCTCCTTGCTTTTTCTTTGTTCATCATCTGCTTTTTTTTCTTCCTTTTCCTTTCAACTTTTCTGTCTATTGCACAGTATTTACAAATAAAACCGTATTGTAAGTTATTTACAAAAAAAAAAAAAAAAGAAAAAAGTAAAAAAGAAAAAAAAATTAAAATATCAGTCCTGATGGCATAAAACCAATCTGTTTTCATTACTGAGATATGATGGCACTTACGATCACTTTAGTAAATGTAATGTAAAAAATAATTAATAATAATTAATAATAATAATGTGTACGCAAATTTAATATACATGGTCTCATGTAAGATAAATATTTGCCTTTTTTTCTAAAAGGTGTATGTATTCTGTAAGTGGAATAGTCTGTAGAAAGTTTCTATATGTTCTTAAAATGGCAATACATTCCAAAAAAATGGTACTGTAAATATGTACAGCGTCAAATGGAATTTGGTAGTTTTGCCTGTAATTTTATTTGAACTCCGGTTTCTACACTTGCATCTTGCAATGTCTGTATGGTTATATCAGTGCGAAAAAAAAAAAAAAAAAGCAGGTAAAAAAAGCACAGTCTGATGTAAAAACAACAACAACAAAAAAAGTACAAAAAACACACAAAAAACAAGAAAACAAAAAAAAAAAAAAGAAGAAAAATACTCAGTATTTGATGTTTGTGACCCTTATTGTAAATGACATCTGTACTGTGAATGAGAAGTTTTTACAAGTATAATATTGCCTTTACTACAGCTCAGATTGTCTGCTCGGTCTGGGCATATTTTTAAAAAAACAGCATGTTGGAATAAATTTCAAAGTCCCAACATATCCCTGCATGTACGAGTGGCACTCTTTAATTCCCGTTTTATTTCCCAGGTCCCTAGAGGCACATCTGGAGAAATCCTGGTCCTGCAGCAGCCACTCCATCCCTGCAGAGCCCCCACTGCAGGGGAAGTGCTGCCCACAAGGAAATGCCACAATTGGATTTTTTTTTTCCAGTTTTTCCTCCTTTTTTTTCCCCAGTTTTTCCTCCTCACAGAGCTGAGGCTGTGAGCAATGGATGCTCTGAGTGGGGTCTGCAGAGGCCAGGCTGAATTCCCACAATCCCAGACTGGTTTGGGTTGGAAAAGACCTTAAAGATCTTAAAGATCCAATTCCAAGCCTGCTGTGGGCAGAGCCAGATCCCAGAGTGCTCAGAGCCTCGTCCAGCCTGCCCTTGGACACAAACTTGAGGGAAAAAATAGGATAATTATAAAAAAAAGTCTGGAATTTCCCCCTTCCACTCTCTCCTCCCCAGGAACTGAGCTGCCCTGAACCCATGAATTCCCTTTTTTCACCTGGAAACATTTCTGGGCAGCTCCTGCCCTGCTCCCCTTCACCTCATTGGACCCAGGGCCTCAAAAACCCTGGGGTCCATGATGCAAAATTTTTGGGGGATTTTTGGTGGGTTTTTTTTGGGGGGAGAGGGGAGGTGTTGGGGTTTTTTTTGGGTTTTTTTGTGCTTTTTGTGGTTTTTTTGGGGTTTTTGAAATCCCTCACTCATGGGATTTCTTCCTGTGGTGTTCCAGCTGGAGCACCCTGGCTGCTCCCTGGCCAAACATCAAAGCCCGTGGCTGAATATTTGATTTCTCCAGGTCTGAGTTCTGAGCTGGATGAGGGAGGTGAGCACAGGGCTGGGGGAGCTTGGCTGGTCTGTTTGAATTTCAGCAAAGCCACACGTGTGTGAAGAGGAGGGAGAGGTGTTGGGTACAAACCCCTGCCTCCCCCCTCGCTGAGATCTGCAGGAATTCAGCAATCACTGCTTTTCAAGGAAGGAACTTCACCCAATTCCCAGGCCTCGGCTGCTCCTTGCCTCAGTTTCCCCAGCTCTGAGCAGGGTGAGCTTTGGGGGCCACCTGGGCTTTTCCTGGGCTGCAAAGGCTGACAAAGCTCTGGGTGCTGTGCTCTGCACCCCACTTGCTCCAGGGGCTTCAAACTCCTGCTGCTGCCCCTGGTGCAGGAGAAGTGGATGGAGCGTCCAGAAAAGCTGGGGATTTGTGTGAGGTGTGTGAAGATTCCACAATAACACCTTGGATTTTCCTTTCTGGGGGGGGAAGGCAGAGAGCCCTGGCTGGAGGTGATGTTTGTTCCACTGCCACCCCCTCCTGCCACTGAGTAGAGGAATAATACTTCCTTTAAAAGAAAAAAAAAAATAAAATTCCTGCAATGCTTAGAATAGCCAGAGCTGCCTGAGGAGGCTGCAGTTAAACCCTGCTGAGCTCCCAAACCTGGAGCCAATTTGGGTCACACCGAACTCCAGAGCAGCTCCAATTAATCAGGTGTCTCAAGAAATTCCTTCCTCCAAAAGAGCCTTTGTTTTCCTGACACAGAGAGCAGATATTTCCTGCCCTGGGGAGCCAAATGTGAGATCAAACTGCTCAGAATCCCTTGGCTGAGGTTCCAGGCTGGCTCCTCTGGGAAGTGCAGCCGTGTGGAGAAGGGAAGGTGCTGAAAACACTTCCAGAAGTTCAAACCACTGCCTCCCTCTCTCTGGGAGGCTGAAATTCCTGCTGTTCTCTGGAAATCCCCGAGTCCCACGGTGAAATGGTTGTTCCTTTTGCCCAGGTTCAGCCTCCCAGCAGCTCAGGAGCTTCAGAGGATTCCTTTCATAAAGAGAATTCCTTTCATAGCCAGGCCTTGATGTGCATCACAGCTATAAAAGAACCTTCAGAAATCTTCAGTCTTTGGCCCTTCATGGGACTGTCAGGTGAGGAATCACAGAA
>CM072910.1:2240297-2345297 GCA_037013685.1 Acridotheres tristis | reverse complement strand
GGGCAAGCCAAGCTTTGACTGAGTGGCAGGATTTGAGGCAGAGAAATGCACCTTAAAAATTCTGACTATTATTATTATTATTATTATTATTATTATTATTATTATTATTATTATTATTATTATTATTATTATTCCTCTCCCAGCATCTCCCATTAGAGTTCCCAGTGCTTGGCAGCCATTCCTGGCTCATCCCAAGCTGTTCCATCCTGAATTCTTTCCCCCTCAATCCCATTTTCTCCTCCCTGCTGCCATCACCTCTCCAGCACAGCCTGTCCCTCAGGGTGAGCTCTGTGCTGCTTTTAGCCCGTGGGGTTTTTGGTTTTGTTTTTTTTTTGCTGGAGACAGGTTTGGTGTGGTGTTTTCATTTTTATTTAATGCAGAAATTCCCTCCATTAGTGCTGCCCTTTGGAATGGCTCAGTAATGGATGGGTTTGGGTGTGAACAGAGGAGAAAAAGCAGAGCCAGAGCAGCTGAATCCCTGCACAGGCAACTTCCACTTGAAATCTCCTCTATTTTTATTCTCCTGGATGAAGTTTTTATAGGACAGAGTAGAGAGGCCCCTTTTCCTCCCCCCATCCCAAGGCTGCTTCAGCAACTTTACTCTTGAAATCCCTAAAAGCACCAACACGAGCAGAGATTTGGGATCAACCAAAGGCTTGGAAAAGGGGCCAGGAGTGAAAGGAAAAGGTTCCAGGAGGTATCAGAGCCTTGCTGGGGACCCTGCCTTGCCTTGCCCAGAGATCAGAGCTCATTCCCCAGCTCCAGCAGCACAGAGCATCTCGTGGGAATCAAGGGAGCACATTCCCAGCAACTTCATTTTTATGGTAATCCATTGGAAAAATAATCCTCTTCACGCATGATACCATTGTATAAAGCTCTCATTTATAACTTACATGGAAATTAATCACCAGAGCTTTTTGGAATGAAGCTGTTTCTGCACAGCACGAGGGGAAGGGCAGGGGGGCGAGACAGGGAGAAAAATGAGTCTGAACTTCAGAGCCATGAAAGGGAAAAGGGCTGCTCCTGCCGAGGGGAGGAATTCGGGGCATGGAGGGCTGGGACAGCTGGGGGAGACGAGGAAGGAGGAGGGAAAAGGAGCAGGGTGTGCTGGAAAATGGGTGGGAATTCCTTGCCCAGCTGGGAGCACAGGGACAGGGCAGAGGTGGGTTGTGATCCCAGTGTTGTACAAATCCACTGCTGTTGTTAATCCATCCCACTTCCATGGGTGCTGGCAGCTTCCACTTGCCAGAGTTCCACCTAAAAAGAGGAGTGAGAAGATACCCAGAGCTGGAAGGGACCCACAGGGATCATCCCGTGCAGCTGCTGGCCCTGCCCAGCCACCCCAAAACGCCACCCACCCAAACCCTGCTGGGGCTCTGGCAGCCTTGGGAATGGCACCACTCCCAGCATTTTGGGACATTCCACCTTCCCGGATATTCCATTTTCCAGAGTACTGAACAGTTTTTGGACAAGCTGGGGCAGAGGGCAGCCCCCAAACTGCTGCTGGGGGTGGTGGCTTTGGTGGCACCTCCGTGCCAGGGGGGTCCCAGGCTTGCAGTGCAGAGCCAGACTGGGATGGGCAGAGCTTGGCTGGGGAATGGCAGCATCAAACACCTCGGGAGGCTCCCTGGGCTGCTGGGGAGCTTTGGGGAGAGCTCCTCAAGGCTTCTCCACACTCTCAGGGCAGAGCTGGGCTCTCCTCTCTGCTCCTGGCTAAGCTGGCAGAACCTCCCCTCTCCCACACTTATATTTATATAAATAGAATCTCCCCAATTCTGCCTTTTTTTTTCATGTTTTTTGTTGTTGTTGTTGTGTTTTGGGGTGTTTTTTTAGGGGTTTTGGGTTTTTCTGGTTTTGGTTTTTTTTTTTCTTGGCTGCATTTCCATGCCTGTAATTGGGAAATTGGGATTGTCAGAGTGCAGGAACAAAACTCCTTTCCCCTCAGGAATAATAAAACTCCTTTCTCCTCCACTGTCTGCTCTGCCTGGTCTCCAGCTGAGACTCAGGTCGGGCTGAAGGAAAAGCTGAGCTGTGCCTGTTGGAATAGCTGGATTTGCTGCAGAGAACTCCAGATCTGATATCCCAACACATCCCAGGCACTGCCAGCCCGTCCCTGGATCACCTGCATCGAGGTTTTCACCCCCTGGCACAGCCTGAAGTTGCTTTTTCTCAAATAAATGGGGGTGGTTTAGGCAGTTCCAGGGCGTCCCCCCACCCCACCTCAACCCCTGGCAGCCTCTCCCTGATCCCAAGGTCTGCAGGGATGAGTTTTTTCCCAGCATTTCTGCCTCACTGGGCCCAGTTAAGGCTGGGAACAAACGTAATCACCCCAAGGCAGCCGTGGAGAACAGCTCTGCACCATCCATCCTGATTTTCCTCCAGCCTGGCTTTATTTCTCTTTGCTCAAGGTCTCTGCTTGGGAGATTTATGATTCAGCTCTTTTGGTTTCTCCCAGCTTCTGTGGGCAGCACTTTGTTGCTGAGGATTTTGCAGTGGGGCTGGTTGGTTGGGTTTTTTTGTTGTTATTTTTTTTTTTTCTTCCCCCTATTTTTTTATGGCTCTCCCTGATTTATTTATGTTTGCCCCAGATAAATGGGAAAGCAGCCAAGTGAAAGATTCCCTGTTTGCCTCCGTGGGCTGGCAGGGATTTCAGCACAGCACCTGATGGGTTTATTTTTTTACAGATTTTTTTTTTCTCTTTCTGGGTTTCTGTCCCTGTTTCACACTGGGGTTGAGCTGCCCATGGTTGGCCTGATTTTGTTGTGCCAGAGGGAAAATGGGGCAGTGGTGAACAGGGAAATTCCTCCTCTGCAGGTGGGATTTGAGTGCAGGAAGGGATCAGCTCCTGCTCCATCCCCAGGGAATGCTCCCATTCCAGAGCTCCGGGAGGGTTTGGGACAGGGTGGGATTTGGGGATGTCTGCAGGGCCTGGAATTTGGTTTGATGATTCCTGTGGCTCCATTCCCACTCAGGGCATTCCAGAACTCCCCCAGGTGCCACCAGATCCAGGATCTTGTTCTGGGAAGATCCCAAATCTCCTGGGAAAGCCTGGATCCATCTGCTCCCCATCCTGCCACAGCAGAGCTGGGAGATCCCACCAGGGATGTGTTGGGGCCACGTTTGTCCTGTCCTGGAGTGCCCCCAGCCCTCACCTGGGCACGGAGGCACCTCCAGCCTCTCCCATCCCCTTGGGTCCATCCCTGGCCCAGACTCGACTGGAATTCCCTGAGGAATTCCCTGTGGAAGTGCCTTGGCTGAGGAGCCTGACCTCCAGGACAGACCCAGCTCTGAAATCCAGAGGAGGGGAATGAAATCTGCCTTCAGAGCATCAAAACAACCCCTCAGTGTCAGTGAGAGCTCACTGTCCCCTTCCGAACTCCTGATTTCCCTCCCTTCCCTTCCCGGTGGATTTTGGGGCTCTGGCTCCTGCTGCCTCATTTTCTCTCTGCTCTCTACTGAAATTCCTCTATTTGCTGATCTAAATAAACCCCATTCTGCAGCATCCAGACCTTCCCAAAACACATCAGAATCCTGGAGGTGCTGCAATCCAGCATCAGAGCTGGCTGCCTGAACTGGGCACAAACCACATTCCAGGTGTGAATTCCAGGCGTTTTTTTTGTTGTTTTTTTTCCCCCTCAGGCTCCATTTCATGGTTTTCCACACGGAGGAATTCCACGACGTGCTGAGGATCTGGGATGGGCCGGTGGAGAACGGGATCCTGCTGAAGGAGATGAGCGGCTCGGGGCTGCCCGGGGACATCCACAGCACCTTCAACTCCGTCATCCTGCAGTTCAACACCGACTTCTTCACCAGCAAACAGGGCTTTGCCATCCAGTTCTCAGGTGGGATGTGCGGGGGTTCCTCAAAAACACGGCCAGACCCCGAGGGAAACCCCAGCCAAAGCCAGAGAGAAAATCCAGCCAAAGCCAGAGAGAAAATCCAGCCAAAGCCAGAGAGAAAATCCAGCCAAAGCCACAGGGAAAATCCAGCCAAAGCCACAGGGAAAATTCAGCCAAAGCCAGAGAGAAAATCCAGCCAAAGCCAGAGAGAAAATTCAGCCAAAGCCAGAGAGAAATCCCAAACAAACCCAGAGAGAAATCCCAAACAAACCCAGAGAGAAATCCCAAACAAACCCAGAGAGAAATCCCAAACAAACCCAGAGAGAAAATCCAACCAAACCCAGAGAGAAAATTCAGCCAAACCCAGAGAGAAATCCTGACCAAACCCAGAGCAAAAATCCAACCAAAGCCAGAGCAAAAATCCAACCAAACCTAGAGGGAAAATCCAGCCAAACCCAGAGAGAAATCCCAACTAAACCCAGAGAGAAATCCCAAACAAACCCAGAGAGAAATCCCAAACAAACCCAGAGAGAAATCCTGACCAAACCCAGAGAGAAATCCCAAGCAAACCCAGAGAGAAAATCCAACCAAAGCCAGAGAGAAAATTAAGCCAAACCCAGAGAGAAATCCCGACCAAACCCAGAGAGAAATCCTGACCAAACCCAGAGAGAAATCCTGACCAAACCCAGAGAGAAATCCTGACCAAACCCAGAGAGAAATCCCAACTAAACCCAGAGAGAAATCCCAACTAAACCCAGAGAGAAATCCCAAACAAACCCAGAGAGAAAATCCAACCAAAGCCAGAGAGAAAATCCAGCCAAAACCAGAGAGAAAATTCAGCCAAACCCAGAGAGAAATCCCAACCAAAACCAGAGAGAAATCCTGACCAAACCCAGAGAGAAATCCTGACCAAACCCAGAGAGAAATCCCAACTAAGCCCAGAGAGAAATCCCAACTAAACCCAGAGAGAAATACCAAACAAACCCAGAGAGAAATCCCAAAAAAACCCAGAGAGAAAATCCAGCCAAAGCCAGAGGGAAAATTCAGCCAAACCCAGAGAGAAAATTCAGCCAAAGCCAGAGCAAAAATCCAAACAAAGCCAAAGAGAAATCCCGACCAAACCCAGAGAGAAATCCCAACCAAACCCAGAGAGAAATCCTGACCAAACCCAGAGCAAAAATCTAACCAAACCTAGAGGAAAAATCCAACCAAACCCAAAGAGAAATCCCGACCAAACTTAGAGGGAAAATCCCGGAGAGAAATCCCAAGCAAGCCCAGCTTTGCTGGGCAGAAATTCCAGGTGTGTCCCACAGGGTGAGCAGGTGACACTGCAGTGGCCACTTAGTCACTTTCATAATAAATAAACAGAAAATGAAGTCTATTAGACCATTCACTAATCACTTATTTACCACCTAATTACATCTATTCATTATGTAATTTATTACAAATATAACTCGCAGTGTTGCTGTGAAGATAAAAATTCATAAAAGCCGAAGCAGGTTGATATTTATGAAACTAAAATACAACATTCATGGGCTACAGCCACTGTAAAAAATGACCTGCACATCCTGGGAGCTGGGAACCCCTCATTTCCTGGGCAGCACAAACATCAGCCTGCAGGAAATCATTATTTTACAGCTCTACATTTGCACGGTTTTTCCTCCCTGAGCTCCATCCTGTGAGGATCATTAATGGTGAGCAGTTAGAGGTTTGAAATTAGGATTGTGGAAGTCATTCTTTTCATTGCTCCCTGACCCGTGGCCTTCACAAGGCACTGCTCAGTTCTGTTTGCTCCCTTTGAAGGATCTCTTTTTTTTCGTGGCTGGGTTTGGATTGGAAAATCAAAACTTGCTTTTAAAGCATGGACTCGGTTAATACACAAATTCCTTTACTTTTGTGTCTCTTTTTGGGTGCAGACTCTGAAAATAGGGGGAAATCTCGTGTATTTTGTCCTGGCAGTGAATTCTGTGCCCTCTCTGCCCTCAGAGTGAGGAACCTGGCAGTGAGACAGAGTAGAAAACCCTGGAATACACAAAGAGAAATTCCAGCAATTTTCCACCCCAAATTTCCAGGCCCCTCAAATTCACCCTGGCAGCTTCCCCCAGGTGTCCTGGGAGGGGCTGGGCCCTGAAAGCCAAATCTGTTTAAACTCCCCCAGATTGGGTCCCTTGGGATTCAGGGCACAAAAATCTCCGTGTCCTGCTCCAGTCTGGCTTTGCTGAGTCTGGCTGCTCCCACCTGAGCCCCAGCCCTGCAAACACATTCCTTTCAATTATTTCGGGTGATATGTTCCAATGTTTGCTGAGGGTTCCAGGTTTGTGCAGTTGTTTTGGAGAGATAACAAACAGGGAGTGGTTGGGCGAGTGATGATGTGACTTTCCCTGGACTGAGACACATTGAAACGTCTTCCCAAGTTGGTTTTTTTTTGTTTGTTTGTTTTCCATAACTTGGTGTCCAGGGTGCCTTGCTTGGCTGGGGGGACAAGCCAGCATTTTGGGGAGAATTTCTGCTGGATTTCCGAGCTTTGGGGTGATCCAGACAGAGCTTTGTGTCACCCAGCACAGCGGTGCCATCCTGGGGTGGTTTTTTTGCCAGATTTGTGTCTCGTCCAGCCTGGGCTGTTAACTTCCTTATCTCCAGCTGCACAGAGAGACAGGGATTTCCTCTGGCTCTTTCAAGAGCAGCTTTCTCTAAACTGCCTGGGTGTAACAGACTCTCATCAACTTAGCAGGAAATAAGCTCCTGATCTGGAGCTGGGCTTTATTGACTGCTCCTGCTCAAAGCCTTTGTTCAGCAGGTGTGACTAAGCAGCCAGACCTGAGCTCAGACCTGTCCACTTTGGGATCTCGGGAGCTTTAATGAGGTGGATAAGCTCACAAAACTCCTATTACTCCAGGATTTTCCCTGCTGGTAAATCCTTGTGGTGTTGGCAGAGCTTGAGCTCAGGCAGCAGCAGCGAAGCTTCGCCTGTCCCCAGCTCAGGGGACATCTCAGACCTCAAAGAGAGGCAGCAACAGGTCTGGAAGGGAAACAAACACGTTTCTGAAAGGTCAGGCTTGATGCTTCACGGATCTTGAGGCGAAATTTCTCTGCCACTCAGGGGAAGGTGTGAAGTGCTGGTGGCTGAGTTGATTTTGCAGCATGTGCCTGGCACAGAACTCTCCAAAAACGCCGTGCAAGATCAGTGGGTGTCTGGCCCGATGAAGCAAACAGCCATGTGCACAATTCCACATCAAAGCTGCTCCCTGGGTACTGCTCTTGAACTTGCTGGTCCCCAGAGCCTTCCCCAGCTGGAGTGGCAGATGCTCAGAGCAAAGGGAAAGGCACTTTTTGTATGTTTGTATGGGGGGAACGTTATGGGATGCTGAGGGAGGAGGGATGGGGAACAAGAGAGAGAAAGGACAGCAACACACACGGACTTTTTTTGGGGAAAAAAGGCCAATTTATTGTACAGACAGCCCGGATTTAAAGTGTGTCAGTGCAGCCAGGACAGGACAGGAGCTCATGGGACAATTGGGAAAAACATCCTTGGGACAGTGCCTCAGGATGTGTCCCACGGCAAAGACACCAGGGGTTAATGTTGGTGATGAATTCCACTCTGTTTGTCACCGTGTTGTCACCCTGGGAGACTCCTCCCTAACTGAAGCTGCAGTCAGCTTGGCAGCCTGGGAATGGAGCTGAGAGTCAGGAGAAATCCAGGCCTGGAGAGAATTCCCAAGCTGGAATTCCCCAACTCTCTAAATGTGTGTGTCCACAAACAAGGCATGGCCTGGATGTCTGGGCACGGACAGAGCCTCGGGAGAGGCAGTGCTGGGCTGTTAAATAAACGTGGATATTCAAGATGTGCTTTTGATTCCCTTCAGTCTCCACGGCCACTTCCTGCAATGACCCAGGAATTCCCCAGAACGGGAGCAGGAGTGGGGACAGCAGAGAGGCCGGGGACACCATCACCTTCCAGTGCAACCCCGGCTATGCCCTGCAAGGGCAGCCCCAGATCACCTGTGTGCAGATCCACAACAGGTTCTTCTGGCAGCCAGACCCGCCCACCTGCACAGGTACGGACACGGGGCTGGGATCCGGGCACAGGGACACGGGGCTGGGATCCGGGCACAGGGACACGGGGCTGGGATTTGGGCACAGGGACACGGGGCTGGGATCCGGGCACAGGGACACGGGGCTGGGATCCGGGCACAGGGACACGGGGCTGGGATCCGGGCACAGGGACACGGGGCTGGGATCCGGGCACAGGGACACAGGGCTGGGATCCGGGCACAGGGACACGGGGCTGGGATCTGGGCACAGGGACACGGGGCTGGGATCTGGGCACAGGGACACGGGGCTGGGATCTGGGCACAGGGACACGGGGCTGGGATCCGGGCACAGGGACACGGGGCTGGGATCTGGGCACAGGGACACGGGGCTGGGATCTGGGCACAGGGACACGGGGCTGGGATCTGAATCCATGGACACGGGGCTGGGGTCTGAATCCATGGACACGGGGCTGGGATCTGAATCCATGGACACGGGGCTGGGATCTGAATCCATGGACACGGGGCTGGGGTCTGAATCCATGGACACGGGGCTGGGATCTGAATCCATGGACATGGATCCCTGTTCTGAATTCATGGACACAGGTCTGTGATCTGAGCACATGGACACAGATCCACGTTCTGAATCAATGGACACAGATCCATGATCTGGGCAAACAGACACAGACCTGTGATCTGAATTCATGGATACAAATCCCTGACCTGAATCCATGGTCACAGATCCATGTCCTGAATCCATGGACACAGATCCCTGTCCTGAGCACAGAGACACAAATCCCTGTCCTGGGCACACAGACACAGATCCATGTCCTGAATCCATGGACACAGATCCCTGTCCTGAGCACACAGACACAAATCCCTGTCCTGGGCTCATGGTCACAGATCCATGATCTAAACCCATGGACACAGATCCATGATCTAAACCCATGGACACAGATCTGTGATCTAAACCCATGGACACAGATCCATGATCTAAACCCATGGACACAGATCTGTGATCTAAACCCATGGACACAGATCCATGATCTAAACCCCTGGACACAGATCTGTCATCTAAACCCATGGACACAAATCTGTCATCTAAACCCATGGACACAGAACCATGATCTAAACCCATGGACACAGAACCATGATCTAAACCCATGGACACAGAACCATGATCTAAACCCATGGACACAGATCCACGTCCTGAACCCTGCTGTAAAATTTCACCCCACACATCTTAAAAAATTAAGAAATACTTTTTAAAATATCCTTCAGGTGTCCAGAGCTGTGATTTTAAAAAGCGCTGATTTTCTAATACTTCAAATTGTGTTTGCTGTTTATTTTCCAGCCAATTTTAATGTGAAGTGACAAAATATTTGGAGGAATAATCAGTGAAATATCAGTAACTGGGGGAGAGGTGGGCTGGTTAGAGCTAAACCGGGAAAACTCAGTGTTAAATCTGGGGCTGATTTGGGGTATTTAGCATTTCAAACACGTTTTCTCCTCTTTGTGGCACAACTGCTGAACAATCCGGGCTGGGAGAGCCCCGGGGGGTTTGGGCCATTTGAATCCTGCATCCCTCCCAACCCCAGGCAGCACTGGCTGGGACCAGCTCCTGCTTCCAATCCTTTGGAGACTCCGGGTGGGATTTTCAAAGGAATCCGAGGGTGTTGAACACTTGTCTCCCTCAGGCTTTTCAAACACGAGTCCTTCGAGTTCAGTTTCTTCAGAGTTTTCCCCCGACGTTGCAGCCTGGGAGGGGAAGGCACCCTTGGGGTTAACGTTAGGGTGAATGGGCACAGGAGAGGTGCTGCTGTGTTCATTTTTGGGGGCCTTTTCAGCCGAATTTTCCATGTCTGTGCTGTGATTTCCTGGTGTGTCCCACGGGGATAAAAATTCTCCGTGCCTGAGTCTGGGCTTGGTTGAAGAAATTGCTTTAAAGCTTTGGAGAAGGGTCTCTAATCTCTATTTGGATATTTCCAGACCAGCCCCAAGGGGTTTTTCCCTGATATTTTTCTTCTCAAAGCCCACAGGACAATCCCATGTGCTCATTCCTTCATGGAAGATCCTTCCAAGATTTATCCCATCATTTCTGTCCCATCCCAGCTCATCTCCCACTCTGTAGCTGCTGTCAGACCCCCACAAGCTGTGCTGTCCTTGCTCTCATCCCATCCCAAATGTGGGGGGGCTGGTGGCTATTCCAAGGTATTTTTGGCAGGTCTTCATCCAAATTTTCCATATCTGTGCTGTGATTTCCTGGTGTGTCCCAGAAGTCTCCATTCTTGGACTTGGAGGTCCTTAGAAATGTCTCTAATCCCTACTGGGACATTTCTAGACCAGCCCCACTGGGTTTTACATGATATTTTTCTTGATATTTTTCTTGATATTTTTCTTGATATTTTTCTTGATATTTTTCTTGATATTTTTCTTGATATTTTTCTTGATATTTTTCTTGATATTTGTCTTGATATTTTTCTTGATATTTTTCTTGATACTTTTCTTGATATTTTTCTTGATATTTTTCTTGATATTTTTCTTGATATTTTTCTTGATCAAAGCCCACAGGGCAATCCCTTGTGCTTGCTCCTTCATGGGAGATCCTTCCAAGATTTATCCCATCATTTCTGTCCCATCCCAGCTCATCTCCCACTCTGTAGCTGCTGTCAGACCCTCCTTCCTCTCACCCCACCCCAAATGTGTGAGGGTTGATCTGGGCAATCTCAGAGCATCCACCCTCACGAGGATCCTGCAGAATAAAACTGACAGGAAAAAAAAAAAAATCAGTCATGTTTTGCCACAGTGGGAAACACGAGCAGGCACTTTGAGCCTTAAAAAAAAAGGTAATAATTGATTTTTCAATCAGCTCGGCATTTAATGTGCTGGGAAGTGGAGTAAACACAACCAAAGCCATTTAGACCCAGATGTGTTTTCACCTCGTTACAAGAGAACAGGCCTTGACAGGGAGCTCCATAAATGCAGCAGAAAAGTGGGAAATTTCCCTCTCTCTCCTGCTGGCTCCTCACTGATGGGTTTTTTTGAAGGGTGTGGTGGCATCCAGAGCTCTGTGTGTCCCCTGTGGAGTGACAGAGCCACCACAACCTCGTGTCACACGTGAGCCTCAGGGTCACTTCCCACCAAAAATATATAAAATAGAGGATTCTGTGCTGTTCTAATCCCTGTCTCTATCACATCTCTGTCTTTTTTTTTTCCATTCCTGCTTCCCATGTGCTGCTTTTGAGCTCTCTCTGCTCCCAATCCTGACCCGTGGCTGGTTTTCCACAGCTCCCTGTGGAGGGATCCTGACAGGTCCAGCTGGGGTGATCCTGTCCCCGCAGTATCCCGAGCCATATCCCCCAGGGAAGGAGTGTGACTGGAAGCTGACAGTGTCCCCTGACTATGTCATTGCCCTGGTGTTCAACGTGTGAGTACCTGCTGCAGTCTGCTTCTCATTAATGGTATATTCTCTTATTGCCCAATTAATGCTTTAATCCACAATTTTACCCTCCCACCCAGCTTGGCAATCGATCCTGAATTCCCTGTCAGTCCTGCTTTGTGCCAGCCCCCTGCTCAGAATTCCCCCTTTGGAAATTCCCTAAAAATGGACCTCTCATTAATCCATGGGACCCAGTTTTCCCTCCCTGCCTCCCTCCTTGGACAGTGCCTTTGTGAACCCTCCCCTCTACCAGAATTTCTCCAGTTTTCTAGGAATCTGTGCCTTCCTCTTGAACCTCCCCCATATTTAAGTTGTTGCACCTTTGCCATTTTTGTGTTTTTCCCCCCGGATTCCCCAAAGTAATAAATCCCACGGGTTTGGTGCCATGGCCCTGGGGACGCGGAGCAGGGAGGGATGGTCTGGGTGTGGGTCCTGAACTCTGGGAAGGAACCAACCCAAAACTGATGGAATTGCCTCATTCCCATGAATAATCTGGGAACAGGGTGGGAGATCCTCATATTGCAGCTGCAGCTCCTCTGGGATACAGAAAACATGATCTGGGTGTGGATGTCCTGAACTCTGGGAAGGAACCAACCCAAAACTGATGGAACTGTCCCATTCCCATGGATAATCTGTTCCCAGATTTTTTTTTTGGGGGGGAGATCCTCATATTGCAGCTGCAGCTCCTCTTTGACACACACAACCTGGTCTGGGTGTGATGTCCTGAACTCTGGGAAGGAGACAACCCAAAGCTGATGGAACTGTCCCATTCCCATGGATAATCTGTTCCCAGCCTTTTTTTGAGGGGAGATCCTCATATTCCAGCTACAGCTCCTCTTGGATGCACAGAATCTGATTTCAGGATGTGATGTCCTGAACTCTGGAAGAAACAAACCCAAAACTGATGGAACTGTCCCATTCCCATCCATAATCTGTTCCCAGATTTTTTTGGGGGGGGGGAGGGTAGATCCTCATATTGCAGCAGCAGCTCCTCTTTGATACAGAAAACATGATCTGGGTGTGGATGTCCTGAACTCTGGAATGAACCAACCCAAAACTGATGGAAATCTCCTATTCCCATCCATAATCTGTTCCCAGATTTTTTTGGGGGGGGAAAAGATCCTCATATTGCAGCTGCAGCTCCTCTTTGACACACAGAATCTGATTTCAGGGTGTGGATGTCCTGAACTCTGGAAGGAACAAACCCAAAACTGATGGAACTGTCCCATTCCCATGGATAATCTGTTCCCAATTTTTTTTTTTTTGGGGGGGGGCAGATCCTCATATTGCAGCTGCAGCTCCTCTTGGATACAGAAAACATGATCTGGGTGTGATGTCCTGAACTCTGGGAAGGAGACAACCCAAAGCTGATGGAACTGTCCCATCCCATGGATAATCTGTTCCCAGCCTTTTTTTGAGGGGAGATCCTCATATTGCAGCTACAGCTCCTCTTGGATGCACAGAATCTGATTTCAGGGTGTGATGTCCTGAACTCTGGAAGGAGCCAACCCAAAACTGATGGAACTGTCCCATTCCCATCCATAATCTGTTCCCAGATTTTTTTTGGGGGGGAAAGATCCTCGTGGATGCACAGAATCTGGTACAGCCCAGGAATCCCTGCAGCAGCTCTGGCTCGGGCTCTGTCCCCTGACTCCATCCCCACTCCTGGATTCCCCCCTTTCCTCCTTCCAGGGGGAATTCTAGCGTTTTTCCACCCCCAAAGCAGAGGGTGGAGAAAAGGAGGGAAGGATTCCCTCTCACCCAAAGCAGTGGGGGGAGAGAGAGGGAGGTGAAGAGGAATGGAAACAGGAAAAGAGGAAAAGCGGTGCTCAAAGTGTCCAGAAGGGCTGGAGGCAGGAATATCCTCTGCCTGGCAGGATTTTGGAGCAGGAGCAGCTGCCAGCAATGTCCTGCTTGTGCACAGCTTTGGAACAATCAATCCCTGCCCTGAGGTTCCACATCCCACCATCTCCACCCCGAGCTCTCCAGGGACGTGTCCCTACCCCAAACTTTTCTCCTTTGCTTTTGCAGCTTCAGCCTGGAGCCTGGCTACGACTTCCTGCACATTTATGACGGGCCTGACTCGCTGAGCCCCCTGATCGGGAGTTTTTATGGCTCCCAGCTCCCAGAGAGGATCGAGAGCAGCAGCAACAATCTTTTCCTGGCGTTCCGCAGCGACGCCTCCGTCAGCAACGCCGGCTTTGTCATCGAGTACACAGGTGAGGGCTGGCAGCACACCTGGCCCAGGTGTGCCCACCTGGCGCGTTCCCTGAGTTTGTTCCCGGATTATTCCTCTTTGGAACAAGCGGGAGAGGCTGTGGATGCTGTGGGGAACTCTCCCAAGGGGAATTCTGGTGTTTTGTGCCCCCAAAGCAGAAGGTGGAGAAAGGAAGGGAAGGAATCCCTCTCGCCCAAAGCACTGGGAGGTTGAGGAGGGATGGAGTGAAACGGGAAAAGTGGTGCTCAAAGTGTCCAAAATTTGTGCATCGAGACCCCACTGAGCCCAGGAGAACCCAGGATTGCAGGATTTAAAGGCTGAGGATACAAGTGTGTGATGGGCAGTGGGGGGTGACCAGTCTGTGGCTCCCAAAACAGGGAATTGGTGCTGTGGGAAAAAAAAAAAAAATCCATCTTTTTGTGCCCCATTCACCTGGATCACCTGGTGCAGCTGCTGTGGACAGGAAACCACGGCATCATCTGATTTTTCATGCAGAGAAGCAAAAGCAAGACCTGTGGGCTTTACAGTTTCCTGTTTCTCCTTCCACACCTTCCCCAAAATCTGAGAGCCCCTGATTTAATGCTTAAGCACACTTGAATTGTTCCCAGAGCCACTGCTCTCAGAAAAACCCTTGTCTTTAATGAGCAATTTCCAAATGACAAAAGAGCAGGATTAATCAAAGCCTCTAATTATATTGCAGGCAGGGAAAAAAAAAAAAAAAAAAAAAGAGAAAGGGAAAGAAAAACACCAAAGAAATAAAAGGTGTTAGAAGAAGGAAAGAAATATCTGAGTCCTGACAGCTCTGTAGTGTTCCCTGGAATTTTTATAAGGAAATGGGATTTTAAATGCAGATAATTTTTCACTCTCTACCTGCCAGGAGGGTGGAGCAAGGGAACAGGGACAGGATGAGAGGGAACAACCTCAGGTTGTGCCAGAGAAATTCCACCAGCAGGAATTTCTGCATGGGGAGGGTGGTCAGGGATTGGAAGGGGTGGAATCCTCATCCTTGGAGGTGACCAAGGACATGGGACAAGGAATAAATAAAAGAATTCCCAGACTGGTTTGGGTTGGAAAGGACCTTAAAACTGCAGCTTCCACTGTCCCAGATTGCTCCAAGTTCCATCCAGCCTGGCCTTGGACACTTCCAGGGATGGGGAATGATTTTTCTGTGCCAAGGCTTCCCCATCTCAAATATGATTTATCCCTCTGGCACTCAGTGCTCTGAGCTGGTGGGTCACAGCTTGGACTCGATGATCCTGAAGGGATTTTCCAGCCTCAGCAATCCTGGGATTGTGTGAAATGCAAGTTTTGCCTCACTGCTTGGGTTTTGGGTGCCTGTGTGGGAGCTGGAGCCTCCCTCCTCCCAGTGCTCCACAGGAGGGTCGGGAGCAAAATCCAAAATCCAAACCAAATCCAAAATCCAGCCCCTGCAAATGGTGCCTTGTGAAAAATCCCACAAATTCCCAGCCTAAAAAAAAAAAAACCCCTCCCATTTCACTGAGGGGCTGTGTCAGAGGAGTAAAAATCCCGGGAATTCTTTCCCTGCAGAGAACCCTCGGGAGTCCTGCTTTGACCCGGGGTCCATCAAGAACGGCACCAGGGTGGGCACGGACCTGAAGCTGGGCTCCACCATCACCTTCTACTGTGACGGGGGCTACGACATCGAGGGGGGCCCCACCCTCACCTGTGTCATGGGAGGGGATGGGAAACCCACCTGGAACAAGCCTCGCCCCACCTGTACAGGTAAATCCCGTGGGAAAGGGCGGGGGGAGGGATCTGCCCCTTGGAGAAATGGGTGTTGAGGTTAGAGGGGTTTTCTCCGTGTTCCACCATTGTTTGTAGGGGTTTTGCAGGAATTATTTGCCATCATTTATCAGGGTTTTAACAGCTCTTCTTTTAGCAGGAGGAGATGATTTCTGGGAGTTTTCTTGAGGTTTCTTTGGAGGGAGATGGGAAACTGGACACGGATGACACAGGGCAGGAGTCAGGAATCCACTTAAACCCTGCCTAAACCTGATCCTTGCTAATCCAAACCTCCAGTCTTGGGTGTTCCTGAGCAGGGGCAGAGCTCAGTGATAAAACAAAGGAGTTTTTTTAGGGTTTCTCCGTGGTTTTGTTTCCTGACCTCATGGTTTGCAGTCAGACTTGAGCTGAGAAGGGAATCAAGAGGCAGCTGGTGGGGGGAAGGAGTGAAATCCCTAATTTGGGAAGGCTCTGGCAGGGGAAACTGAGGAAAGGTGGGAAAAGGAGCTCATCCCGAGCTGTGAGGTGGGGAACAGTGCAAACCCCACATTAATGGCGTGGTTTGACAATTCCACGTGGAGCCAACGTGAGCTCAGGGTGGGATAAACCTGATTTTCCCAACGAGAACTTTCAGGGAGCAGCACGTGGAGCAGGGAATGGTGGCTGGGGACATTTCCAGGCTCCAGGGATGCTCCACGATCCTTTCCCTTGCAGCTCCCTGTGGAGGGCAGTACACGGGCTCGGATGGAGTCGTCCTGTCCCCAAATTATCCCCAAAACTACACCAGTGGCCAGGTGTGCCTGTACTCCATCGTCGTGCCCAAGGACTACGGTACCCGGCTTGGAATTTTTATGGCATTCTCTTCTTGCAGCTCTCATTTGCTGGGGTTTTAATTAGAATTTTTTTTATAAGTGCATCAAGAGCTGGAGATGGGGCAGATGGGAGAGTTACAAGTGGTGCTGTTGGGTGCTCTTTGTGCTGGAGTCGGAGAAAATTCTGGATTTGTCCAGGTTTTTTTTGTCCAAAGTTCAACCCGACAGGAGGCAATTACAGCTAATTAACAATTATTGTCCCTCGGTGGCATTCTGCACCTCGAGCTCTGTAGGCAGGGAGAGGGGATGAGTCACAGAAAACTCCCAGTGGGCTGGGAATCAGTGGGAAAATGTGGCAGTGAATTTTGGGGGGGGGATAATTAAAGGGCTCCCATTTTTCCAGGCTGTCCCTCAGGCCTTGTCCCCGCCTGGAATAAAGGCACGGGACAAAGGCTGTGCTGGGAAAATAAATCCCAGTTTGGGATGCTGGGAAAATGGATCCCAGTTTGGGATGCTGGGAAAATAAATCCCAGTTTGGGATGCTGGGAAAATAGATCCCAGTTTGGGATGCTGGGAAAACGGATCCCAGTTTGGGATGCTGGGAAAATGGATCCCAGTTTGGGATGCTGGGAAAATGGATCCCAGTTTGGGATGCTGGGAAAATAAATCCCAGTTTGGAATGCTGGGAAAATAGATCCCAGTTTGGAATGCTGGGAAAATAAATCCCAGTTTGGGATGCTGGGAAAATAGATCCCAGTTTGGGATGCTGGGAAAATAGATCCCAGTTTGGGATGCTGGGAAAATGGATCCCAGTTTGGGATGCTGGGAAAATAAATCCCAATTTGGAATGCTGGGAAAATAGATCCCAATTTGGAATGCTGGGGGTCCTGTGCAGGGCCAGGGGTTGGACTCGAGGGTCCCTGGGGTCTGTTTCAGCTCAGGGGGTTCTGTGAGTCCATGAAAATGCCTTGGCTGCATGGCCTGGCTGTGTAGGGTGGTGGTAGGGACAGCAGTGGGGCAGCAGTGGGGTGATGGTGGGGACAGCAATGGGATGGCAGTGGGGTCAGCAAGGGGATGGCAGTGGGGACAGCAGTGGGGTGATAGTGGGGACAGCAATGGGATGGCAGGAGGATGGCAGGGGGATGGGAGGGGACAGCAGGAGAGTGACATGAGGGTGACAATGGGGACAGCACTGGGATGGAGTGGGGACAGCAGTGTGGTGACATCAGTGTGATGGCACTGGGGACAGCAGTGGGGGGACAGTGTGATGATGCTCTGGACAGTGTGGTGACACTGGGGACAGCAGTAGGACGACAGTAGGGACAGCAGTGGTGGGACAATGGTGACAGCAGTGTGGTGACCCTGGGGACAGCACTGGGATGGAGTGGGGACAGCAGTGGGGGGGACAGTGTGGTGATGCTCTGGACAGCAGTGTGGTGACACTGGGGACAGCAGTGTGAGGACAATGGTGACAGCAGTGTGGTGACACTGGGGACAGCAGTGTGGTGACCCTGGGGACAACAGTTTGGTGACACTGGGGACAGCAGTGTGGGGACAATGGTGACAGCAGTGTGGGGACAGTGGTGACAACAGTGTGGTGACCCTGGGGACAGCAGTGTGGGGACAATGGTGACAGCAGTGTGGGGACACTGGGGACAGCAGTAGGATGACAATAGGGACAGCAGTGGTGGGACAATGGTGACAGCAGTGTGGTGACCCTGGGGACAGCAGTGTGGTGACAATGGTGACAGCAGTGTGGTGACAATGGGGACAGCAGTGTGGTGACCCTGGGGACAACAGTGTGGGGACACTGGGGACAGCAGTGTGGTGACCCTGGGGACAGCAGTGGCCGGTCCCAGCCCGCTCCCTGTCCCCGTCCCCGTCCCCGTCCCTGTCCCCGCAGTGCTCTTCGGGCAGTTCGCCTTTTTCCAGACAGCTCTCAATGACGTGGTGGAGGTGCACGATGGCCCCACGCAGCACTCGAGGCTGCTCAGCTCCCTCTCGGGCTCTCACTCAGGTAGGGAGCTGCTCCCTGTCCCTGTCCCTGTCCCTGTCCCTGTCCCCTGTCCCCGTCCCTGTCCCCCGTCCCTGTCCCCCTGTCCCCTGTCCCTGTCCCCCGTCCCCTGTTCCCTGTCCCCCGTCCCTGTCCCCCGTCCCTGTCCCCTGTCCCCTGTCCCCGTCCCTGTCCCTGTCCCTGTCCCCGTCCCTGTCCCTGTCCCCTGTCCCTGTCCCTGTCCCCGTCCCCGTCCCCGTCCCTGTCCCCCGTCCCTGTCCCCTGTCCCTGTCCCCCGTCCCTGTCCCTGTCCCTGTCCCCCGTCCCTGTCCCCTGTTCCCTGTCCCCCGTCCCTGTCCCCCGTCCCTGTCCCCCGTCCCTGTCCCCCGTCCCTGTCCCCATCCCTGTCCCCTGTCCCCGTCCCCGTCCCTGTCCCCTGTCCCTGTCCCTGCTGGGGAAAGCAGCTCTGTCACAGCTGACAGCCACCACCTGCTCCCTGTGTCCTGGGAGTGTCACCCATCCCTCACCTCTGTCTCTCCCGTTTTTCCCTCCTCCCCATCCAGGGGAATCTTTGCCGTTGGCCACCACCAACCAGATCCTCATCAAGTTCAGCTCCAAGGGTCAATCCACAGCCAAAGGATTCCATTTTGTCTACCAAGGTGAGTTCAGGTGTGTTCTGGAATGTCCTCGGGTCACTCGCTGAGTGTCCTGAGCTGCTTTTGGTGTCTGGGGGTTCTGAGCAGGGAGTATCCCAGGGAATTGGGATTCCTGTGGGGGCAGAGCTCTGGCAGGGCTGTCTGGCTGCTCTGGGTATTTCGTATTCCCCCCTTTCATTCCCGCTCAGCCTGAACCCTGCACATCCCAGGATTAGCATCAGCCCCATGCTGATGTCACGCCCGGAGTCACACAGGGAATTTGGAGATTTACCCCGCAGCAATTCTTCCCAGTGGCGTTTTTAGCACTTTGCTGGGTGTAAGCAGCTGAAACCCCCGTCTGGCAGCTCAGAAATCCTCCCTGTGTGCGTGTCACAGGCTCGGGGCTGTCACACTCCTGCCCCTCGATCCTCTCAGTAACAGCTTTGTGCTGCTCTGGGCGAGAACAACTCGGGGATTTTATGGGAGTAAATAGCGAATGATGCACGAACAGAGGGAGAACAGAAGGGATTTCTCACCCACGTGCTCCCTGGAGTTATCTGTGGGAACATCCAGGCTTGTGCTGCAAAGAGGGGACAGACACTGGCATGACCTGAGCCCTCTCCAGGGGTGAAGCAAAGCGTGGTTTGGATTTTGGAGTAGTTTGAGATCCCTTCTCTCGAATTGCTGCCTAACGAGTGTGAAACAGCCGTGGTTGTGATTGTAATCTTCAAAGAGCTCAGCAGAGCGAAGGTTTTGATGAAAGCAGGGAAGGTTTCCTCCTCCCTCGTGCAAGAGCTGCATGGGAAGCAAGAGGAAAAGGGCAAGGCAGCCCTGATTTGGATCTGCCTGGCCAGACTCTAATTAGCTAAACACTCATAAATTTCAAGCAACTCAGAGGAAAATATTAATTGAATTTTTACTCGGCAATAGACCTGGTTTTTTTGATGAGTTTTTCCCCCTCACTTATCTGCCAGACTCATTCCTGTCTTTGACTTTAATTCCAAGTACTCAACAGGAATATCAACAATTTCAGCACCATCACAACTTAAATCCCCCTTTTCTCTCTTTTCCCAAGAAGATTTTTTCCAATTGCTGTTCCTTCAGGGAGCTGAGGAACCCAAAGAGTTCCCCACAGGGGCTCCTGAATTGGGTGACAAAACAACTTTTTGGGAAGCCACTGCCAAATCCTTTGGTTTCCCTGGGTAAAAACAACCTTTTGATGTGGGGAAAGTTCTCAGGAGGGAGGCAGCAGGGAGGGTTCTCAATGTCCCAACTGTTTTTATTTCAGATATTGAGTCATTTAATCATTAAGGTCGGAAAAAAACCTCCAAGACTGAAATTTTCTTTCTCTCCTCAGTGCTCGTGCTTGGATTCAGCTCATCTTTGGGGTTTAGGTGCTTTGGGATTTAGCAATGATCAGTCAATGGTCGTGCTTGGATTCAGGCATTCTTTAGGATTTAGATACTTTGGGGTTTAGGAGTAATCACTCGATGGTCATGCCTGGATTAAGCCAATCTTTGGGATTTAGGTAAAATCAGTCAATGTTTGGATTCAGCTCCTCTCTGGGGCTTAGGAATCATCAATGGTTATGGTTGGATTCAGCCCCACACTGGGATTTAGGGACTTTGGGGTTTAGGAGTGATCAGGTAATGATCATATTTGGATTCAGCCCCTCTTTGTGGTTTGGATACTTTGGGGTTTTAGGTACAATCAGTCAGTGGTCGTGTCTGGATTCAGCCCCTCTGGAATTTTGGTACAATCAGTCACTGCTCATGTTTGGATTCAGCCCCTCTTTGAGGTTTAGATACCTTGGGATTTAGGAGCAATCAGTCAATGGTCATGTTCACATTCAGCCCCAGTACTCTGGGGTTTAGGTACAATCAGTCACTGGTCATGTTTGGATTCAGCCCAAATACTTTATTTAGGGGTTTAGGTGCAATCAGTCAACGGCCAAGTTTGGGTTCAGCCCTTCCTTGGGATTTAGGTACAATCAGTTAGTGGTCAAGTTTGGATTCAGCCCCTCCTTAGGGTTTAGGTACAATCAGTCAATGGTCACATTTAGGTTCAGCCCTTCCTTGGGGTTTAGATACTTGAGGAATTAGGTAGGATTTAGTCAGTAGCCATGTTTGGATTCAGCCCAAATACTTTAGGGTTTTAGGTACAATCAGTCACTGGCCAAGTTTGGATTCAGCCTCTCTTTGGGGTTTAGATACTTCAGGTTTTAAGTATGATCAGTCAATGGTCGTGTTCACATTCAGCATCAATACTTTGGGGTTTTAGGTACAATCAGTCAATGGTCATGTTTGGTTTCAGCCCCTTTTTGGGGTTTAGATACTTCGGGTTTTAGGTACGATCAGTCACTGGTCACGTTTGGATTCAGCCTTGATACTTTAGGGTTTTAGGTACAATCAGTCAACAGCCAAATTTACATTCAACCCTCCTTGGAGTTTAGGTACAATCAGTCAATGGCCAAGTTTGGATTCAACCTCTCTTTGGGGTTTAGGTACAATCAGCCAATGGCCAAGTTTGGGTTCAGCCTTTCCTTGGGGTTTAGGTGCAATCAATCACTGGTCATGTTTGGGTTCAGCCCCAATACTTTAGGGTTTTAGGTACAATCAGTCAACAGCCAAATTTACATTCAGCACCTCCTTGGGGTTTAGGCACAATCAGTCAATGGCCAAGTTTGGGTTCAGCCCCAATATTTTAGGGTTTTAGGCACAATCAGTCACTGGTCACGTTTGGATTCAGCCCCAATATTTTAGGGGTTTAGGCACAATCAGTCACTGGTCACGTTTGGGTTCAGCCCCAATATTTTAGGGTTTTAGGTACAATCAGTCACTGGTCACGTTTGGGTTCAGCCCCAATATTTTAGGGGTTTAGGCACAATCAGTCACTGGTCATGTTTGGTTTCAGCCCCGATACTTTGTGGTTTAGGCACGATCAGTCAACAGCCAAGTCCGCATTCCTCCCAAACACTTTATTTAGGGTTTCAGTTACCAACAACGGCCAAACTTGCATTCAGCCCCTCCTGGTGGTTTAAACACATCGGGATTTCAGTGTGGAACCATCAGCCGTCCTCCCACACTGACTGTGCCGTGTGTCCCGCAGCCGTGCCCCGCACCAGCGCCACTCAGTGCAGCTCGGTGCCGGAGCCGCGCCACGGGCGCCGCCTGGGCAGCGACTTCGCCGTGGGCGCCCTGGTGCGCTTCGAGTGCAGCCCTGGCTACGGCCTGCACGGCTCCCCTGCCATCCAGTGCCTGGCCATGCCCGGCGCCCTGGCACAGTGGAACTCCTCCGTCCCCACCTGCGTGGGTAGGTGGCAGTGGGGGCTCTGGGGTGGGTGGCGCTGGGGGCTGCGGGGTGGGTGGCACTGGGGGCGGTGGGGTGGGTGGCACTGGGGGCTGCGGGGTGGGTGGCACTGGGGGCTGTGGGGTGGGTGGCACTGGGGGCTGCGGGGTGGGGGCTGCGGGGTGGGTGGCGCTGGGGGCTGTGGGGTGGTGGCACTGGGACTGCGGGGTGGGTGGCACTGGGGGCTCTGGGGTGGGTGGCACCGGGGGCTCTGCGGTGGGTGGCACTGGGGGCTCTGCGGTGGGTGGCGCCGGGGGCTGTGGGATGGGTGGCACTGGGGTGGGTGGCACTGGGGGCTCCGGAGTGGGTGGCGCTGGGGGCTGCGGGGTGGGTGGCGCTGGGGGCTGTGGGGTGGGTGGCACTGGGGGCTCTGGGGTGGGTGGCACCGGGGGGTCTGGGGTAGGTGGCGCTGGGGGCTGTGGGGTAGGTGGCACTGGGGGCTGTGGGGTGGGTGGCACCGGGGGGTCTGGGGTAGGTGGCGCTGGGGGCTGTGGGGTGGGTGGCACCGGGGGGTCTGGGGTGGGTGGCGCTGGGGGCTGTGGGGTGGGTGGCACTGGGGGCTCTGGGGTGGGTGGCACCGGGGGGTCTGGGGTAGGTGGCGCTGGGGGCTGTGGGGTGGGTGGCACTGGGGGCTCTGGGGTGGGTGGCGCCGGGGGCTGTGGGATGGGTGGCACTGGGGTGGGTGGCACTGGGGGCTCCGGGGTGGGTGGCGCTGGGGGCTGTGGGGTGGGTGGCACTGGGGGCTGTGGGGTGGGTGGCGCTGGGGGCTGCGGGGTGGGTGGCACCGGGGGGTCTGGGGTAGGTGGCACCGGGGGGTCTGGGGTAGGTGGCGCTGGGGGCTGTGGGGTGGGTGGCACTGGGGGCTCCGGGGTGGGTGTCACTGGGGGCTCCGGGCTGGGTGGCACTGGGGGCTGTGGGATGGGTGGCACTGGGGGGTCTGGGGTGGGTGGCGCTGGGACGGTCGGTGGGTGTCGGTCCGAGCGGTGCCGCCCTCCTGGGAGGGTTCGGGGGTGCTGGTGGGTCTGTTCCAGCCCGGGGTGGTCTGTGGGGGAAATGGACGGCAAAACAAAGCACTAATGAAAGGTTGGAAACTTCTTTAAAGCCTCTTGTTCTGTCCAGGGAGGTTGTGGCTGCCCCATCCCTGGAATTGTCCAAGGCCAGGTTGGACAGGGACTGGAATAACCTGGGATAGTGGAAGGAGTCTGGGTGAAGGGATTTGGTGATCTTAGAGGTCCCTTCCCACCCAAACCATTCCATGATTGTCTGACACAATAAAATCCCCAACCTGGCTCTGAATCAGAGCAGTTTAACCCTGAATTCCAGGGAATTGACATTTTGATCCAATACTCTTTTGAGATTTGGGACAGCATCTCAAATAAATCAAATCTGCTTTCACCCCCCCTGGAGGAGAGCAGCTCCTGAAGATCAACCTCGTGCACTCCCCACACCCAAGGAATGTGCCAAAAGTTGCACGAAAAAGAAAAAGTTACTGGAAAGAGAATTATTCCTACAAATCTCATCCTTAAATCACAGCCAGTTGTTGATTCCTTGTCATTTTAACGACGCTTTTAGCACAAATTCCTCCTGCTCTCCTCACTGCAGTGCCCTGCGGGGGGAACCTGACGGAGAGGAAAGGAACCATCCTGTCCCCGGGCTTCCCTGAGCCCTACCTGAACAGCCTCAACTGCGTGTGGAAGATCACAGTGCCCGAGGGAGCAGGGATCCAGGTACACCTGGACACTCGGGGGACACTCGGGGGACACTCGGGGGACACTCAGGGGACACTCAGGGGACACTCGGGCTCTGCTGCTCTCTGAGAAGCCACATTTTGGGAAGTGGCTGCTCCTCGTAGGGCAGGGATGGATCGGTGTGGAATTCCCTGGATTCAGGCATTCATTTAGTGCCAGAATCCGGCAGGGACTCCTTGGTGATGGCTGTGACCAGGGAAGGGCTGGGGCAGTGCCAGGTTGGATTTTGGGAAAGGTTCTTCCCCCCAGAGGGTGTTTGGGCACTGCCCCGAGGCTGCCACAGCTCCGGGAACGTTGTCAGGGATGCTCAGGGTGGGATCTGGGGAAGAGCAGGATGGTCCCTCAGTGTGACCCTTACTCTGGTACAAAAGGGCAAAAAATTTGGGTTAAATATTAGGAAGATTTTTATTATGGTTGTCCGGGGAGGCTGTGGATGCTCCAACCTTGGAAGGTTGAGAATTCCAGCCTTTCTCACCCCCAGTTTGGAGAAATCCCCAAAGATTTCGAGCCCTTTCGAACAAGAGCAACCAGCAGCAACCTGAAGCTGAAATAAACCCAAAAACCCCCTCCCATTAAACAACAGGATTTTAAAAATCCAGGTTGGACAAGGCTTGGAGCAACCTGAGATAGTGGGAGGAGCTTTAAAGTCCATCCCAACCCCATAAAATTCCGTGATCCCATGTTTTTGGGGCTCCCACCAGTGCTGAGATCTCCAGTCCCACGTGGCACCAGGATCTGCTGTCACCTGGTGTCACCGTCCATCAGCTTCCCTGGGGCTTCCAGGGGGTGAAAAATTGGCTTTGGAGAAAGATTTTTGTCCCCCAGGACCTAAAGCAGCTGCAGCGAGGGGTGTCAGGACCACGGAACCGGAGCTGGATCCATCCTGCCTCCACTTCCTTTGGGTTCTCCATCATTAGATCCTCATTCCAGCACCACTTTACCCCCTTTTTGCACAACAATTAAAGGTTAAAGAGCTGCAAATCAGGGGAGGAGGTGAAATTGAAGCTTTCTTGGTAGCAGCACTCAGGAGCAGGATTTTTATGTAATCAGGGTAGGAGCTGGCACTTCTGCCATGAATTATTCATTCCCGGAGCAAACCTTCCTGAGTGAATTAATTTATACACGTGGCAGTAAATAGATGCAGATCCCTTGTGAATCCACATGTCAGACTAGAATTAGGACCTTAAAAATGTTTATTCCGTTAAGCTGGAGGAGAGGGGAGAGAGGAGAATAAATAATTTAGGCGGCGTAAGAGCAAACAAAACGCTCATTCTCACTCCACTTCCAATAATGTAAATCACAATAGGGGTGTAATGAGGCAGGAAAAAAGCGAAAAAAAGGGAAAAAAGGGGAAAAAGGGTCAGTGGGAGCAGTGATGGCTCCGTGGGGGTCACTGCCATTCCTGCTGGATGAGCTGCACTCACTTTCTGCTAAAAAAAATAAAAATATACTTGGGAGGAACTTTACATTTTTATTACCCGGAGTAAATCAAGGAGGAAATGGGTGAAGTTTGGGGATTGATTTTTTTTTTTTTTAAATTATTATTTTATTTTCAAACCGGGGGGGTTTTGATTTGATGTTCGGCAAGGCAGAGGGAAGTGGGGAAGTGGGGTGGGTGAGGAAATGAGGGAATAAGATTTGGGGGCAAAGGGAGAGAGTTCACACATTGGTAGTCAGAGTTTGAGGGCAGTGAACTCTCCTCTCTGCTCATTTTTCCCAATTTCCCAGCACTCTCCCTGTTTGGAGCCAAACTTTACAACTCATTTATGCTCCCGATTTATTTTGAAGGTTCTTTTTGGGGTTTTTCTTGCCTGCCAGTTTAATTGGAGATACCCAGTGTTGGAAAATCTCATCCAGACCTTAGATTAAATCTGGATTTTTTTTCCCCCAAACCAGTGTTTTTTTCACCTCATTCACCAAACTTGGGTTTTTTTATGGGACACTGAAGCCAGCATTTAGGATTTAGTAAAAATCCCTGTTAATGGTAATGCTGGCAAACAAAGCTGTGCAATTCCTTGGAGATCCTTGCTCAAGCACGAGTTGCTTTTCGGTTATAAATGCAGATTTCTCTGCTCTGTTTTGGGGTATAAATGCAGATTTCTCAGCTCTGTTTTTGGGGTATAAATGCAGATTTCTCTGCTCTGTTTTGGGGTATAAATGCAGATTTCTCAGCTCTGCTTTTGGTTATAAATGCAGATTTCTCTGCTCTGCTTTTGGTTATAAATGCAGATTTCTCAGCTCTGCTTTTGGTTATAAATGCAGATTTCTCAGCTCTGCTTTTCAGTATAAATGCAGATTTCTCAGCTCTGTTTTTGGTTATAAATGCAGATTTCTCAGCTCTGCTTTTCAGTATAAATGCAGATTTCTCAGCTCTGTTTTGGGGTATAAATGCAGATTTCTCAGCTCTACTTTGGGGTATAAATGCAGATTTCTCAGCTCTGCTTTTCAGTATAAATGCAGATTTCTCAGCTCTGTTTTTGGTTATAAATGCAGATTTCTCAGCTCTACTTTTCAGTGTAAATGCGGATTTCTCAGCTCTGTTTTGGGGTATAAATGCAGATTTCTCAGCTCTACTTTTGGTTATAAATGCAGATTTCTCAGCTCTGTTTTGGGGTACAAATGCAGATTTCTCAGCTCTCTGGATGTTTCTCATCCCAGGATTTGTGTTGATGTTCCAGCTAATGGAGTCAAGGACTTCCTGAGGCCTCCAAACCTTAAGGGGCATGGCAGGGAAAGGTGAAATCTGAAAATGCAGCTCGAGAGATTCCACTAAAAGCTGAGCAACAAGGCAGGAACTTGACTGGATTTTTAAAATCCTGTTGTTTAATGGGAGGGGGTTTTTGGGTTTATTTCAGCTTCAGGTTGCTGCCGGTTGCTCTTGTTTGAAAGGGCTCAGAGTCTTTGGGGATTTCTCCAAACTGGGAGTGGGAAAGGCTGGGATTGTCAGCAGCTGGAAATGAGCTGGGCAGTGCCAGGAGCAGCAGCAGCCAACAGCATTCCTGTTTGGAAATTTGGGAAAAAATAGCTGGAAAATCCCAGTGGGAACGGTCAAAGGCAGAACCTGAACCCTCAGAGTGGATAAACCAAATTAGTGACCCTTGAATTGCTGTTAATTAGATTTATTACCGTTATTCCAGGAATTGCGCCGTTATTTTTTTTTTTTCCTTTTCTTTGTTTTGTTTGTCTCTGCAGATCCAGGTGATCAGTTTTGTCACGGAGCAGAACTGGGATTCCCTGGAAGTGTTTGATGGAGGAGACAACACAGCCACCATGCTGGGGAGCTTCTCTGGTAGAGCCCATCAGTTCCTGCCTCGTTTTATTCACCTCACAAAATTAAACTTACCTGCATCAGAAACTAGGAATAGATTTAAAAGGAGCTGTGCTCTGTTGGATTGGGATTTTCATCTCCATCTGCCTGTGGGAAGGGTTGAGAGGGAGCCTTAAACATAAAACCAGTGGGGTTTTATTCCTGGAAATGGGAATTTCCCTCAGTTTTGCTGGGATGTGAGGCCACCACACCTGGCAGGTGTGACCTAGAATGGGTGGAGGGCTACAAAACAATTTTTTTTTTCCCTTGGATTCTGGGGGATTGTGGCTTTTAGCAGAGCAGGGAGGAGCCAGGGTCCAGGAGTTTTGAGAGCCTTTCAAATGCAGCGCCCCTGGCCGAACAACAAAAACCTCAAAAAAAATCTCATTTATTTAACAAATGTGCCCGAAGTGCCCTGAGCTTGGCAGGAGAAGGGGCTGGGATGGAGCTGCCTGGTCCTGCAGCTGCTGCAGCTTCCAGGGAATGAGAGAATCCGGAATTTTCCTGCACTCACGCTGTTCCCCCATCCCTTGATGCTTTTTTTATTTTTTTTTTTTTTTTTTTTTTGGGTCGAGAAGCTCCACGGGCTGAAATCCTGGAGCAGCCACTGGAAAGGCCCTGGGTATTTCTCAATTGGCCTCATTAGAACCTGCTCAAAACCAAGAGGAGCTCGTTAAGTTGAAAGGACTTTGTGTTCCCAGCGTCTCCTGCCGCAAATCTCCAAGGATGGAGGGAGATGCTCTGCACTGGCTTTGTGCTCCTCTTGTTTTGGCAGGGACCACGGTGCCTGCGCTGCTCAACAGCACTTCAAACCAGCTCTACCTGCATTTCTATTCCGACATCAGCGTCTCCGCTGCCGGCTTTCACCTGGAATACAAAAGTAAGAGCGGTCCCAGCCTTGATCCCGCGGCTCCTGGGAGATGGGGAGGTGCTGCAGGGCTGGAAAAGTGGGAGGAGGAGATGCTGTGGCTCTCGGGGAGGGAGTGAGAAAGGGAGAAAAGATGGAGCAGAGGGGTGGGATGAGCATCGCTGTGCTCTTGGTGGCGCCTTGTGTGTGTCTGGTGGCACAAAGGGATAAAAATCCATCGGTGCTGGGGTCCTGGCTTGGGAAGTGCTGCTGGCCAGAGAATTCCAGCTCTTGGCATTCCCTGCTGGAGACAGCAGGCAGGGCTGGACACGTCCTCATCCCAAAAATCCTGCCTGGAAGGGCTCTCGGGGGTCACCCCTGGGACCTGCTGAGGAAAGCAGGGTCAGAACGGAGAAAAAAACCGGTTTGCACATCTTGATGGAGGCTGAGCTTGGAAAAACTGCAGGGATGGGGCTGCACAAACAGCCTGGGCAGCCTCTGCTCACAGGCTGAGGGCTGACCTCGGTGTTAGCAGTGCAATATCAGTGTTATCAGTGTCATATCAGTGCAATATCAGTGTCATATCAGTGCAATATCAGTGCAATATCAGTGTTATATCAGTGTCATATCAGTGTTTTATCAGTGTCATATCAGTGCAATATCAGTGTGTTATCAGTGTTATTAGTGTTATTAGTATTATTAGTGTTATCAGTGTTGTATCAGTGTTATTAGGGTTATATCAATCAGTGTTATTAGGGTTATATCAGTGTCATATCAGTGTTTTATCAGTGTAATATCAGTGTTTTATCAGTGCAATATCAGTGTTTTATCAGTGTAATATCAGTGTTATATCAGTGTAATATCAGCGTTTTATCAGTGCAATATCAGTGCAATGTCATTGTAATATCAGTGTTTCATCAGTGTTACCAGTGTTATCAGTGTTATCAGTGCAATATCAGTTTTATCGCTGTTATTAGTGTTATCAGTGTTATATCAATCAGTGTTATCAGTGCTGTCAGTGTTATTAGGGTTATATCAATCAGTGTTATATCACTGCTATCACTGTTATCAGTGTTATTAGTGTTATTAGTGTTATATCAGTGTTATATCAGTGTTATATCAGTTTTATATCAATCAGTGTTATCAGTGTTATCAGTGTTATTAGTGTTATATCAGTGTTATATCAGTTTTATATCAATCAGTGTTATCACTGTTATCAGTGTTATTAGTGTTATTAGTGTTATATCAGTGTTATATCAGTTTTATATCAATCAGTGTTATCACTGTTATCAGTGTTATTAGTGTTATTAGTGTTATATCAGTGTTTTATCAGTTTTATATCAATCAGTGTTATTAGTGTTATATCAGTGTTATATCAGTTTTATATCAATCAGTGTTATTAGTGTTATATCAGTGTTATATCAGTTTTATATCAATCAGTGTTATCAGTGTTATCAGTGTTATCAGTGTTATATCAGTGTTATATCAGTGTTATATCAGTGTTATATCAGTGTTATATCAGTTTTATATCAATCAGTGTTATTAGTGTTATCAGTGTTATCAGTGTTATATCAGTGTTATATCAGTGTTATATCAGTGTTATATCAGTGTTATATCAGTGTTATATCAGTGTTATATCAGTGTTATATCAGTGTTATATCAGTGTTATATCAGTTTTATATCAATCAGTGTTATTAGTGTTATCAGTGTTATATCAGTGTTATATCAGTTTTATATCAATCAGTGTTATCAGTGTTATCAGTGTTATATCAGTGTTATATCAGTTTTATATCAATCAGTGTTATTAGTGTTATATCAGTGTTATATCAGTGTTATATCAGTTTTATATCAATCAGTGTTATCAGTGTTATCAGTGTTATATCAGTGTTATATCAGTTTTATATCAATCAGTGTTATTAGTGTTATATCAGTGTTATTAGTGTTATATCAGTGTTATATCAGTGTTATATCAGTTTTATATCAATCAGTGTTATTAGTGTTATATCAGTGTTATATCAGTTTTATATCAATCAGTGTTATATCAGTTTTATATCAATCAGTGTTATTAGTGTTATATCAGTGTTATATCAGTTTTATATCAATCAGTGTTATATCAGTTTTATATCAATCAGTGTTATTAGTGTTATATCAGTGTTATATCAGTTTTATATCAATCAGTGTTATTAGTGTTATATCAGTGTTATATCAGTTTTATATCAATCAGTGTTATTAGTGTTATTAGTGTTATATCAGTGTTATATCAGTGTTATATCAGTTTTATATCAATCAGTGTTATTAGTGTTATATCAGTGTTATATCAATCAGTGTTATCAGTGTTATATCAGTGTTATATCAGTTTTATATCAATCAGTGTTATCAGTGTTATTAGTGTTATATCAGTGTTATTAGTGTTATATCAGTGTTATATCAGTTTTATATCAATCAGTGTTATTAGTGTTATATCAGTTTTATATCAATCAGTGTTATTAGTGTTATATCAGTGTTATATCAATCAGTGTTATCAGTGTTATATCAGTGTTATATCAGTTTTATATCAATCAATGTTATCAGTGTTATTAGTGTTATATCAGTGTTATTAGTGTTATATCAGTGTTATATCAGTTTTATATCAATCAGTGTTATTAGTGTTATATCAGTTTTATATCAATCAGTGTTATTAGTGTTATATCAGTTTTATATCAATCAGTGTTATCAGTTTTATCAGTGTTATATCAGTTTTATATCAATCAGTGTTATCAGTGCTATCGGTGCTATCAGTGCAATATTTTAGGTGCTGCCCGGTGGGTGCTGGGGATGTTCCCCTCCCTCACGTGCTGGATGTGCCCCTGTCCCCACAGGACACTCTGGGCTGCCCTGGGCACGTTCCCAGGCCCAGGAATTCTGTGCTCTGTTCTCAGAGGTGTCAGCTCCTGGGCAGGATCGTGTCCAAGGCGTTTGATCCATCCTCCTTTTCCAGCCCCAGCTGAGTGAGGCACCTTGGCACAACCTCTGGAAGCTCTGAGGTCATTTCAGTTAAAGGTTAAAAACACCTTTAAAAGGTCTTTGAGGTCCCTTCCAGCCCAAAGTCCGTGGTGGTGTGGAGCACCTCAGTGGGTTCCTGGTTAGGGATGATCCCAACACCCCCTGGAATGGCAGCACTTTGTTCCCAGCAGGCCTCATGCCAGGATTTTTTTGGGAATACAGATCCCAGCAGGTGGTTAAATGTGGTTCTAGACAGAGAATGTGTTTCCAAAAAGAAACCCCCAGTGGTGAGAGAACAAACCTGACTAAGGCAGGGAAGAGAATCCTTTGGGAAAGGGCTGCCAGGTTTGGATGGGGATGACAAAAATTGCTTCTCCCGCGGGTCTGTGTTTGATTCCCGATGTCTGATCGGGAGAGGTGCAGCAGCCCAGCTGCAGGAGGGATGGGAGTGCCTGGGATCTGTGCAAGCAGGGTTTGGATAACACTGGCAGAGAATCGTGGAATATCCTGAGCTGGAAGGATCCACCAGGATCATCCAGCCCAACCCTGGCCCTGCACAGCCACCCCAACGATCCCACCCTGTCCAGACACTCCTGGAGCTCTGGCAGCTTTGGGAATGTTCCCATTCCCTGGGGAGCCTGGGCAGTGCCCAGCACCCTCTGGGGGAAGAACCTTTCCCTAAATCCAACATTTTGGGGTTATCCTACAGAGCCAGGAGCTGGCTGGATGATCCTTGTGGTTCCCAGCTCAGGATATTCCGTGGTTTCCTCAGCTCTGGTGCTGTGTGAGGTTGGGATTGGTGCCACCAAGGGCACTGCCAGCTCTGCCCGGCACATCCAAGGGCAGCTCCGTGCTGAGGATCCCTGTGGGACAGGGCTGGGAGCCAGCCTGGAGCTCCTGGCTCATCCCAGGCTGGCCTGGCCGTGTCCCACAGGAATGCTGAGCTGCTGAGACACGAGGGGACAGCTCTGTGTGTGTCCCCAGTCCTCCTCAGGGCGCTGCAGGACTCTGGGTTGATAACTGGTTCTGAGCACGGCTCTGGGCTCTGGAGCCCAGCCACATCCTGCTGCTTTGGGCTTTTTCCAAGGCTGCAAATGGATTTTTTGGCCGGTGCATTTCATTCTGTAAAGTGGCCACGGGGATGCTGCTCCAGGAGCTGTGGCTGCCACATCCTTGGAAGTGTCCGAGGCCAGCTTGGAGCAGCCTGGGGTGGTGGGAGGGGGGAATTGGGTGATGCAGGACCCTTCCCACCCAAACCAGTGTGCAGAGGTTCCCTGCAATGGCACAGCTGGGGCTGTGCTTTAGAGCCAGCCAGCACTGAACCTTCCAGAATTTGCTGCCTTTACACACTGAAACCTTGTCCATTATTGACTCCAGCAGGATTACAGCCACCACAGGACTGGGAGAGAAAAAAAATGAGCCCAGCCTGTGCTCTGGGAGCTGCAGGAATCCTCTTGCTGTGACTCTGTTTCTTCTCCACCTCTATTCCAGTCAATAAATCCTTTGAGCACCCTCCTGAAAAAATCATGGCCAGGTTTTTTTCATGAGCCTGGGGATTATCAACCCTGTCTGTTCCCTTGGCTGAGGAAATTAATAGGTGTTGATTTTCAGGGCAGCTGGAAATAATGTGATTTCTGCTCTGTTTGTACAATTGGAATCTCCCAGCCCCGAGCCCCGGATTTTTCCTGTGTTCCTTCTGGGAGGAAGCTGGGAGAGATGAGCTGAAACAGGGGAGGAAAACTGAGTTTTCTCCCTCCCCGGGTTACTCAGGCTGAGCTCTTACCTCTGCATGCTCCAAAGCCGGGAACAATTTGGGACTGAGTGAAAGGCACTGATGTGAAGTTATTTAAAGCCATTTTCCCTCCTGCCTCTCTGAAGGTCAAGCAGCACATCCAGGAGCGGGGAGGGAACACTGGGAAGCGTGACTGGGCTTTAGGAGGAGCCTCAGCCTCTCCTCGCTCCTTTTCTCTTTTATTTCCCCCCGGCTGGAGCGGAGCTGGAGCCCTTGCAGGGATGCAGGAGATTATCCTGGAGGGGCAGCTGCAGCACAGGGAGGGAGGGAGGAGCTGGGGTGAGGAGCCTGCAGGGATCCTTTCATCCCCCTGGGGTGTGCAGAGGGGAGAGGGAGACCTGGGGGAAGGAGAGGGGAGATGGATGGAGAGGAAAGATTTGGAAAGGAGAAATGTGTGGAGGAGAGAAGGGGAGAGAAGGAGAGGAGGGAAAAGGAAAGGGAAAGGAAAAGGAAAGGAAAGGAAAGGAAAGGAAAGGAAAGGAAAGGAAAGGAAAGGAAAGGAAAGGAAAGGAAAGGAAAGGAAAGGAAAGGAAAGGAAAGGAAAGGAAAGGAAAGGAAAGGAAAGGAAAGGAAAGGAAAGGAAAGGAAAGGAAAAGGGGAAAGGAAAGGGAAAAGGAAAGGAAAGGGAAAAGGAAAGGAAAGGGAAAAGGAAAGGAAAGGGAAAAGGAAAGGAAAGGAAAGGGGAAAGGAAAGGAAAGGAAAGGAAAGGAAAGGAAAGGAAAGGAAAGGAAAGGAAAGGAAAGGAAAGGAAAGGAAAGGAAAGGAAAGGAAAGGAAAGGAAAGGAAAGGAAAGGAAAGGAAAGGAAAGGAAAGGAAAGGAAAGGAAAGGAAAGGAAAGGAAAGGAAAGGAAAGGAAAGGTGAAGCAGAGTGAAATAAGGAAAGGAAAGGGAAAAGGAAAGTAGAGTGAGATGGAGAAAGGAAAGGGAAAAGGAAAGTAGAGTGAGATAAGGAAAGGAAAGGGAAAAGAAATGGAAAAGGGAAGTAGAGTGTGGGAAGGAAAGCCCAGCACCCTACACAAAATGTCCCAGGTTGTTAATTGGGTTTGCAGCAGGATATTCCCAGTCATAAATGTGGGAATGGAAATGAGCTTGGAGACTCCAGGTCCATTCTCCAAAGCCCTCGGAGAATCCAAAGCAAACGGAATTTCCCCGCCCAGAGTCTGCGGTGGCGAGCGGGGTAAAGCCAAAATCGTGTTCCCATCCCTCCATCCCCTGTCCCTGACCCAGCGCTGCCTCTCCTCCACAGCCGTGGGGCTCTCCAGCTGCCCGGAGCCGCCCGTGCCCGGGAACGGGCTGAAGGTCGGCGAGCGTTACCTGGTGAACGACGTGGTGTCCTTCCAGTGTGAGCCGGGCTACGCCCTGCAGGTACCACTGCCAGGGCTCCCTGCTCCCCAAAACTGCCCCAGCACAGCAGGGCGGCCGCTGGCCTTGAGGGAATTTGTGGTGAGCGCCATGCAGAGGGAGAGAAAGGACAGCAGCACGCACGGAGCTCTATTTGGGGGAAAAAAACCAAATTTATGCCGCCCGTGTTTAAAGGGTGTTAGTGCAGCTAGGACAGGACAGGAGCTCATTGGAGAATTGGGAAAAACGTCCTTGGGACAGCACCTCTGTGGGATACATGTTGAGAAAATAAGGAAATTACAGCCTGGAAAATATTCCAGGCTGGAGCTTCTCAGCTCTGTTCCCAGCCCATGAGCTGGTCCAGCTCAAGGCCAGGGAGAATTTCTCCCAGGGTGATCATTTGGTCAAAATAAAAAGGAATTAATACCAAAATAAAACCCCTGTTGTGGTGTGTGCCCAGGCCCTGGCAATGGGGTGTCTTCTCTCTGAACCAATCCCCTTTTCTCTGCTCTGGGAGTTGCAGTCCTGCTATAAAACCGAGTGTGTTTGTGAATAAACTCGGCTCTTCCTTCCTGTCATGACAGACGACCATGGAGCTGTGCATCTTAAAGGGTTAAAATCCCTTTCCAGGGCTGCACACCTCAGGATGTCGGGAAAGACACCAGGTGGTAATTTTTCTTATGAATTCTACTCTGTTTTTTACTATATTATCACCCTGGGAGATTTCCTCCCTAACTGAAGCTGCAGTCAGCTTGGCAGCCTGGGAATGGAGCTGAGAGTCAGGAGAAATCCAGGCCTGGAGAGAATTCCCAAGCTGGAATTCCCCAACTCTCTAAATGCGTGTGGCCACAGGTATTTAACCCTTTAGATGCAGCAGAAATACGACACAGGACAGGAAAGAGAGACGAGTTTATTCTAGAACACGCTGCTTAAGTGCAGTTTCCCAAAACCCAGAAGACAGGGTAAAGCTGATTGGTGCAGAGAGTGACACTTCTCCTCATGCTTCTCACACCCAACGGGTGTTTCATCTTTGTTGTTAATTCTTCTCTATTTTGACCAAGTTCAGAGAAAATCTCCCTGGCTGGAGCTGAACCAGTTTATCAGCCTGGGAAGCTCCGGGATGGCAGTGATTTTCCAGGCTGTCATTTTCCCAACTCTCTGAAGTGTGTGTCCACACAGGCAGTTCTCAGCAGCAAGGCACACTTGCAAGCCTTGCCCGGGTAGAATTCAGGCTCACAATGTGCCAGCAAATTCCAAAGAGTTTTTTATTTCTTCTACGAAGGGAATCCAGGCCAGCAAAATCCAAAGGGTGGGGTTTTAAGGGGTCTTTTAATAGGGTTTTACATTTTGCACACATTACCAAGGGAATTCTATAACTAGCCAATCTACAAAGGACTTTAGGGGGAAAAGGGACCAATTATCTAAAAGGAAAATGGACCACTAAAATCACAAAAAGGTGACACAGGGGTCTGCAGGGGGTTGAGATGCTTCTTGGTATTGGTCACTCCAAGCAAACAATTCCTAATTTTTAAGGTATCGTTTTCCATGGGGTCTTCTCTAGGGATTCAGAGATTTCTGAATAAGGTTTCTGCTTCAGAAATGATTTCTGCTCCCTGCACATTGTGTGCTCTCTGGATTCCTTACACTTCTCTTTGTACCTCTGTGGTTGTAATTCCTGGCCAGTCCCAGAACTTTCTGAGACAAATCACATTCCAGAGCTCCAAGCTTGGGGGTCTGAGGTTCCTGTCCTGCCTTGGTTCTTCCTGGCAGCCAAGGTTGGAACCAGCTCTTGGAGACACATTTTTATCCACATTTTTATTCCCTGTCTGAGGGGGGACTCAGAGAGGGTTAATTGACCTCACCATTTATGTCTCTAATTGGTGATTTCTGTCAATTATGTTAATTTGCTAAATTTGTAGAACTGTATTCGCCCCCCTTGCAGGGCTGGGCATTTTTTGGACATTTTCCTGTATCTTCCCTTGGACCCCTCTACTAAAGACCAGCCTTTAGATCCCCTCCCTACACTAATATCATCTCCAAAGTGTGTTCTTTTACCCCCAAATCCTTTAAAGCATCACTTTTCCTGGCACCCCAGATGGGACAGGGATCTCCCCTTTGGATCAGATCCACTTTGCAAGGAATTCTTTCCTGCCAGGACAGGGACAGCGACAGGGACAGGTTCCCCTCCTTGTGTTCCATCCACCCCCCAAACCCCAATGTCGCTGTCAGGTTTGGGAGTGGTGAAAAATAACAGCAGCACAGGCTTTATGTAGAGAGCAGAAGAAGTGATTTATTGCAGGGGTAGGCACGTTTTTATAGAGCCAAGGCTGGAATAAAGCTCAGTGGTTTCGGGAAGGCAACACTTGTTGTAAACATGATTTTCCTAAAACATTCCGTTCTTTACTCACTTCTGTTTGCAACACCAGGTGCTAAACTTCGCTATTAATTTTTTTTTTTTTCCCCTTCTGTTTTCCTTTGAGTAGCTTGGGAAAACTCAAGCTGCTGTTTTCCCTGGCTCTCAGCTGCATCTGCACCCCCTTGTTTTGTTTTGCATCCCTGCAGGGCCACTCCCACATCTCCTGCATGCCGGGCACGGTGCGCCGCTGGAATTACCCTCCGCCCCTCTGCATCGGTACGACTCCACTTCTTTCTACCTGCCTGGTATTTATAACACTTCCCTAGAGGAAAAAAAAAAAAAAAACAACAAGGGTAAAGAGCTGATTTATAGAAATTCAGGTTGGTTCTGCAAGTGTGAGAGAGTGCGGGGGAAAAAAAAAAAGGAAAAAAAAAATCTTCGTTTGTTGCCAGGGAAATTGTGCCCCCGAAGTCGCCGTGAGCTGCCTGGAGTGTTTTGTTTGGGATGTTGGAGATGTGGCTGCAGCACAAAATGTGAAACAGAATTATCCCCCTCAACACAAAACCGTTCAAAAGGGCAAAACCTAAAATTTCCTCGTGCTGGAAGCGGGTTGGTTTTATGGGTTTAGGATTTTTTTTGTTTTTTTCCCTCTGAAGTGTGGTTTATTTTTATGGAATGCACCTGGTCCCACCAAAGCTGCTTCTTTCACGGAGTATCTCCCAGGATCCCAACTCGCTGTGCCCACTCTGGTGTCCAGCAGGTGACCACAGGTCACTTGTCCAGGTGGCTCTTTACCCTCACATCTGACTGGACATTCCATTTTCCCTGTGGAAGATCCCGAGGAGAAGAAGCCTGGACGTGAAGGGAACTTGCAGGAGGGTTTTTTATTTTTTTATTTCTCTTTTCAGTCATTTGCTTTTAGCAAATGTAGACGTTTAATATTCATATTGCACATTTTGCAGCTCTGAGAGAGACATTTATGCATTTAATAGCTTTAGTTAACAGTTATTTCGGGCTCCTGCTGTTCCAGCTTACATCATTTGGCTTTAAAGTAATTATAAGAGCCAACAGTTCTTTTATCTGATGATCTGTGGGCCAGGAATAAATAGAGAGACATTTCCAGGAGAATGACTGAGCTAAAGGACCCCATTCCCTTGGGAGCTGCTTGGAATGGAAGCAGAAACCCTTGGGCTCAGCTGGGAGATCCCAGCCTGGAGGAGGATCCCAAAAGCTTGGCAAACCACAAGTTTGGGTTTTTTGAATCAGCACCAGCCTCCCAAGCCAGCAGGATTTTGGCTGTGCCTGTCTTTTTACCTCTCTGGGAAAGGTCAGGCAGCTGCAGAGAGGCAGGAGAGGCAGGAGCACATCTGGAGGCAGGAGCACATCTGGAGGCAGGAGTGACCATCACCCGTGTGGGTGTGACAGCCCTGGGGCTCTCTGTGTCCACCAGAGCTCCTGCTCCCAGCACAATTTGTGCTGATTTTCTCCTGGTCTACTTCCCCCAGCTGCTGGGCTTCTAAATAATTCAGAAGCAGTTCTATTAAAGAGCCATTAGGAGGAAAAAAAAGGAAGAGAAATCTTCTGGGAGAAACCTCGTTAGGAGCAAGTCTGGGGTAATGAGATGTTGGACACAGAGCCCGTGCCTGGCTGTCAGGAGAACACCTGGCTGGATTTGGCCAGGTGGTGCTGCTGGGACCAGGTGGGGGTCACCCAGATAAGCATGAGAAGGTGCTGGCAGTGTTTACATTTCATACTTTAAATATGTTTTGTAAACAGATTTCTGGGCTGTCGTGGCCGGCAGTGAGCAAACACTCTGTGCTGGATTTGTCAGTGACTGACTGGCAGGTGGGGCAGGAAAAAGGAAGAAGCTGCAACTGGAGTCAGAGCAGGGTCACTCAGGTTCTTCACAGCTGGTTTTTTTTGAGCTGGTGAAGTGTTGGATCCCAGAAATCTGGAGGTTTTGAGCTTCCAGGCACTGACCCCCTTGAAAACACTGCTCTGGACCTAAAACCTTGAAAAAACTTGTAAATATAAATAATGAGTTAGAAATCACAAATGTGCAGTGGGTTAGATGTGTGTGTTTGGGTGATGGGTTTTAAACGTGAGTTTTTATAGAATAGTGGTGGATATGGGGCAAGATGGAGAATTTGGGGTGGTGTCTTTTCCTTTGTTCATCTTCTTCTTCACAGAACTCAGGCAGTGACCTTTGGATTGGTCAGCTGAAATTCACTCTGAGGGTCATGGGAATCTATTATTGGGTTAAAAGTATAAATAATAGATTTCTACAACTTTTAGAGTGATATTTGACTGACTAACTAAAGGCTACTACCTGAGTTCTGTGACAAAGACAGAAGAAGATGAACATAGAAAAAGACACCACCCCAAATTCTCCATCTTGCCCCATATCCACCACTATTCTATAAAAACCTCACATTTAAAACCCATCACCCAAACACACACATCTAACCCACTGCACCTTTGTGATTTCTAACTCATTATTTATATTTAGAAGTTTTCTCCAAGGTTTCAGCTCCAGAGCAGTGTTTTCCAGGGGGTCAGTGCCTGGAAGCTCAAAACCTCCAGATTTCTGGGATCCAGCACCCTCTGTCCCTGCTCAGATCTGTGATGGCCCAAACTGGATCCCTGAGCTCAGCCTTCATCTCCAAAGGGCCGGAGAAAGGCACATCCATTCCTGGTGTGGCCTGGAAACTTAGTGCTGGTTCCTTTTTCTCAGCTGAGAATTAAAAATTCCTTCATTTCCCACGGCCCTCATCCAGACAGACCCCTCAGGGATCTGTGACTGGATCCTGACCATGAGCTCTGTTGTTTTTCCAGCCCAGTGTGGAGGAACAGCAGAAGAGATGGAAGGAGTGCTCCTGAGCCCGGGCTTCCCAGGAAATTATCCCAGCAACCTGGACTGCACCTGGAGGATCCTGCTGCCAGTGGGGTTTGGTGAGAGAGCTGGGTTTGGGTTGGTGCTGTCACAGGAGAGGGGGTGAAAAATCAGAGAATCCCTGACTGGTTTGGGTTGGGAAGAAGCTCAAAGATCCTCTCATTCCACCACTGCCAGGGGAAACTGTCCCAGGGTGCTCCAAGCCACGTCCAACCTGGTCTGGGACACTGCCAGGGATCCAGGGGCAGCCACAGCTGCTCTGGGCACCCTGAGCCAGGAGCTCCCCACCCTCACAGGGAGGAATTCCTTCCCAATGTCCCCTCCAGAGCTCCCCTGTGCCAGTTGGAGGGCACTGAGTGTGCCCAGGGCAGTAAAATCCTGCTGAGTGCCCAGGCAGTGCTGGGCTTGGAGCTGGGCTTGAAACTGGGGTTGGTGATGGGCTTGGAGCTGGGCTTGGAGCTCAGGTTGGGCTTGGTGATGGGGTTGGTGTTGGGGTTGGTGCTGGGGTTAGAGCCATAGTTGGAGCTGGGCTTGGAGCTGGTCTTAGTGCTGGGGTTGGGGTTGGAGCTGAGGTTGTTCTGGGATTGGAGCTGGGGCTGGAGCTGGGCTTGGAGCTGGGATTGGAGCTAGGGTTGGTCTGGGTTTGGAGCTGGGGTTGGTATTGGTGTTGGGATTGGAGCTGGGTTTGGTGTTGGGGTTGGAGCCGGGGCTGAGCTGGGCTTGATGTTGGTGTTGGGGTCACTGCTGGGGTTGGGGTTGGTGTTGGGGCTGGTGCTGGGGTTGATGTTGGTGTTGGAGCTGGGTTTGGTGTTGGGATTGGAGCTGGGTTTGGTGCTGGGGCTGGGGTTGGAGCTGGGGCTGAGCTGGGGTTGATGTTGTTGTTGGGGTTGATGTTGGTGTTGGAGCTGGGTTTGGTGCTGCAGTTGGAGCTGGGGTTGTGGTTGGTGTTGGGGTCACTGCTGGGGTTGTGGTTGGTGTTGGGGTCACTGCTGGGGTTGGGGTTGGTGTTGGGGTTGGGATTGGAGCTGGGGTTGGTGTTGGTGTTGGGGTCACTGCTGGGGTTGGGTTTGGTGTTGGGGTCACTGCTGGGGTTGGGGTTGGTGTTGGGGTCACTGCTGGGGTTGGGGTTGGTGTTGGGGTCACTGCTGGGGTTGGGGTTGGTGTTGGGGTCACTGCTGGGGTTGGGGTCGGTGCTGGGGTTGGGGTTGGTGTTGGGGTCACTGCTGGGGTTGGGGTTGGTGTTGGGGTTGGTGTTGGGGTTGATGTTGGTGTTGGGGTCACTGCTGGGGTTGATGTTGGTGTTGGGGTCACTGCTGGGGTTGGGGTTGGTGTTGGGGTCACTGCTGGGGTTGATGTTGGTGTTGGGGTCACTGCTGGGGTTGTGGTTGGTGTTGGGGTCACTGCTGGGGTTGATGTTGGTGTTGGGGTCACTGCTGGGGTCTCTGCCAGCACTGGTGCAAAAGCTCTGCAGTTTCAGAGCCAAACCCCTCCTTTCCCCTGCCCAGGTGCCCACATCCAATTCCTGAACTTCTCCACGGAGCCCAACCACGACTTCGTGGAGGTGCGGAACGGCCCCTACGACACCAGCGGCGTCATCGGGCGCTTCAGCGGCGCCGAGCTGCCCGGCTCCCTCCTGTCCACCTCCCACGAGACCACCCTCTACTTCCACAGCGACCACTCCCAGAACAAACCCGGCTTCAAGCTGGAGTACCAAGGTGAGGAGGTGCTGGAGTTCAGTCAGGAGCGCCTCTGAATTTTTTCGGAGAGGAATCGGAGTGCAGGGGTTGAGTTAAAGCCTCTGGGGGGATTGAGGGATGCTGAGCTGCTCACACATAAAGCAGAGGTGTAAGTTTAAGTTTTAGCATAAGCCAGCCAGTAAGTGAATAAGTAGAATGAGTTTTAAGTGCTTTTAGTGAGTAGAAGGTCTCAGATGCCAGAGCAGTAGTACATGTTTTAGTGAAGGTTCAAAAGCAAAGCCCTGGATTCTGCTGTTTCCGTGGAGGCTCCAAGGACCTCGCTTCAAACATAATAAAGCTATAATAAGAATATTGCTTACGTTTTTCAGTTACAACAAAACAGACCATGTGTGTCGTTTACACGTAGCCTGGCGTGCTAAGAAACTGAGATTCCAGTGGGTTAAGAAGTGATGGTTGGAGTTTGTGTCTTAGCTTGATGGGAAGTTCCTAAAAAGAGCAGGCATCAGGGAGAGCTGGGGCTTTTGCCATTGCATTTTACCATTGCATTTTACCATTGCATTTTGCCATTGCATTTTGCCATTGCATTTTACCATTGCATTTTACCATTGCATTTTACCATTGCTTTATGCCATTGCATTTTGCCATTGCATTTTGCCATTGCTTTTGCCACTGCATTTTACCATTGCATTTTACCATTGCATTTTGCCATTGCATTTTACCATTGCTTTATGCCACTGCATTTTGCCATTGCATTTTGCCACTGCATTTTGCCATTGCATTTTGCCACTGCATTTTGCCACTGCATTTTCCCACTGCGTTTTACCATTGCATTTTGCCACTGCATTTTGCCATTGCATTTTGCCACTGCATTTTGCCATTGTTTTTAATGCCATGTGTTTTTGCCATTGCTTTGCTTTGCTTTTATCTTTGAGACTGATGTGCTTCTGCAATAAATAACTTTGCAGCAACTACAGTTTTCTACGAGCTGCAGGACAGGAGGAGGTTGGGTTCCTGGGGTTAAATAATTGGGAAATTCCCCATTTTCCATGGAAATGCAATATAAATCATTCCTGCTTGTGTTTCCCCAGCCTACGAACTGCAGGGCAGCAGGAGGTTGGGTTCCTAGGGAGAAGTCCTTGGAAAAATTTCCCATTTTCCTGGGAAATGCAATGCAAACCATTCCTGTTTGTGTTTCCCCAGCCTACAAGCTGCAGGGCAGGAGGAGGTTGAGTTCCTGGGGTTGAATCCTTGAAAAAATTCCCCATTTTCCATGGAAATGCAATACAAAGCATTGCTCCTCGTGTTTTCCCAGTTTTTTAAGAGCTGCAGGGCAGGAGGAGGTTGGGTTCCTAGGGAGAAGTCCTTGGAAAAATTCCCCATTTTCCTGGGAAATGCAATGCAAACCATTCCTGTTTGTGTTTTCCCAGTTTTCTACGAGCTGCAGGGCAGGAGGAGGTTGAGTTCCTGGGGTTAAATAATTGGAAAATTCCCCATTTTCCATGGAAAATGCAATATAAACCATTCCTGCTTGTGTTTCCCCAGCCTATGAGCTGCAGGGCAGGAGGAGGTTGGGTTCCTGGGGTTGAATCCTTGAAAAAATTCCCCATTTTCCATGGAAATGCAATGCAAACCATTCCTGTTTGTGTTTTCCCAGTTTTCTACGAGCTGCAGGGCAGGAGGAGGTTGGGTTCCTGGGATTAAATAATTGGAAAATTCCCCATTTTCCATGGCAAATGCAATATAAACCATTCCTGTTTGTGTTTCCCCAGCCTACGAGCTGCAGGGCAGGAGGAGGTTGGGTTCCTGGGGCTGAATCCTTGAAAAAATTCCCCATTTTCCATGGAAATGCAATATAAAGCATTGTTCCTTGTGTTTTCCCAGTTTTTTAAGAGCTACAGGGCAGGAGGAGGTTGAGTTCCTAGGATTAAATAATTGGGAAATTCCCCATTTTCCATGGAAAATGCAATATAAACCATTTATCTTTGTGTTTCCCCAGCCTATGAGCTGCAGGGCAGGAGGAGGTTGGGTTCCTGGGGTTGAATCCTTGAAAAAATTCCCCATTTTCCTGGGAAATGCAATACAAACCATTCCTGTTTGTGTTTTCCCAGTTTTCTACGAGCTGCAGGGCAGGAGGAGGTTGAGTTCCTGGGGTTGAATATTTGGAAAAATTCCCCATTTTCTATGGGAAATGCAATATAAAACATTTATCCTTGTGTTTTCCCAGTTTTCTACGAGCTGCAGGGCAGGAGGAGGTTGAGTTCCTAGGATTAAATAATTGGAAAATTCCCCATTTTCCTGGGAAATGCAATATAAACCATTTATCTTTGTGTTTCCCCAGCCTACGAGCTGCAGGAGTGCCCTGACCCCGAGCCCTTTGCCAACGGGGTGGTCAGAGGGGCTGGCTACAACGTTGGCCAGTCCATCTCCTTCGAGTGCCAGCCTGGCTACCAGCTCATCGGGCACCCCGTGCTCACCTGCCAGCATGGCACCAACAGGAACTGGGACCACCCCCTGCCCAGGTGTGAAGGTATGGCCTGGGCTTACCTGGGGCTCACCTGAGCTCACCTGGGCTTACATGAGCTTACCTGGGCTCACCTGAGCTCACCTGGGACTTCTGAGCTCACCTGGGCTCACCTGGGACTTCTGAGCTCACCTGGGCTCTCCTGGGCTCACCTGAGCTCACCTGGGCTCTCCTGGGCTCACCTGGGACTTCTGAGCTCCCTGGGGGGATACTGGGGGACACTGGGGGACACTGGGTGATACTGGGGGGATACTGGGGGATACTGGGGGACACTGGGGGATACTGGGGGATACTGGGGGGATACTGGGGGATACTGGGGGACACTGGGGGGACACTGGGGGATACTGGGGGACACTGGGGGACACTGGGTGATACTGGGGGACACTGGGGGGACACTGGGGGATACTGGGGGACACTGGGGGACACTGGGGGACACTGGGGGGACACTGGGGGACACTGGGGGACACTGGGGGGACACTGGGGGATACTGGGGGACACTGGGGGACACTGGGGGATACTGGGGGATACTGGGGGACACTGGGGGGACACTGGGGGACACTGGGGGATACTGGGGGACACTGGGGGACACTGGGGGATACTGGGGGGACACTGGGGGACACTGGGGGACACTGGGGGATACTGGGGGATACTGGGAGCAGGATTAAACCCTCAGCTCCCCCAGGCAGCAGCTCTGCCAGCTGCAAACAACCATTTCTGCCCTGCTTTTGTGTTTTTAAGAAGTTTTCTGGGAAGGTTTTTGGCCCATTTGTTGCTGAGCCCATCTGGAAAGAAAATTCAAGACTTTCCTTTTCCTGCTTTTATTTTTTTCCCCCCCCCAAAAAAATTCAAGACTTTCCTTTTCCTGCTTTTTTTTTTTTTTCCTCCCCAAAAAAATCAAGACTTGTTTTTTTCTGCTTTTTTTTTTTTTTTTTTTCCATTCTGCCTGGCAGCAGGCAGGGAGGATGTGCTGCCTTAAACCCCTCACAGGTCAGCCCTGAAATCTCCTTTAATTAAAAGAGAAGCTGGAATTCTGCAATCAAGGCACAGGGCCCCAGCTTTTCCAGCTTTTCCAGCTTTTCCAGCTTTTCCAGGGAGTTTTCCCAGCCTGGCAGGGCAGGGAGGGATTTGAGAGCTCAGGGGATCTCAGTGGGAGTGAGAGAGGAGTTTCTGTGCACATCTGGATAAAACCCACATCTGGGCAGAACAGGCAGTCACCTGAAGAGCTCCAGAGTTTTATTGCCGTGGAATCAAAATGTGGGATGTGCCTGGAGCAGAGAGGAATTATTTGAGGCAAGCTAGGCCAGGATCTGGATCTTTCTGTGTCCAGAATTGTCACCTTTGTATTTAAAAAAAATAATAATAATAAAAAAAATACTAAAACTGGGATGTTTCAGGGGATATTCCCTCACTGGGTCTGCTCCCCTGCAGTGCCCTGTGGGGGCAATAAAAAATTAAAAAAAAATACTAAAACTGGGATGTTTCAGGGGATATTCCCTCACTGGGGTTGTGTTTCTTTCTGCTCCCCTGCAGTGCCCTGTGGGGGCAATAAAAATTAAAAAAAAATAAGAATAAAACTGGGATGTGAGGATGTTTCAGGGGATATTCCCTCACTGGGGTTGTGTTTCTCTCTGCTCCCCTGCAGTGCCCTGTGGGGGCAATAAAAAAAAAATTTAAAAAAAGAGTAAAACTGGGATGTGAGGATGTTTCAGGGGATATTCCCTCACTGGGGCTGTGTTTCTCTCTGCTCCCCTGCAGTGCCCTGTGGGGGCAATAAAAAATTAAAAAAAAATACTAAAACTGGGATGTTCCAGGGGATATTCCCTCACTGGGGTTGTGTTTCTCTCTGCTCCCTGCAGTGCCCTGTGGGGGCAATAAAAAAAAATTTTAAAAAATACTAAAACTGGGATGTTTCAGGGGATATTCCCTCACTGGGGTTGTGTTTCTTTCTGCTCCCCTGCAGTGCCCTGCGGGGGCAATAAAAATTAAAAAAAAATAAGAATAAAACTGGGATGTGAGGATGTTTCAGGGGATATTCCCTCACTGGGGTTGTGTTTCTCTCTGCTCCCCTGCAGTGCCCTGTGGGGGCAATAAAAATTAAAAAAAAAAAGAATAAAACTGGGATGTGAGGATGTTTCAGGGTATATTCCCTCACTGGGTCTGCTCCCCTGCAGTGCCCTGTGGGGGCAGTAAAAAATAAATAAAAAAAAAGAAAAAAAAACCCTAAAACTGGGATGTGAGGATGTTTCAGGGGATATTTCCTCACTGGGGTTGTGTTTCTCTCTGCTCCCTGCAGTGCCCTGCGGGGGCAATGTCACTGCCCAGAATGGCACCGTTTACTCTCCTGGCTTCCCCAACCAGTACCCGAATTCCCAGGATTGCACCTGGCTCCTGACAGTGCCCGTGGGCTACGGGATCCACCTCAACTTCACCCTGCTGCAGACGGAGCCCTACAACGACTTCATCACCGTCTGGTGGGTGCAGAGGGCCAGGAGTGGCTCCCAGGACTCATTTTGGGAAATATTCCTGGTTTTTAAACAGCAGAAACTGGCAATGAGACCCCTGGGATCCCCTTTGCAGGCTGGGAGTTTCCTGGTGTTTTGGAGAATGAAGGAAAAAATACTATTTTTTTTTTTTTTTTTTTTTTTTTTGAGCTTTCTTTTAATATGAATAATTAAAAATATTATTTATGCATAATAATGGAGGTTACCGACTTCAGGCAGCCGGGGGAGCTCTGATTTAAAAGTTTGTGACCAAAATTTGAGCTCGTAGCACCCCAATGTCTGAGCTTCAGAATATCCTGTGCCTGCTGGGCAAACGGAGAGGGAAATTCCTTTGGGAAACGGGTCCCAATTCCTCAATTTCTGAGGTTAAAAGTGAAATTTGAGTTTCTGATTCTCAGCTGGGAGCCAGAAGAGGTTGGAGGATCTGAAATTTCCATGTGGGAAAGGGAGGATGATGGAGAAATCTCTGGGCACGCAGGGCAGGATAAAATCGAGTTCCTGGGCTTAAATCCATGGAAAAAAATCCTTTTTTTCGTTGTCTTCTTCCATCAGGGATGGGCCCCAGCAAACATCCCCCCAGCTGGGGGTGTTCACAGGAATCTGCCCAGAGCTCCTCCAACCAGCTCCTGCTGAAATTCCTTTGGGAAAAAAAGTCCCAATTCCTCAATTTTTGAGGCCAAAAGTGAAATTTGAGTTTCTGATTCTCAGCTGGGAACCAGAAGAGGTTGGAGGATCTGAAATGTGGATTTGGGGAAGGGAGGATGATGAAGGGAGGATGATGGAGAAATCCCTGGGCACGCAGGGCAGGATAAAATCGAGTTCCTGGCTTTAAATCCATGGAAAAAATCCTTTTTTTCCTTGTGTTCTTCCATCAGGGAAAAAAGTCCCAATTCCTCAATTTCTGAGGTTAAAAGTGAAATTTGAGTTTCTGATTCTCAGCTGGGAACCAGAAGAGGTTGGAGGATCTGAAATGTGGATTTGGGGAAGGGAGGATGATGAAGGGAGGATGATGGAGAAATCCCTGGGCACGCAGGGCAGGATAAAATCGAGTTCCTGGCGTTAAATCCATGGAAAAAATCCTTTTTTTCCTTGTTTTCTTCCACCAGGGATGGGCCCCAGCAAACATCCCCCCAGCTGGGGGTGTTCACAGGAAACTCAGCCAAGAAATCAGCCCAGAGCTCCTCCAACCAGCTCCTGCTGAAATTCCTTTGGGAAAAAAAGTCCCAATTCCTCAATTTCTGAGGCCAAAAGTGAAATTTGAGTTTCTGATTCTCAGCTGGGAACCAGAAGAGGTTGGAGGATCTGAAATGTGGATTTGGGGAAGGGAGGATGATGGAGAAATCCCTGGGCACGCAGGGCAGGATAAAATCGAGTTCCTGGCTTTAAATCCATGGAAAAAAATAATTTTTTCCTTGTGTTCTTCCATCAGGGAAAAAAGTCCCAATTCCTCAATTTCTGAGGTCAAAAGTGAAATTTGAGTTTCTGATTCTCAGCTGGGAGCCAGAAAAGGTTGGAGGATCTGAAATTTCCATGTGGGGAAGGGAGGATGATGGAGAAATCCCTGGGCACGCAGGGCAGGATAAAATCGAGTTCCTGGCTTTAAATCCATGGAAAAAAATAATTTTTTCCTTGTGTTCTTCCATCAGGGAAAAAAGTCCCAATTCCTCAATTTCTGAGGTCAAAAGTGAAATTTGAGTTTCTGATTCTCAGCTGGGAGCCAGAAAAGGTTGGAGGATCTGAAATGTGGATTTGGGGAAGGGAGGATGATGGAGAAATCCCTGGGCATGCAGGGCAGGATAAAATCGAGTTCCTGGCGTTAAATCCATGGAAAAAAAATAATTTTTTCCTTGTGTTCTTCCATCAGGGAAAAAAGTCCCAATTCCTCAATTTCTGAGGTCAAAAGTGAAATTTGAGTTTCTGATTCTCAGCTGGGAGCCAGAAGAGGTTGGAGGACCTGAAATGTGGATTTGGGAAAGGGAGGATGATGAAGGGAGGATGATGGAGAAATCCCTGGGCACGCAGGGCAGGATAAAATCGAGTTCCTGGGCTTAAATCCATGGAAAAAAAATAATTTTTTCCTTGTGTTCTTCCATCAGGGAAAAAAGTCCCAATTCCTCAATTTCTGAGGTCAAAAGTGAAATTTGAGTTTCTGATTCTCAGCTGGGAGCCAGAAGAGGTTGGAGGATCTGAAATGTGGATTTGGGGAAGGGAGGATGATGAAGGGAGGATGATGGAGAAATCCCTGGGCACGCAGGGCAGGATAAAATCGAGTTCCTGGCGTTAAATCCATGGAAAAAATCCTTTTTTTCCTTGTTTTCTTCCACCAGGGATGGGCCCCAGCAAACATCCCCCCAGCTGGGGGTGTTCACAGGAAACTCAGCCAAGAAATCAGCCCAGAGCTCCTCCAACCAGCTCCTGCTGAAATTCCACAGCGACGGCGCCAACGGGGGAATTTTCGCCATCTCCTTCCACGGTCTGGCATGGGGAAATCCTGGGAATTTCTGGGAAAATGCAAAAAAAAAAAAAAAAAAAATCCCTTTGACGCCGACTTTTTCAGCCCGGCTTTTTCTCTTTTTTTTTTTTTTTTTTTTTTTTTTCTCATTGAGGTTTTTTCAGGCTGGGTTTTCTCAGGAGTTTTGTCAGCCCAGTTTGTTTTTTTTTTTTTCCCCACGAAGTTTTTCAAAACAGTTTTTTTTTTCATTAAGTTTTTCAAATTTTCATTTTTTTCCATGAAGTTTTCAGCCTATTTTTTTTTCCACAAAGTTTTCCAGCCCAGTTTTTTTTCCAGGAAGTTTTCCAGCCCAGATTTTTTCCACAAAGTTTTTTAACCCAGGTTTTTTCAGTGAAGTTTTTTCAGGCTGGGTTTTCTCAGGAGTTTTGTCAGCCCAGTTTGTTTTTTTTTTTCCCCACGAAGTTTTTCAAAACAGTTTTTTTTCAATTAAGTTTTTCAAACAATTTTTTTCCATGAAGTTTTCAGCCTATTTTTTTTCCCACAAAGTTTTCCAAACCAGTTTTTTTCCAGGAAGTTTTCCAGCCCAATTTTTTTCAATTAATTTTTCAGGCTGGTTTTTTCCAGGAATTTTGTCAGCCCAGTTTTTTTCCACAAAGTTTTTCAAATCAGTTTTTTCCAGGAAGTTTTTCAGCCCAAGTTTTCCATGAAGTATTCCAGCCCAGTTTTTTTCCAGAAAGTTTTTCAAACCATTTTTTTTTTCCATGGAGTTTTCAGCCCAGTTTTTTTTCCAAAAAGTTTTCCAGCCCAGTTTTTTTCCAGGAAGTTTTCCAGCCCAGTTTTTTTTCCACAAAGTTTTTCAAACCAGTTTTTTCCAAGAAGTTTTTCAGCCCAAGTTTTCCATGAAGTTTTCCAGCCGAGTTTTTGCTGCAGCATTTTTCAAAACAGTTTTTTGGTTTTTTCCACAGAATTTTTTCAGTCCAGTTTTTTTGCAGGAAGTTTTCCAGCCCAGTTTTTCCCACGAAGTTTTGCAAATTTTGCCCTTTTTCACCTTCCCTGAGCCTTCCTTGTGGAAAGGGGAGGAATTTCCTCGTGGAAAAGGAAGGAATATCCTTGTGGAGAGAGAAGGAATTTCCTTGTGGAAAGGGGAGGAAATTCCTTGTGGAAAGGGGAGGAATTTCCTTTTGGAAAGGGAGGAAATTCCTTGTGGAGATGGAAGGGTTTTCCTTGTGAAAAATTGAATATTTTCCTTGTGGAGAGGGAGGAATTTCCCTGTGGAAAAGGGAGGAATTTCCTCGTGGAAAGGGGAGGAATTTCCTCGTGGAGAGGGAAGGAATTTCCTCGTGGAAAGGGGAGGAAAATCCTCGTGGAAAGGGGAGGAATTTTCTTGTGGAAAGGGAGGAATTTCCTTGTAGAAAGGGAGGAATTTTCTTTTGGAGAGGGAAGAATTTCCTTGTGGAAAGGGAGGAATTTCCCTGTGGAGAGGGAGGAATTTTCTTGTGGAGATGGAATGATTTTCCTTGTGAAAAATTGAATATTTTCCTTGTGGAGAGGGAGGAATTTCCTTGTGGAGATGGAAGGGTTTTCCTTGTGAAAAATTGAATATTTTCCTTGTGGAGAGGGAGGAATTTCCTCGTGGAAAGGGGAGGAATTTCCTCGTGGAGATGGAATGATTTTCCTTGTGAAAAAGGGGAATATTTTCCTTGTGGAAAGGGGAGGAATTTCCCAGACTCCACCCTGGCTGCCCTCAGGATGTGCTGCTCTCCTTTTGCTTTCCCAGCTTTCCAGCTTTTCCGCTGCCAGCCTCCCACCATGGTTCCCAACGCTGAGATCATCACAGAGAACCAGGAATTCAACATTGGTAAAACCTTCCTCATCCTCCTCATCCTCCTCATCCTCCTCATCCTCCTCATCCTCCTCATCTCCTCATCCTCCTCATCCTCCTCATCTCCTCATCCTCCTCATCCTCCTCATCCTCCTCATCCTCCTCATCCTCCTCATCTCCTCATCCTCCTCATCCTCCTCATCTCCTCATCCTCCTCATCCTCCTCATCCTCCTCATCCTCCTTATCTCGTCATCCTCCTCATCTCCTCATCCTCCTCATCTCCTCATCCTCCTCATCCTCCTCATCCTCCTCATCTCCTCATCCTCCTCATCCTCCTCATCCTCCTCATCTCCTCATCCTCCTCATCCTCCTCATCCTCCTCATCCTCCTCATCCTCCTCATCTCCTCATCCTCCTCATCCTCCTCATCCTCCTCATCCTCCTCATCCTCCTCATCCTCCTCATCCTCCTTATCTCGTCATCCTCCTCATCCCCCTCATCCTCCTCATCCCCCTCATCTCCTCATCCTCCTCATCTCCTCATCCTCCTCATCCCCCTCATCTCCTCATCCTCCTCATCCTCCTCATCCTCCTCATCCTCCTCATCTCCTCATCCTCCTCATCCTCCTCATCCTCCTCATCCTCCTTATCTCGTCATCCTCCTCATCCTCCTTATCTCGTCATCCTCCTCATCCTCCTCATCCTCCTCATCCCCCTCATCCTCCTCATCCCCCTCATCCTCCTCATCCTCCTCATCTCCTCATCCTCCTCATCCTCCTCATCCTCCTCATCCTCCTCATCCTCCTCATCTCCTCATCCTCCTCATCCTCCTCATCCTCCTCATCTCCTCATCCTCCTCATCCTCCTCATCCTCCTCATCTCCTCATCCTCCTCATCCTCCTCATCCTCCTCATCTCCTCATCCTCCTCATCCTCCTCCTCCTCCTCCTCCTCATCTCCTCATCCTCCTCATCTCCTCATCCTCCTCATCCTCCTCATCCTCCTCATCCTCCTCATCCTCCTCATCTCCTCATCCTCCTCATCCTCCTCATCTCCTCATCCTCCTCATCCTCCTCATCCTCCTCATCTCCTCATCCTCCCCTTTTATCCCTCTATTTCCCCTTTCATTTCTCCATTTCCCCCTTCTATTCCCATATTTCCCCCTTTTATCCCTCTATTTCCCCTTTTATCCCTGCATTTCTCCCTTTTATCCCTCTATTTCCCCTTCTATTCCCATATTTACCCCTATTTCCCCCTTTTATCCCTGCAATTCCCCCTTTTATCCCTTAATTTCTCCCTTTTGTCCCTGCCTTTACCCTTTTAATTCCCGTATTTACCCCTTTTATCCCTGCAATTCCCCCTTTTATCCCTCTATTTCCCCTTTCATTTCTGCATTTATCCCTTTTATTCCCATATTTCCCCCTTTTATCCCTGCATTTCCCCTTTTATTTCTTCATTTATCCCTTTTATCCCTCTATTCCCCTTTTATCCCTCTATTCCCCTTTTATCCCTCTATTTCCCCTTTTATCCCTCTATTTCCCCTTTTATCCCTCTATTTCCCCTTTCATTTCTAAATTTCCCCATTCTATTCCCATATTTCCCCCTTTTATCCCTCCATTTCCCCCTTTTATCCCTGCAATTCCCCCTTTTATCCCTCTATTTCCCCTTTTATCCTTCTATTTCCCCTTTCATTTCTTCATATACCCCTTTTATTCCCATATTTTCCCCCTTTTATCCCTGCCTTTACCCCTTTAATTCCCTCAATTTCCCCCTTTTATCCCTGCAATTTCCCCTTTTATCCCTCCATTCCACCTTTTACCCCATGATTCCCCTTTTTTTTCCCCCCTTTTTTTTCCCCCATCCCTGTTTTCCATCCCTGTTTTCCATCCCTGTTTTCCATCCCTGTTTTCCACACCTTCCCAGGTGACATCGTGAGGTACCGGTGCCTCCCTGGCTTCACCTTGATTGGGAACGAAATCCTCACCTGCAAACTGGGCACCCACCTGCAGTTCGAGGGACCCCCACCCACCTGTGAAGGTGAAACTTCCAGAAATCCCAGATTTCCCCACTCAGGGAAGGAGATTTTTCCTGCACGTTTTTCATCCTTGGGGTGGGTTTTCCCATCTCCGGGGTTTTGGGAGGAGGGAGTGAGATCCTGAGCAGGATTGGAGTTGTCATGTCCCAATTAACGAGGTAATTAATAATTCCATGGGGTGAGCTGTAGTTCCGGCATTTTTTCCAGCAGTTTTCAGGGATTTCTGAGTTCTGGATGTGCTGCTGGTTTGGGAGGGGTTTGTTCCTTTGTTTAAGTGTGACAATTGTTGGGATTTGTGGGATTTTGGGATTCCTCGAGCCCCAGGGATCCAAAAGTGCAGGGATCATGCTCTGCCATGAGCTCATCAAACAGAGCTTGTCCTTCCATCTTTTCCTCTGGAAAAACCGGGAATTTTCCTTTCCATTCCCAGTGCACTGCCCCATGAACCAGCTGATGACGGATTCCAGCGGGGTGATCCTAAGCCAGAGCTTCCTGGGAAGTTACCCCCACTTCCAGACGTGCTCCTGGGTGGTGAAGGTGGAGCCAGGCTACAACATCTCCCTCACCATCGAGTATTTCCTCAGCGAGAAGCAGTTTGATGAGTTTGAAATCTTCGATGGTAAAGGATTCCCTCACCCCTCGGACCTGCGGGGCCCTCCCAGCCCAAACCTTTCTGGAATTCCATAATTCTGTCAGTCAAAGGGGAGGGAACATTCCAGGCCCATTCCATCCCAAACCTTCCTGGAATTCCATAATTCTGTGTCAGTCAAAGGGGAGGGAACATTCCAGGCCCATTCCATCCCAAACCTTTCTGGAATTCCATAATCCTGTGTCAGTCAAAGGGGAAGGAACATTCCAGGCCCATTCCATCCCAAACCTTCCTGGAATTCCATAATTCTGTGTCAGTCAAAGGAGAGGAAACATTCCAGGCCCATTCCATCCCAAACCTTCCTGGGATTCCAAAATCCCATGGAAATCAAAGGGAAAGGAACATTCCAGGCCTATTCAATCCCAAACCTTCCTGGAATTCCATAATCCCGTGTCAATCAAAGGTGAAGGAGCATTCCAGGGCCAGCTTCCCACCTGGAACCTCCTGCTGGACTTCCAGAGAGTTCCTCACTGATTCCTGGCATAAGGAAATGGCTACAAATTGATTTTTTTGGATGGATCTGAAGGATTTTTCCAAGGGAGAGGAGCTGGGAAACTCCTGAGAGAGGGTGGTGGCTCCATGGCTGCTGTGACTTTTCCCCTTTCCCTTTTCCCTTCTCCTTCTCCCTTATTTTCCCTTCTCTCTTCTTTCTTTTTCCTTCTTCCTTCTCACTTTTTCCTTTTTTTCCCTTCTCCCTTATTTTCCCCTCTCCCTTCTTTTCCCTTCTCTCTTCTCACTTTTCCCTTTTTTCCCCTTCTCCCTTTTTTCCCCTTCTCCCTTTTTTCCCCTCTCCCTTCATTTCCCTTCTCCCATTTTTCCCTTCTCCCATTTTTCCCTTCTCCCATTTTTCCCCCTCTCCCTTCTTTTCCCCTCTCCCTTCTTTTCCCCTCTCCCTTCTTTTCCCTTCTCTCTTCTCACTTCTCCCTTTTTTCCCCTCTCCCTTTTTTCCCCTTCTCCCTTTTTTTCCCTTCTCCCTTCTTTTCCCCTCTCCCTTCTTTTCCCTTCTCCCTTTTTTCCCTTCTCCTTTCATTTCCCCTCTCCCTTCTTTTCCCCTCTCCCTTCTTTTCCCCTCTCCCTCCTTTTCCCTTCTCCTCCTTCCTCCCAGGTCCCTCTGGGCAGAGCCCTTTGCTGCTGTCCCTGAGTGGGAATTATTCAGCCCCTCTGACCGTCACCAGCAGCGGGAACAGCGTCTTCCTGCGCTGGTCCTCCGACCACGCCTACAACAGGAAAGGCTTCAAAATCCGCTACTCAGGTGAGTCCCAGCTGCCTCTGCCAGCAGCACGAGCAGCTCGAGAATCCATGGAATTCCTGCAGGGATCCAGCTGGGAGGGGGCAGGAGCTGCCAAGGCGAGGGAGGCGCAGAGCCGAGCTGGGGAGGCTGGGAAAGGCAGGATCTGTCCAGGAGAAACCTTGGAGCTTTGGCTCCTGTTTCAACCACTCTGTTGCAGTCAGGACCTGGATTGTGGGATCACCATCAGGAGAAATTCCAGGAGAAATCTTGGAGCTTTGGCTCCTGTCTCAACCACTCTGTAGCAGTCAGGACCTGGATTGTGGGATCACTATCAGGAGAAATTCCAGGAGAAATCTTGGAGCTTTGGCTCCTGTCTCTACTCTGTAGCAATCAGGACCAGGATTGTGGGATCACCATCAGGAGAAATTCCAGGAGAAACCTTGGAGCTTTGGCTCCTGTCTCAACCACTCTATAGCAGTCAGGACCTGGATTGTGGGATCACCATCAGGAGAAACCTTGGAGCTTTGGCTCCTGTCTCTACTCTGTAGCAGTCAGGACCTGGATTGTGGGATCACTATCAGGAGAAATTCCAGGAGAAACCTTGGAGCTTTGGCTCATTTCCCAGCTGCTCTTCAGAATCAGAAGCCTGATGTGGAGAGTCATTGATGCCAGGGACTGGATATTGGGAATGGTTTCTGGATGAGGGAGTGGTCAGGCACTGGAAAAGTCTGTCCAGACTTTGCTCAGCAAATTAATTAAGGAATATTTAATTATCAGACACAACTCCTTATTCCTGGAGCTGGGTGAGGCTCGGACCAGAGCCCTGCTTTGACTCTGTGTCCATCCATCGCTAATTCCCCGTTTTTTGGGGAAAACCCGCCGTAATTTGGAGTGGGGAGGGAACGACCCAGCTTTTGCTTTTTCCTGCCCTCCTCGGCAGCTCCCTACTGCAGCCTGCCACAGCCTCCAGCCCACGGGATGATCCTGAGCCACTCCGGGCTGCGCCCCGGCAGCTCCGTGCGCTTCGGCTGCGACGCCGGCTACCGCCTGGTGGGACACAGCACCAGCACCTGCAGCCAGCACCCCCAGGGACACTTCCACTGGAGGGAAGCCATCCCCCTGTGCCAAGGTGAGAGCGGGGACGGGTTGGGATCCAGTTCCGGGAGTCCCTGGAAAAGCGGTGGGGATGAAAAAGGGAATTGTGGTGATTGCGTGTTGAGAACAGGCTCGGAGCACTGAGGGGTGATCCTGGTCTCCGTGGCTTTGGGAATGGATGGCAAAGAGGGCAGGGAGTCACTGGGAGTGGGAAAAGAGGGAAGGGCTCAGGATCATCTGTGTGAAGATGCTGCTGTTGGAATTCCAGGTAAGGATTCCATGCTGAGAACAGGCTCAGAGCACTGAGAGCTGCTCCTCATGGCCAAGCCCTTGAGAATGGATGGCAAAGAGGGCAGGGAGGAACTGGGAGTGGGAAAAGAGGAAAAATGTCCCCATCTCTGTGAAGATGCTGCTGTTGGAATTCCAGTTAAGAATTCCTGTTCTCTGTGTTGGGGACAGGCTTGGAGCACTGAGGGGTGATCCTGGTCTCCGTGGCTTTGGGAATGGATGGCAAAGAGGGCAGGGAATAACTGGGAGTGGGAAAAGAGGAAAAAAATCCCCATCTTGTGCAGCAAGACGCTGCTGTTGGAATTCCAGTTCAGAATTCCATGTTGAGAACAATCTCGGAGCACTGAGGGGTGATCCTGGTCTCCGTGGGTTTCGGAATGGATGGCAAAGAGGGCAGGGAGTAACTGGGAGTGGGAAAAGAGGAAAAATGTCCCCATCTCTGTGAAGATGCTGCTGTTGGAATTCCAGTTAAGAATTCCTGTTCCCTGTGTTGGGGACAGGCTTGGAGCAATGAGGGGTGATCCTGGTCTCCATGGCTTTGGGAATGGATGGCAAAGAGGGCAGGGAATTACTGGGAGTGGGAAAAGAGGAAAAATGTCCCCATCTCTGTGAAGATGCTGCTGTTGGAATTCCAGGCTTGGAGCACTGAGGGGTGATCCTCATGTCTGAGGCCTTGGGAATAGGTGGCAAAGAGGGCAGGGAGTAACTGGGAGTGGAAAAAGAGGGAAGGGCTCAGGATGGGAGAGGAAAAAACTCATCTGTGTGAAGATGCTGCTGTTGGAATTCCAGTTGAGAACAGGCTCAGAGCACTGAGGGGTGATCCTGGTCTCCATGGCTTTGGGAATAGATGAGCAAAGAGGGAAGGGAGTAACTGGGAGTGAGAAAAGAGGAAAAAATCCCCATCTTGTGCAGCAGGATGCTGATGTTGGAATTCCAGTTAAGAATTCCTGTTCTCCATGTTGGGGACAGGCTTGGAGCACTGAGGGGTGATCCTTGTGTCCATGGCTTTGGGAATGGATGGCAAAGAGGGAAGGGCTCAGGATCATCTGTGTGAAGATGCTGGTGTTGGAATTCCAGTTCAGAATTCCATGTTGAGAACAACCTCGGAGCACTGAGGGGTGATCCTGGTCTCCATGGGTTTGGGAATGGATGGCAAAGAGGGCAGGGAATTACTGGGAGTGGGAAAAGAGGAAAAAAATCCACATCTTGTGCAGCAAGACGCTGCTGTTGGAATTCCAGTTGAGAATTCCATGTTGAGAACAATCTCGGAGCACTGAGGGGTGATCCTGGTCTCCGTGGCTTTGGGAATGGATGGCAAAGAGGGCAGGGGGTAACTGGGAGTGGGAAAAGAGGGAAGGGCTCAGGATCATCTGTGTGAAGATGCTGGTGTTGGAATTCCAGTTCAGAATTCCATGTTGAGAACAATCTCAGAGCACTGAGGGGTGATCCTGGTCTCCGTGGCTTTGGGAATGGATGGCAAAGAGGGAAGGGAATAACTGGGAGTGGGAAAAGAAGGAAAGGCTCAGGATGGGAGAGGAAAAAACTCGTCAGTGTGAAGACACCACTACTGGAATTCCTGTAATTCCATGTTGAGAACAGGCTTGGAGCTGCAGGTTGGCATTGAGGGATGCTCCTCGTGTCCAAGGCTTTGGGAATAGATGGAAAAAGAGGAAAGGGAATAGCTGGGAGTGGGTAAAGAGGGAAGGACTCGGGATGGGGCAGAAAAAAAATCCCAGTCTGTGTGAAGGCTCTTGGTGTCGAAGTGTTTGGTCACTCGGTGGAGACACAGCCAAGGAAAAGCTTGGAAGAATCCAAAAGGCTTGGAAGAATCTGGAAAGGCTGCCAGGAACATGAGAGCTGCTCTGCTTCCTGACTGGAATTCCCTTCCCACTTCTCCTGGGAGTGCCCTGTTAGCTCTGTGCGTGTCAAGGGGGAAGAAATTCTTGGGGGTTCGGGTGGTTCCCCTTGGCTCCATCCAGGATTTAGGTGTGGAGTTGTCCCTTCCCCGTTTCCTGCTCATTATCCAGGATCTCTGTGCCACGTCCTGCCCAGCACGGAGAGAATTCCAGGCGTGGGGAGGAGGGGGGACAGGGCTCTGTGCCCGGGGGCCCCTCCTGATGCTCCCTCTCTGCTCCCACCTTTCCCTCCTCCTGCCAGTCATCCCAGCTAAAATTCCCATCTTTATTCTGAAGGAGCCTTCTGGTGGCTTGGAGCACTCCTGCCTGTTCCAAGGGCACCGAGGCTGGGGATTAATATTGCACTGACCTCCCTGGAAACCAGCCAGGGAGCAGAGGTGGCTCGGGCACCATCTCTGCACTGCTGGCCCAGCCAAGCCATCGGGAAAAGTGGGATTGTTCCGTGCCAGGGAGCCTTGTCAGGCTCCTGGAGCACTCTGGCTCTTTGGGAATGGCTCCTCTGAAGGAGGAGCTCGTGCTGTGAGTGCTCTGGAGTTGATCTCAAATGAGTGGGAGGGATAAACCAAGGCCCTGCTGCTCCATCGTGTTCCAAAGGGAAGCTGGACACAAGGTCAGGGAGGGATTTATCTCCCAGAAAACACGGAGAGAGCAGAGCCAAGAGCTGGGATGAGCAGATGAGCAGCACGGCCAGGGCTGTCATGGCAACTGTAGCCCAGCCTGAGGGATTCCTCTGGTTTACTCCAGCTTTTTTAAGGAAAATTGCATCACCAGGGATGGGTCTGGATCCTGCTAAGCCCTGAGTGCCCTGGAGAGGTGGAATCCCACCTGAGCCTCGTGCTCAGCTTCCAAGGGCTGTGCTGGTGTGAGGGAAGGGATTTTAAACCTGGAGGTGGGAAAGAGGTGGAGGGAAAATTGGGAAAGGTTGGAATGGCTGGGGTGGCACCACAGAGACAAGTGCCTGACCAGCAGGTCCTGAGCCATCAGGGAGGGGCTTGGAGTCATTCCTAGGCTTGGGAATGTTGGGAAGCTCCTGTGGTGTGCTCAGCACCCCAGGGCTGTGCCTTGGGATTTTCCATGGGAATGGAAGGCACCAAACCCATCCTGCACCTGACGTGGCAGGAGCCCCATGGGCACAATCCGTGGTCCAGAGCAGGAATTTGGGAGCAATCCGTGGCATTCCAGGTGGTTCCCTGAGTCATTTTACCTCTTGGAGGAGTGGGAATGTCTCCATGGCCACACAGGTGAGGATTTTGCTGCTGGGTTTCCCTCTGGAAGAGCCTGACTCCCACAGCTGGGAGAACTCGCTGAAAAAGTCACTTTTCCCCTCAGTTTCCTCCCATTCCTATCAGGAATCCACACACTGGCCCGTGGCTCTCCAGTGCCTTGGGCTGGATGCAGGATTCAGGATTTTCAGGATAATTCCTGGCAGAGCAGCTCCACCCCCAGGCCTGGGCTGGCTCCTCTCCTGTTCCCTTCAGCCACATCAAATCCAACTTTTTTTCTGTCCCCACATCTCCCAAAGCCAACTGGCATCTTTTGCTTTGGGCTGTGTCATCCCCACCTTTCCAGTGGCAGAGATTTGGGAATTCTCTGCGTGGAGCTGCAGGAATTGTTCTCCCCAACAGTTGTATCAGGAAGGAGGGGCTGGGGTGCCCTTAAACACAAAATCTCAAATGACTTTTCCCAAATCTCCTTTCTGCCAGCTCAGAATCCTCTCCCACTCCCCTCGGAATGATCTTCCCTACGTGCTCCATCCTCACTGGCATCCCTGGAATGTTCTGCAGGGAGCAATCCTGCAGAGCTGTGGGCACAGAGGGCAGAGCCCCCCATGGTCTGCTGTGCCTTCGCTGTCTCTGCTGCCGGTTTTTGAAGCAGAGTTTTGTCTTTGCAATCCCAGCTGCAGATTCGCTTTCCCAGCCTCTGCCTTCTCCTTTTTCCCTGGGTTTTTCCGAGCCAAACACTGGTTTGATTCCCTCTGGAATAACCTCCCTCATCCCAGATTCCAGTGGGTTGCAATGCCCACAGGCTGAACCTCAAAATCGGGTTTGTTGCCACCCCAAAAATCAAATATCTCTGCTTCTGTAAAGAAAAGCTTAATACTGGTTTTAAACTGTCAGAGAGCAGGTTTAGATTAAATCGAGGACAAAATTCCTCCCTGTGAGGGTGGGGAGGGCTGGAATGGGTTTTCCACAGAAGCCTCTGGATCCCTGGAAGTGCCCAAGGCCAGGCTGGGCAGGGCTTGGAGCACCCTGGGATAAGGGACAAGGGGTGGGATGGGATTTAAACCCCTTTCCATCCCAAACCATTCCAGGATTCCATGGAATGAAGGCAAGGGGCAGCTCAGTCCCTCTGGCCTGCAGCTCCTGTCCCTCCCCGTGCCTCATTTTCCTGGGGATAAACCAAAGGGACAATTTTTGGGAAGCATTAAGGGAATGAAAAGCAGACAGGAGCAGACCTGGGTGGGGATGGGAAAGGCTCAGCTTCCCCCCACTCTCCGTGTGCAGGAAATGGAAACGATGCAGGAAAATGGAGCAGGGAAGAGGTTGGATTTTCCAGGTGCCCTCTTTTCCCTGGGATTTTTCCATTGGTATTCAGCCTGGCAGCCTGTCTAGACACCAGGCCTTGGAGAGGGATTGGCCAGGGCTGAGCTGGCTGCGGTGACACTGAGCAGGGACACGCCTGTCACCGTCAGGGACAGGCCTGATCCTGCCTCTGGAGCTGCTGGCACTGCTCAGAATTCCAGCCCCTGCCATGCCCTGGGATCCTGCTCCATCTCTGGGATCCTGCTCCGTGTCTGGGATCCTGCTCCATTCCTTGGGATCCTGCTCCATGTCTGGGATCCTGCTCCATTCCTGGGATCCTGCTCCATTCCCTGGGATCCTGCTGCATTCCCTGGGATCCTGCTCCAATCCCTGGGATCCTGCCCCATCCCTGGGATCCTGCTCCATCCCTGGGATCCTGCCCCATTCCCTGGGATCCTGCTCCATTCCCTGGGATCCTGCTCCATCCCTGGGATCCTGCTCCATTCCCTGGGATCCTGCCCCATTCCCTGGGATCCTGCTCCATTCCCTGGGATCCTGCTCCATTCCCTGGGATCCTGCTCCATTCCCTGGGATCCTGTTTCATCCCTGGGATCCTGCTTCATCCCTGGGATCCCATTCCCTGCTGTGGCAGGAGTGGGATAAAAGTCAGGGAAAGACCCAGGGCTGTGCTAAGTTGTGGCTCTCTGTCCCTCACTCAGTTCCATGTCACAAAAAATGTCTTTTCCTGCTTTTCCAGCTCTGTTTTTGTGCACAGGGGAAGGGAAATGGAAGGGGAAGGGGAATGTGTTGGAGCAGCTCGGGAGCTGAGCTGGGGCTGCTCCAGTAGGGAATGGATTTGTCTGGAAGCACGGGCAGGTTTTGGGATCAGGGGTTGGGGCTGTGTCTCCTGGCAGCTTCTGCTCCTCTCCCAACCCCACAGAACCTTCAGGAATTTCCCGATGGAGCTTCCCCGGTCTTGGCTGCTCTTCCTTTGGGAATCCCACCCTGTCCAGACAGGAGGGATGTGGATCTCCCTCTTCCCCAGAGCTGGGAGAAGGATGGGGACCCCAGGGCGGGTTTGGAGTCAGATCTGCATTTGCTTTCCCTCCTCCTCCTCCTCGTGCTGCTGGAGAAGCAGATTTGGGGACATTTCCCAGCGCTGGCATTCCCAGGATTGGGAAAAAGGAAAAAAAGCTTAAACGGCCGTGGTTCTTCGTGGATTCTTTGTGTATTTTTGGCTGTCACCTGCCGAGGATCCCAGCAGGAATGGTGCAGATCCTCCCCTCTGGAGCGCCTGGCACCGCGCCTGCTTTTCCATTTTCCCCCTGAATTCCCCCCCTCTACCTCCTCAGCCCCGAGGCTAAATTTAGCCTCCCTTCTGCCACGACACAATCACACAATTCGCTGCCTTATGCGATGCAGAAGTGCTGCTGGAGAAGGGTTTGGGGTCGGTGCTGCTGCGGGGTGTGAACACAAAGCGTTCCCGCTCTCGGATCCGTTATCTCCGCCTGGAAACCCGGGAGCGCTCTGAGATCATGGGAAGTGTGGAAGTGGGAGCCAGAGCCTCTTCCAGGAGAAACTGGGATTCAGGATTGCAAAAGCTGGTCCTTTAGGAAGGGTGGGCACTGGGGTTTGTGTGTCGGGGAGTTCGTGATCCGGTGTCGCTGCTGAGCTGGAGAAAGCAGCGAGAGCAGCACGCAGACCTTGCTGGGGAAAGAAGAATTTTTATTGAGAACACGGTTTGTATTTATGGGGTCTTTTTATTGAGAACATATTCGTATTTATAGGAGCTTACACAGAGCTAAGACACGGCAGCAGTTCATTGGATAATTGGGAAAACACCTCTGGGGTGCTTTGGAACAGGTCCCACGGTCAGCACCACGTGCTAGTTTGTATGATTAACTCCATTCTATTTTGACAAAATTATCATTTTGGGAGAAAGGCTCCCTAGCCATCAGAACACCTTATCAGCTTGGGAAGGGATCTGTGAGAGAACCAGGAGAAGCTCCAGCCTGGGAATGATTTTCCTGGCTGTCATTTTCCTGGATCTCTAACAGCGCGTCTACAACCCGGGATTTCGGTTTGGGATTAAACCATCAGCTCTCCGATTTATTTATTTATTTATTTATTTTTAATTTTTTTTTTCCTTCCCAGCTCTCTCCTGTGGAGTTCCCAGAGCCCCCAGGAACGGGGTTGTTTTTGGGAAGGAGTACACGGTGGGCACCAAGGCCGTGTACCAGTGCAACCAGGGCTTCCAGCTGCAGCCGGGCGCCGAGCCCAGCGCCGAGTGCCTGCAGGAGGGAGTCTGGAGCAACGGGAACCAGCCCCCTCTGTGCGTGGGTGAGTGCAGATTTGGGCTCTCCTAAATGCCTTTTGGGGCCAGAAACACAAAAATTAAGGGAATTTAAAAAAGCAGTTTGTTTCTATTTATTGAATGGTTTTTAGGTACATATAAGGGGTTACACCCGAATTAAACAACTGGTCACGTTTTCATATTTTTATAATTTTGGTTCATTTGTGTATTGGGGGTTAATTTTCCAATTCCAGCTCCAGGTAATGAAGTCATTTACCCCAAGTTTGCTCCCCCAACTCACTTTTGTTCCCATCTCTCAGGCCTGAGGCAGTGAGGTGTCCTTGATTGCCAGCCTGGAGAGGAATTGTTGTGTCTGCCCAAAATGGGAGAGCAGCAGCTCACACTGGATCTGGAGTTTGGAGTTACACACTAAAGAATTGCAGGGTTACAAACATATGAAAATATCAAAACTATTTTTCAGCAGTGGGGTGTCCATCCCACCTGCAGAACAAACAGCTTTGCCCCACAGGTGTGCCATGGGCACTTTGGGGTTTTATGGTGAATTACTGGAGAAATTAAATCCCGTGGTGTGGTGGTTTCCCACCTGCCCTGATGCCTAAAGAATTTTAGCTTTTGGATGTCTTTGTAACTTTATAGGTTTTTAATATATAAATGTGTAGTTTCTAGCACTTTCTTACCCTTTAGAACAGCAGTTACCCTTGCTCACATTCTTGACATTGTGTTTACTCTTCGAGAAGAGAATTTCTGACAATTCTAAAATGTCTGGAATTTCCAACGATTCTAGAACCTCTAAAAGAATTTCTAACAAGAACATTCTGGTTTGCCACCAGTACCTGGCAGAAAAACCCCTTGGAGGGACTCCAGTAAGACAGGCCCAAGGGTTGGATACCAGGATAACCAATTTTCCACTGGATGTATAATTAATTAAACTTCTAAAAATTGGGAAAATCCCATGCTAGGTGTGGACATCCCTATAATTTGTGCACTTGAAATCTTTCCTTAAAGAACTGCTCTTTATGTTACTGCTGCCTCAAGATTTTTGCTTTTTCTGAATTTTTTCCTGTATTTAGCTCAACAATTAGAAAATTTTCCTTGTATTTGAGCTCCGGAAAATCCCATTCTGTAGTTATGGAGCTCCTGGTATTTTTCTACTTTTTCTTTTAGATTTTAGAACAACGAGCTGACCTTTCTAACACACCCCTGAGATATTGTTTAGATTTATTTGCAAGTTGGGGACACACAGGAAGACTTAACAAGGACTGGGGTAAAGAAACTCCACGGGGTGGGACAGTGGGGCAGCTGAATCTCCTATGGGATGTCGCTGTTAGAAATCCTAATTAATTAATTGTGGAGATTGGATGACCAGTGCCCATCTGGAAGCTTCCAAATAAAACTCTGCTCTTTATTTTATGATTTTATTTTACGATATTTTATGATTTTAACATCATTAGCAGGTGTTTTTCCTCTTTGGATTTCAGGCGGCGTCACCACTTTTAATATTGTCCAGAAAATTTTCCTTTCCATTCTCAACTCAGTATATTCTCAGATATTTCCCTCGTTAAAAACCCACCACACCTGGATATTTTTGGGGGGTTTAAACCCCATTTAACCAACTTTTTGTGCCATTTTCTCCGTGCCACCCCCTGCCCCTCAGCTGTGACGTGTCCCGACGTGCTCACCTACGAGGTGCAGCACCACTACAACGCCCAGCTGATGCTCACCTGGCTGCTGCTGCTGCCCAGGGACACCTGGAATCTTCCAAATAAATCTCTGCTCTTTATTTTATGATTTTATTTTATGATATTTTATGATTTTAACATCATTAGCAGGTGTTTTTCCTCTTTGGATTTCAGGTGGTGTCACCACTTTTAATATTGTCCGGAAACTTTTCCTTTCCATTCTCAACTCAGTATATTCTCAGATATTTCCCTCGTTAAAAACTCACCATAACTGGATATTTTTGGGGGGTTTAAACCCCATTTAACCAACTCTCTGTGCCATTTTCTCTGTGCCACCCCCTGCCCCTCAGCTGTGACGTGTCCCGACGTGCTCACCTACGAGGTGCAGCACCACTACAACGCCCAGCTGATGCTCACCTGGCTGCTGCTGCTGCCCAGGGACACCTGGAAGCTTCCAAATAAATCTCTGCTCTTTATTTTATGATTTTATTTTATGATATTTTATAATTTTAACATCATTAGCAGGGGGTTTTCCTGTTTGGATTTCAAATAGAGTCACCATTTTTAATATTGTCGGGAAACTTTTCCTTTCAATTCTCAACTCAATATATTCTCCAATATTCCCCTTGTTAAAATCCCACCATGCATGGATATTTTTGGGGGGTTTAAACCCCATTTAACCAACTCTCTGTGCCATTTTCTCTGTGCCACCCCCTGCCCCTCAGCTGTGACGTGTCCCGACGTGAGCAGCATCGCGGTGGAGCACGGCCGCTGGCGCCTCACCTACGAGGTGCAGCACCACTACAACGCCCAGCTGATGCTCATCTGTGACCCTGGCTACTACTACACGGGCCAGAGGGTCATCAGCTGCCAGGCCAACGGCACCTGGAGCATCGGGGAGCCCATGCCCACCTGTAAAAGTAAGAGCAGGGGCACCCCAGGGTGGCACCGGGGGCTGGTTTTGTGTTTGGGGTCGGCAAATGCCAGCCCCGGGGGTTTGGGGGTGGTGCTGGTGGGTGACCGTGGGTGACCAAGGAGAGATGGGCACAGGATGGGATGGTTTGGTGCAGATTTCGGGATGAAATCCATCCCTGTGAGGGCGAGGAGGGGCTGGGAGGGATTTGCCAGGGAAGCTGTGGCTGCTGCGTCCCTGGAAGTGTCCCAGGCCATGCTGGAGCAACCTAAACTAGTGGAAAGTGTCCCTGCTGTGGGGTGGGACTCAATCGCTCCTGGCAGCAGCTGAGGTGCAGCATGGTTTGGTCTTTTGGGCATTTGTGAGACGATTTGGTTCAGGTTTTGGGGAGAAATCCACCCCTGTGAGGGCAGGGAGGGGCTGGGATGGATTTGCCAGGGAAACTGTGGCTGCTCCGTCCCTGGAAGTGTCCCAGGCCATGCTGGAGCAAACTGGGATAATGGAAGGTGTCCCTGCTGTTGTGTAGGACTTAATTACTCCTGGCAGCAGCTGAGGTGGAGGCAGCAGAGCTGCTGGAAGAGAATTGGGATGCAGGAGACGTCTGGATGTGATTCCTGGTTTAATCCCAGCCCTTCTCTGGGACCTCAAGCCTTTCAGCTCAGCTGTTGCTGTGGGGTCCCAGCAGCTTTGCTGCCACAGCTGCTCTCAAGTCAGGGCTTTCAAGGAGGAAAAATAAAGAATTCTGCTGTCAAGCCCCAGCTCTCACACAAACACCAGGTTTACAAGGGTAGCAGTGTCACCTGCAAATCAAACCCAACAGGGCACACCAGCAGCTCTCAGTTGTTCTGACACCACTGCTGTGCTTTGGATCTCTCCTTTTGTCACAGGTGGAGGGTTTTTTCTCTCCAAGTGCAGACAGACACAGCAAAATCTCTCCTTCCCTGCTGCCTGCCTTTGTTTGTGGAGCTGTGACTGCTGGCGTGGGTGACAGATGTGCTTTTCCCCCTGCCAGCTCTTCCTCCTGCTCCAGCCTGACCTCCTTTTGTTCCCTCAGCCTTATTGCCACCTAAATCCAAGTGACAGGATCTTGGCAGTGCCCCGAGGTCAGGAGCACCCAGCGGGAGCTCTGGAGGGTTTGCAGAGCTTGAAGGCAGAGAAAATGAAGATAAAATCAAGAGCTGCAGTTCTGAGGGGGGAGTTGGGCTTGCAGGGGCTCCTGCATCCCACAGACCCGGCTGGGAGCTGCAGATCTTGGAATTTCAGCTCGTGGGGGAAAGCTGGGGGTCGCTTTTAATTGGAAATTTTGTGCCATTCCAAGGGCAGGTTGGACAGGGCTTGGAGCAGCCTGGCCTAGTGGGAGATGTCCCCACTCAGGAGCTTTGAGGTCCCTTCCAACCCACCCCATTCCACGATTCTGTGGGTTTTCTGGGAATCAGGCTTCCTGCTGCCTCCAGCAATGGGTTAATGAGAGACAAATACTCCTGTGCGAGGAAGTTCTGGTGTGAAAAACTCATTTGGTTCCTCCCCAGCCCATCTTTAGTGCTTCCCTCGTGTCCTGAAGCATAAATATTAACAGCTCTTATTTTTGTCGCCTCGTCTAACGTGGCTCTGGAATTATTACAATTCCTGGAATTCTTTAATGAGCTTCCCCACTCCAGCAATAACTCCTGGTGCTGTGCCTGGCTGCATTCCTTCCAAGCCCATCCTGTTCTCTCACGATCCTTTGGGGGTCTCTCCTAGTTATCTCCTGTGGGGACCTGCCCACCCCTCCCAACGGGAACAAGATCGGGACCCTCACCAGCTACGGGGCCACTGCCATCTTCTCCTGCAACACTGGCTACACCCTGGTGGGCTCCCGGGTCCGGGAGTGCATGGCCAACGGGCTCTGGAGCGGGGCTGAGGTCCGGTGTCTGGGTAGGTGTCCCTTGGGAAACTCCTGCTGGGGTGGGAGAGGCTCCTGGAGGCTCCTCGAGGGGGGAACAGGGATTTTAGGGATTGGTCAGACGGGGAATCCGCACTGTGGGGTTTTTGAGTGGATGCCAAAGGGAAGCAGGGTTTGATTCCTGCGTGCTGAGGAGGTGTTGGGGGAGCTTTTGGGATGGGGGATGTTCATTTATGACAGCAGAGGCTGGAGCTGGAAGGTTTGGGTTGGATATTGGGGTGGAATTCTTCCCTATAAACAACGGGCATGGATTGCCCAGAGAAGCTGTGGCTGCCCCATCCCTGGAAGTGTCCAAGGAGAGGTTGGACAGGGCTTGGAGCACCTGGAATGGCGGAAGGGATGATCCTCGTGTCCCCTTCCCACCCACTCTGAGCTTCTCTGATCGCGGCGATCCGAGCTGCGAGCGATGCCTTTAGGTACCGCCTTAGCTGGGATCTCCAGCTGACGATTCCTGCTGTTTTCCCCTCTCCAGCCGGGCACTGCGGCGTGCCCAGCCCCATCGTGAACGGGCAGATCAACGGGGAGAACTACAACTACCGTGGCAGCGTGGTGTACCAGTGCCAGCCCGGCTTCCGCCTCATCGGCATGTCCGTGCGCATCTGCCAGCAGGACCACCGCTGGTCCGGGAAAACGCCTGTCTGTGTGCGTAAGTACTTGTCATTCCTTCAGCCCCGGGAGGGACAATTCCAGCCTGGAGGGTGGGGAAGGGGCTGGGGAAGGGGTTGTGGAAGGGGCAGGGCAGAGCTGGCACGGCACGGAGCGCGGGGTGGCCGTGCGCGCACGCTCTGGGTGTTCGGCGGGATCGTCCCTCTCCCAAAAAAAAAAAAAAAAAAAAAATCCTTTGTGGTCGAGAAATTTCACCGAGTTTCTCCTTCCCGCGGCCAGCTGAAGGTGTGGGATCAGAGGAGAGGAGGATTTTTGGGGTTAAAGGCAGGCACAGCCCTACAAACACACCCTGGTGGTCACAGTCCTTGCGAGCCGCCCTCTGTGCCCGTGGAAAATCAGGATGTCTCCTCTGCTCCCCCACAAATCACCTTGTCCGACCTCCTCGTTTATCTTCCCAGGAAATAACCCAATTAACCAACTCCCTGCAGCTCTCAGGTGTTGATAAGTTGAAGCATCTTCTTATCAACGGGCAGCACAATCCGTGGATTTCCTATCGTGGTGCTCCAGTTGTTTGTTCCCATCTCTCCCGTCTGGTTTGGAGCTTTCTGTGCTGGGGCACAGCAAGAACAAGATGGGAAGGAGAGAATGACCTGGCAGAATCCAGCCTGAGAACAAAAAATCAGGATTAAGTTGGCAAAGTTAGCAGTGATTCCAAAATTTGGAGGGGCGTCTGAGGTCCTGCAGGAGATTTTTGGGAAAAGAATGGTTGGAATTTCCTCTCGTGCCCATGGCAGGGGCTGGAATGGGATGGGCTTTAAACTCCTTTCCATCCCAGACCATTCTGGAATTCTGAGTCATTGCACACATTGGGCCTTGGGGTAACAGAAATTCGGGGTTGTCGATCCCAGCTCGGGCTCCTCAGGGTATTATTGACCCCCACACCATTCCCTGATCTCCTGCTATTCCCCCTCCCAGCCTGCTGCAGTCACCTCCTCTGTTTGATCCATGGAACTGTGGGAAACTTTTTTTTTTTGTTTTATTTCCCCAGGGACAGCATCCCTCCCATTTCCAAAGACGTGTGGTGATATCCCAAAGCTGGCCCTGCTTCCTGCAGCACTCCATATTTCTCATTTATGACATTCTCATCTCCCTGTCACCAGCTTGGATCGGGAATAAATCCCCGTCCCCGTTCTCCAGCCCAGCCTGGGCAGACACATTTGTTACGGATCTTTTGTGGGAATTTCATCTTCCCTTCAATCTCCTGCTGCTGGCAGCTGTCCAGGAAAACCAGATTTGTCCTGATGGACAAACCAGGACATTCCTTGTGACAATGATCAATAAAGCTTTGTCCTCAGCTGTCCCAGCATGTCACAAGAATCTCCTGGTGGCTCATCCCCAGTTTCTTTTGTGCTGTGGAACTGGCTGGAATCAAAGGCTGGAATCAAAGGCTCTGCCAGCAGCAGGGCTGTGCCCTCCCTGTGTCACCTGCTGAGGTGACAGCAGAGTGTTCCAGCCTCTTCCCAGAAGTATTTGGGATGCTGGAATTGACTTTGCTTCCCTGGGAGTTGCCAGAGCAGCTCCTGTGCCCTTCACGTCATCACCAATCTCAGGGGTAAAAAAAAAAAACTCCAGAAAAATCCTCACTTCAGGGATTTGGGAGTAAAATTTTCCCACAAAGTTTCTCCCACTCGGGCAGATTTCATCTCTTCGTGGCCTGTGCTGGGATTCTGATTTTCCTCCTATTTTCCCTCTTTTCCCTCTGCTTCCAGGTGTGACTTTTCCCTGCAGGGAGCAGCCAGGACTGGCACAGGGAGGGAGGGAACAACAGAGTTCGGGATGCCCGGGGTGATCTGGGATTTTTGGAGAGGGATTATGGGGTGGGATCCTGGCACTTGGCTGCCTGCAGAGGGATGCAGGGAATTCCTGGATGCAGGGAATTCCTGGTGCCAGTAAAACCTACAAAAATCCTGTTCTTTTAATATGATCTTATATCTCAGCAGAAATCTTTACATTTTGGGATCGATGCGTGGGTTTTTATTCTCTCCTACCTCCAGAACTTTTTCCCAATTGAACAACCCACTTTTTTTTTTTTTTTTTTTTTTTTTTTCCCCCCCTCCCAGGAATAAATCAATAAAACATTTCCATTATTGTGCTTGCAGCCATCACCTGTGGCCACCCTGGCAACCCCCCCAATGGCCTCACCCAGGGCTCCCAGTTCAACCTGAACGACGTGGCCAAATTCCAGTGCAACCCCGGCTTCCTCCTGGAGGGATCTTCCCAATCGCAGTGCCTGGCCAACGGCCAGTGGAGCAGCGCCCTGCCCTCCTGCCGAGGTCAGTCCGGGACTTCTCTGCCATTTCTCCGATCCAGGAATGCCTGGAAACCACCCAGGGGATGCTGGAGATCCCGGGGCTGCCCTAAATCCCATTCTTGGGGGGTTTTTCTCACCTCGCTGCGTCCTCCGAGCTGTTGGAGTGTGTTGGGAGTGGGGGGGAACACGGGGAAATTTGGGATTTGCAGACCCCCCGGAGCAGCTTTGGGCAGAGCCCTTTTCCCTTTTCCCCACGGGATCGGCACTCGGGGTCCCAAATCCCCTTCTGTCCCTGCACTGCCCCCCTGCATTCCCCCAATCCGGGGTCTCTGGCCGTGCCGGATTATCGGGTATTCCCTGCGGGAGGGTGGGAATCCCGCTTTGGGATCGCCCATTCCCAGCTGGATCGTGGAAATCCCAATCGGGGGCTGCAATGGAGGCTCTGCCGCTGGGTGAGAGCGCACAGGATCGCCGGGACTCCCTTTTTCCCCCTTTTCACATGAAATCCTTCCGCTCCCACCCTCCAAAATCTCACAGGGGGAAAAAAAAAAAAAAAAACAAACAAAAACCCCTTAATCACATCGTAAAACCTTCAATTTCCCACCTTTTTTCCTGCTTCTTTTTTTTTTTTTTTTTTTTTTTTTTTTTTTTTGGCGAATCCCACATTTTTCCGCCCCGCCCTTTTTGCCTCTCGGGTTTTTTTTTTTGTTGTTTGGGGGTTTTTTTGGTTGTTTTGGGTTTTTTTGTTTGGGTTTTTTGGGGTTTTTTGTTTGTTTGTTTGTTTGTTGTTTGTTTTTTGGTTTGGTTTGGTTTTTTTAAAATTTTTTTTGTTTTTTGTTTTGTTTCGTTTGGGGTTTTTTAAATTTTTTTTGGTTTTGTTTTGTATTTTTAAATTTTTTTGTTTTTTGGTTTGGTTTGGTTTTTTTAATTTTTTTTGGTTTTTTGTTTTGTTTTGGTTTGGTTTTTTTAATTTTTTTTGTTTTTGTTTTGTTTCGTTTTTTTAATTTTTTTTGGTTTTGTTTTGTTTTTTTTAAATTTTTTTTGTTTTTTGGTTTGGTTTGGGTTTTTTTTGGTTTTTGTTTTGTTTTTTTTAATTTTTTTGTTTTTTGTTTTGGTTTTTTAATTTTTTTTTGATTTTTGTTTTGTTTTGTTTTAATTTTTTTTTGTTTTTTGGTTTGTTTTGGTTTGGTTTTTTAAAATTTTTTTTGTTTTTGTTTTTGTTTCGTTTTGGTTTTTAATTTTTTTTGTTTTTGTTTTGTTTGGGTTTTTTAAATTTTTTTTGTTTTTTGTTTTGTTTTTTAAATTTTTTTGTTTTTTGTTTTGTTTTGTTTTATTTTTTTTGGTTTTTTGTTTGTTTTGTTTTGTTTTTTAAATTTTTTTGTTTTTTGTTTTGGTTTGTTTTGTTTTAATTTTTTTTTGTTTTTTGTTTTATTTTGGTTTGGTTTTTTAAATTTTTTTTGTTTTTTGTTTTGTTTTTTTAATTTTTTTTGTTTTGTTTTGTTTGGGGTTTTTTTGTTTGTTTTTTGTTTTGTTTTTTTAATTTTTTTTGTTTTTTGTTTTGTTTTGTTTTTTTAAATTTTTTTGGTTTTGTTTTGTTTTGTTTTTTTAATTTTTTTTTCTTTTTTGTTTTGGTTTGGGTTTTTTTAAATTTTTTTGTTTTTTGTTTTGTTTTTTTAAATTTTTTTGCTTTTTGTTTTTTTTTTTGTTTTTTGTTTTGTTTTGTTTTTTTAATTTTTTTTTCTTTTTTGTTTTGGTTTGGGTTTTTTTAAATTTTTTTGTTTTTTGTTTTGTTTTTTAAATTTTTTTGCTTTTTGTTTTGGTTTTTTTTGTTTTTTGTTTTGTTTTGTTTTTTTAATTTTGTTTTTGTTTTTGTTTTCTTTTCTTTTTTCAATTTTTTTTTTGTTTCTTTTTTGTTTTGTTTTCTTTCGTTTTTTTATAATTTTAATTTTTTTTGTGTGTGTGTGTATGTGTTTTTTCCTGTTATCTCCTCACAGTCGTGAACTGTTCCGACCCGGGCCACCTGGACAACAGCGTCCGGCAGGTGCAGCCGCGGGGCCCGCACAGGTTCAGCTTCGGCTCCGCCGTGTCCTTCCGCTGCCTCCACGGCTTTTACCTGCTGGGAACGCCCGTCCTGACGTGCCAGGGCGATGGCACCTGGGACAGAGCCCTGCCCCGGTGCCTCCGTGAGTGTCCCCGGCCCGGCCCGGCCCTGCCCCGCGGGGGTTAGCGGGGGTCGTCCCCACCTCTCCCTAAAAAAAAAAAAAAAAAAAGGGGAAAAAATGTTAAAAATTAGGGGAAAATCCTTCCCCGCCCCCTCCCCTCAAAAAAAAAAAAAAGTGAGGGGAAAAAAAAAATCTTAAAAATTAGGGAAAATCCTTCCCCACCCCCCCCCAAAAAAAAAAAAAAAGTGAAGGAGGGAAAAAAAACCTTAAAAATTAGGAAAAATCCTTCCCCCCCCCAAAAAAAAAAAAAAAAATAAAATGCACGTGGGAATGATCCCGGTGGTTTCAGGAGCTTCACAGGGAAGGGGGTTCAGGGTTGAGGAGAGGAATTCTTCTGGGGGTGTGCTCTGTGTAGGGATCCCGATGGATTTGGGGGGTTCTGGATGGAATCCCGATGGATTTTGGGGTTCTCTGTGTAAGGACAGGTAAATCCTGATGGATTTGGGGTGTTCCAGGTGGAATCCCGGTGGATTTTGGGGTTCTCTGTGTAAGGACAGGTAAATCCTGATGGATTTGGGAGGTTCTGGATGGATTTTGAGGTTTGAGGAGAGGGTCCTGCTGAAGAGGGTTTTCTGTGTAAGGACAAGTGGATCCCGATGGATCTGGGGGATTCTGGATACAATCCCGATGGATTTTGGGGTTCTCTGTGTAGGCACAGGTAAATCCGGATGGATTTGGGGTGTTCCAGGTGGAATCCCGGTGGATTTTGGGGTTTGAGGAGAGGATCCTGCTGGGTTGGTTCTCTGTGTACGGACAGGTAAATCCGGATGGATTTGGGAGGTTCCAGGTGGAATCCCGGTGGATTTTGGGGGTTCTCTGTGTAAGGACAAGTAAATCCTGATGGATCTGGGGGCGTTTCAGATGGAATCTCGATGGATTTTGGGGGTTGAGGAGAGGATCCAGCTGGGATGGTGCAGGTGGAGGGGGCAGGAGTGGTTCTGGAGCATAGAGAGGCCTCACCTGAGTGAGTGAGAACTTACCTGAGTGAGGCCTCACCTGAGTGAGTGAGAACTTACCTGAGTGAGGCCTCACCTGAGGGCTCACCTGAGTGAGTGAACCCCAGTCTTACACTGGGAATTTGGGATCCAGAGTGGATTTTAGCTGCCTTAGGGAGGTGCAGGCAGGAGCAGCCCCATCCCACCCCAGCATGCCCAGTTTGTCCCTTTGGGCACTGAACCAGCTGCAATCCCATTCCCTGCCCTCAGGAATGGCCTCAGAACTTGGAGATTCCAATTGGCTTGAGCTGTTCCAAAGCTGGGATTGTTCCTTTTTGTTTTTTCCATGTTTATCCCTCCACACCAAATCCTACCAGGCAGTTTTGGGCACGTTTTCCTTTCCTTTTGTCCTGTCCTCACCCCTTGCATGGATCCTGGGGAATTGGTGAGTGATGATCCATGTTCCCACAGCCGGGAGGGAATTCCTGGTAAAACCCCAATCCCAGGCTCCCTCAACCCCCTTGAGTACAAGGGATCTCCTTCCTTAAAATGTTGGGATTTGGAGGATTTGTGGGCATTTGGAAACCCAGGTCAGTTTTACCACTGATTCCGTGGATTCCTGGGGTTAAAAGTTTTTTAAAAACACGAAATTTTCCCATGATTTTGTTTCTTGTGTGTTAAACTCGGACACTGGAAGCGTCCAAGGCCTGTCTGGACTTGGAGCAACCTGGGATAGACAAAAGCATCCCTGCCCATGGGAAGGGTTGGAATTAATTGATGTTTAAGCTGCCCCCAAGCCAGAATTCTGGAATTCCCGGGGGCTGAAGCCGGTGCCTCTCTTGCAGTGGTGTCGTGTGGCCACCCCGGGTCCCCTCCCCACGCTCAGATCTCGGGGGACAAGCACACGGTGGGCTCCGTGGTCAGGTACAGCTGCCTGGGCAGGCGCACGCTGGTCGGGAATTCCACACGGATGTGCCAGCTGGACGGGCGCTGGAGCGGCTCCCTGCCACACTGCTCAGGTGAGGGGCTGGGGAGGGCCACGGAGGGCTCACCTGGCCAGGGTCACACAGGCACAGTCACCCATTCGTGGTCACCTGTCCGTGTTCATTCATCCATGGTCACCCAGCTGTGGCCACCCGTTCATGGTCACCTGTCCGTGTTCACCTGTCCAGGGTCACCCAGCTGTGGTGACCCATTCATGGCCACCCATTCGTGGTCACCCATTTGTGGTCACCCATTTGTGGTCACCTGTCCATGGTCACCCAGCTGTGGCCACCCGTTCATGGTCACCTGTCCGTGTTCACCTGTCCATGGTCACCCATTCATGGTCACCTGTCCGTGTTCATTCATCCATGGTCACCCAGCTATGGCCACCCATTCGTGGTCACCTGTCCGTGTTCACCTGTCCATGGTCACCCAGCTGTGGTGACCCATTCATGGTCACCCATTTGTGGTCACCTGTCCATGGTCACCCAGCCAAGGTCACCAATTCATGGTCACCTATCCATGCTCATTCATCCATGGTCACCCAGCTGTGGTCACCTATTCGTGGTCACCCATTTGTGGTCACCTATCCATGTTCATTCATCCATGGTCACTCAGCCATGGTCACCCATTCATGGTCACCCATTCGTGGTCACCCATTCATGTTCACCTGTCTGTGGTCACCAAGCCATGATCACCCAGCCAGGGTCACCCATTCTTGGTCACCCATTTGTGGTCACCTATCCATGGTCACCTGTCTGTGGTCACCCGCCCATGGTCACCCATTCATGGTCACCTATCCATCGTCACCCGTTCATGGTCACCCACCCATGGTCACCCATTCATGGTCACCTGTCTGTGGTCACCCATTCATGGTCACCCATTCATGGTCACCTGTCTGTGGTCACCCATTCATGGTCACCTATCCATTGTCACCCGTTCATGGTCACCCACCCATGGTCACCCATTCATGGTCACCCAGCTGTGGTGTCCCATCATCATCTCCCACCCACTGTCACCCACCCCTCGTGCCTTGTGGCCACGTTTGCATCCAGGGGGCTGCTGGAGTCAGGGAATGTTCAATCTGGAATTGCCCCGCTCTGCTGGGGGTGAATTCCCGATGAGGGTGACAAGGGACAAGCGCCAGCATGCCCCGGTGGCTCTGGTGACTCCGTGCTGTCTCTGGGCAGGGGGCAGCCAGGGCGAGTGTGGTGATCCCGGGATCCCTTCCCACGGCATCGGGCTGGGGGACGCCTTTGACGTGGGCAGCGTGGTGAGGTTCAGCTGCGAGCCCGGCTACACCCTGCGGGGCTCCTCCGAGAGGGTCTGCCACGCCAACGGCTCCTGGAGCGGCACGCAGCCGGAATGCGAAGGTACTCGCCGTGCCGGTGTCCCCAGAGCTGTCCCGGTGTCCCCGGAGCTGTCCCGGTGTCCTCGGAGCTGTCCCGGTGTCCCTGGAGCTGTTCTGGTGTCCCCAGAACTGCCCCGGTGTCCCTGGAGCTGCCCCGGTGTCCCCAGAGCTGTCCCGGTGTCCCTGGAGCTGTCCCGGTGTCCCCAGAGCTGTCCCGGTGTCCCCAGAACTGTCCCGGTGTCCTCGGAGCTGTCCCGGTGTCCCCGGAGCTGTCCCGGTGTCCCCGGAGCTGTCCCGGTGTCCCTGGAACTGTCTCGGTGTCCCCAGAGCTGTCCCAGTGTCCTCAGGGTTCTTCTGGTGTCCTCAGAGCTGCCCCCTGTCCCCGGAGCTGCCCCAGTGTCCCCAGAGCTGTCCCGGTGTCCCCAGAGCTGCCCTGGTGTCCCCTGGAACTGCCCCAGTGTCCCCAGAGCTGCCCCTGAGTCCCCAGAGCTGCTCTGGTGTTCCCAGACTTGTCCCAACATCCCCAGAGCTGTCCCATGTCCTCAGACCTGCCCTGGTGTCCCCAGAACTGCCTCGATGTCCCCAGAATTCCTCTGGTGTCCCCAGGACTGCTCCAGAGCTGCCCCTGAGTCCCCAGAGCTGTTTCAGTGTCCCCAGAGCTGCCTCGGTGTCCCCAGAGCTGCTCTGGTGTCCCCAGAATTGTTCTCGTGTCCCCAGAACTGCTGTACTGTCCCCAGAATTGTTCTCGTGTCCCCAGAACTGCTGTACTGTCCCCAGAATTGTTCTCGTGTCCCCAGAATTGTTCTCATGTCCCCAGAATTGTTCTCGTGTCCCCAGAACTTGCCTTTGCTGAGCACAGGCAGTACAGGATGAAACCTTTGGAGTTCTGGGAGTTCGTTTGTGTTTAATTGTTTTTTTTTATTTCCCCATTTCCCTCCGCAGTGATTTCCTGCGGGAACCCCGGAACCCCCAGCAATGCCAGGGTGATCTTCAACGACGGCCTGGTGTTCTCCAGCTCCATCATCTACCAGTGCAGGGAGGGCTTCTATTCCACCGGGGTGCTGAGCAGGCACTGCACCGTCAATGGCACCTGGACTGGGACCAGCCCCGAGTGCACTGGTGAGCACTGGGATGGAATCCTGGCACGGGGAGAGGGTTGGGATCGGCTGCCAGGCACAGCCGTGCCCACCTTGATGCCTTTTGGGAATACCTAAAAGCACAGGCCAGGCGAAATTAAGGGAATAAAAAGCAGGTTTTAAATATTTATTGTATTTATTAAGGGTTTAATGTACGTTTAGGGCAGACAAATCACCCCAGGGGCTACATCCAAAATGGACAATGGGTCATGGATTTTTACACATTTACAAGTCAAAAGTCAAACATTTTTCTAAGTTTGGTCCATTTGCATATTAGGGGTTAATCTTCCAATTCCAGCTCCAGGTAATGAAGTCATTTACCCCAAGTTTGCTCCCCCAACTCACTTTTGTTCCCATCTCTCAGGCCTGAGGCAGTGAGGTGTCCTTGATTGCCAGCCTGGAGAGGAATTGTTGTGTCTGCCCAAAATGGGAGAGCAGCAGCTCCCACTGGATATGGAATTTAGAGTTAGACACTAAAGAATTGCAGGGTTACAAATATATGAAAATATAAAAGCTAAAATCCCAAGGCACAAACACACACCCTGAGAAACTCTGCTGAGCCCTGGCCTGGCACAGCAGCACCTCAGCCTGGGAATTCTGCTGGACATAATGGATAAATCTTGCTCTGGGATTATCTTTTCCCAGCTGGATGCAGGGAGCTCCGGAATGATTTTGGGAGTGGATGTTGGTGGAGCAGGAGGGGCTCTCTGGCTCCTGAGTGTGACATTCCTGGGGCAGGGATGTGTGTGAGCTCAGGGTGACAAAGGTGGGTTTCCATCAGAGGCAGAACTGGGCTAAGTGGGGAATGCAGTGGGCAACCTGCCTTCCCTTCACCCGGGTTTGACCCGGGTTTGTTTTAATGTTTAATGAGTCTTAATCCAGCTCCTTAATGAGCCATTAAGCTCCAGCCCCTGCTACAGACCTGCTGCACATTGAACTGGTTAAATCCCACACTCTGCATTGTCACAGGTGTGCTTCCAGCTGCCAGAAATTCTCTTTTTTTTCCCCTTCCTTGGCAGTGATCAACTGTGGAGACCCCGGCGTGCCGGCCAACGGGCTCAGGCTGGGCAGTGACTTCACCTACAACAAATCCGTGGTGTTCCAGTGCACCCCCGGCTTCATGATGGAGTCGGACAGGGCAGCTGCCCTCACCTGCACCAAGGACCGCACCTGGAACGGCACCAAACCCGTGTGCAAGGGTAGGGATCGACCGTGGCACACAGACAGGGACGCTGAATGACCAGAGTCCAGCTTTTACTGAGCACTTACCTGTGCTTTTATAGCATTTACAGCAAGGCTGGTCATATTTTGCTGCAGTCATCCTGTTACCCATCACCCAGACAAACTCGACATTTTGACTTAGTAAAATCTTATTTCCCATAAGGCAGATTTGATTCAATGTTCTTGCAGTCAGAGCTCTGTTTGCTCTTGCCAGGGCACCCTCGTTACCAGGCTGATTAAATCTGAGGTGTTATCAGTCTCGTTTGCATTACCCATATCCGCAGGTGGGAATCCTGCAGGAAAGGAGGCTCAGGGTGGCTTTGTCACTCTGACACCTCCTGAAGGGTGGTTTGGTCAGCTGGGGTTGGTCTCCTCCTGCAGGCTGCACTGACAGAACCAGAGGACACAGCCTCAAGGGAAAATTGGGTTGGATATCAGCGAAAAGTTTTTCATGGAAAGAGTGATAAAATACTGGAATGGTCTGCCTGGGGAGGTGGTGGAGTGCATACACCCATATAGTATATTATCAATTATATAGTATATAGATATCAATAAATATATAGATATCAATATATATATAGAGAGAGATATAGATATAGTATACTATTAACTATATAATATATATATATCAATATAGATATAGATATACATGATATAGATATACATGATATAGATATATAGATATATAGAGATATATCTATATCTCTATGTACTATATATAAAATATCCATAGATATATAGATACATAGATATAGTATATTATTAACTAGATAGTGTACATATATCAATATAGATGTAGATACACATGATATAGATATATAGAGATATAGAATACTATCAACTATATATTATATATATGGATAGTATATGTATAATATCCATAGATATATAGATACACAGAGTATAGTATTAACTATATAGTATATATATATTGATATATATATCAATATAGATATAGATAGTATACTATTAACTATATAGTATATATATCAATATACATATGGATAGTATATTATTAACTAGATAGTGTATATATATCAATACAGATATAGATATACATGATATAGATATATAGATATATAGATATATAGAATACTATCAACTATATACTATATATATGGATAGTATATATATAATATCCATAGATATATAGATACATAGAGTATAGTATTAACTATATAGTATTTTTATATATTGATATATGTATCAATATAGATATAGATAGTATACTATTAACTATATAGTATATATATATCAATATAGATATAGATAGTATATTATTAACTAGATAGTGTATATATATCAATACAGATATAGATATACATGATGATATATAGATATACTATCAACTATATGCTATATATAGATAGTATATATATAATATCTCTAGATATATATAGATATATAGATACATAGATATAGTATATTATTAACTAGATAGTGTATATATATCAATACAGATATAGATATACATGATATAGATATATAGATATATAGAGATATAGAATACTATCAACTATATACTATATATATGGATAGTATATATATAATTTCCATAGATATATAGATACATAGAGTATAGTATTAACTATATAGTATATCTATATTGATATATATATCAATATAGATATAGATAGTATACTATTAACTATATAGTATATATATATCAATATAGATATAGATAGTATACTATTAACTATATAGTGTATATATATCAATATAGATATAGATAGTATACTATTAATATTAACTATATAGTATATATATCAATATAGATATAGATAGTATATTATTAACTAGATAGTGTATATATATCAATACAGATATAGATATACATGATGATATAGATATAGATATACTATCAACTATATGCTATATATAGATAGTATATATATAATATCTCTAGATATATATAGATATATAGATACATAGATATAGTATATTATTAACTAGATAGTGTATATATATCAATACAGATATAGATATACATGATATAGATATATAGAGATATAGAATACTATCAACTATATACTATATATATGGATAGTATATATATAATATCCATAGATATATAGATACATAGAGTATACTATTAACTATATAGTGTATATATATTGATATATATATCAATATAGATATAGATAGTATACTATTAACTATATAGTGTATATATATCAATATAGATATAGATAGTATACTATTAATATTAACTATATAGTATATATATATCAATATAGATATAGATAGTATATTATTAACTAGATAGTGTATATATATCAATACAGATATAGATATACATGATGATATAGATATAGATATAGATATACTATCAACTATATGCTATATATAGATAGTATATATATAATATCTCTAGATATATATAGATATATAGATACATAGATATAGTATATTATTAACTAGATAGTGTATATATATCAATACAGATGTAGATATACATGATATAGATATATAGATATATAGAGATATAGAATACTATCAACTATATACTATATATATGGATAGTATATATATAATATCCATAGATATATAGATACATAGAGTATACTATTAACTATATAGTGTATATATATTGATATATATATCAATATAGATATAGATAGTATACTATTAACTACATAGTATATATATCAATATACATATGGATAGTATATTATTAACTAGATAGTGTATATATATCAATACAGATATAGATATACATGATATAGATATATAGATATATAGAGATATAGAATACTATCAACTATATACTATATATATGGATAGTATATATATAATATCCATAGATATATAGATACAGAGTATACTATTAACTATATAGTGTATATATATCGATATATATATCAATATAGATATAGATAGTATACTATTAACTATATAGTATATATATCAATATACATATGGATAGTATATTATTAACTAGATAGTGTATATATATCAATACAGATATAGATATACATGATGATATAGATAGATATAGATATAATATACTATCAACTATATGCTATATATAGATAGTATATATATAATATCTCTAGATATATAGATATAGTACACTATTAACTGTATAGTATATATATCAATATTGATATATGATATATGATATATGATATATATGATATATGATATAGTGTACTATCAACTATATACTATATATATACATAGTATATATAGAGAGACTATATATCTATGTGTGTGTATATATATATATATGTATACACACATATACCCATATATGTGTATACATCCCTGGAAATGTTTAAAAAAATCCTGGATGTGACACTCGGTGCCCTGGTTTAGTTGAGGTGTTAGGGCAGGGGTTGGACTCGATCACCTTGAAGGTCTCTTCCAACCCAGTGATTCTGAATTCTGTGAATTCTGTGATTCTGAATTTTGTGATTCTGAATTTTGTGATTCTGAATTCGGTGAATTCTGTGATTCTGAATCCTGTGAGTTCTGTGAATTCTGTGATTCTGAATTCTGTGAGTTCTGTGATTCTGAATTCTGTGAGTTCTGTGAATTCTGTGATTCTGAATTCTGTAAGTTCTGGGATTCTGAATTCTGTGATTCTGAATTCTGTGATTCTGAATTCTGTGATTCTGAATCCTGTGAGTTCTGTGATTCTGAATTCTGTGATTCTGAATCCTGTGAGTTCTGTGATTCTGAATTCTGTGAGTTCTGTGAGTTCTGTGAATTCTGTGATTCTGAATCCCGTGAAATGTTGCAGCACACAAGTTTGTGCAGGCCACCAAAGTTTCCCTGAAAAAGCCTGGCTGGGCGTTCCTCGTCTCTCTCATTCCACCCAAAGTTTGTGGCATTTTTCAGGGAGCAGCAACACCTTGATGTCATCAATCTGTCCCTGAGAGGGAGTTGCTCTTCTTGTCCTACAGAAGGAGCAAAGCCCAGGGAGCAAAGTGATTTTGCACAAAAATTCAGATCAAACTGGGATGAAATATCATGTTTTTCCAGCAGATGCTTTGCTGGCATCGCCCAGAAACATCTGAAAAATGTTCCCTGTGAGTCTTTTCATTATTCTGAGATGGCTCCTGTGGCTCAGAGATAGAAAAGGGAAATAAGAAAACAGTGGCTGGGCAGGCTGGATGTCTTCTGCTCACCCCCCAGCGCAGATAAGATGTGTGGCAGCATCTCTGCACTCCTTTAGAAATCTGGAAAATTCACCTGTCACAGCACTGATATAAACACAGACCACATAAAAACTCTCCAATGCACTCCAGCTCCTTCAGAGGCTGTAAAGAGCAATTCTTCCTCTCCTTTGTCATTCTCTGCACTGAGCAAATGCTGCAGAAATGATCCTGAATGTGGCCAAGAGTCTCATTTGGAGGCACAGGTTTAGCTCCTCTGAGCTGAAAAGCAGAGTGCTGCAAAAATGTCATTTCAAAAGAGCCCAGAGTGGCTGAAAACCCGACAGGTTGTGGCTTCAACTGCTCGTCTGAGCCTCAGCCAGGTTGTCCAAAATGTGCAAATCTTTGGGGAAATCTGGGATGAGATTTCACACCACGTCAGGGCAGATTTTTACCTTCAGCTGAGAAGGAGCACCGACTCCAAAATCGGATTTGTAGAGATGTTTAGGAAAAAGTTCTTCCCCCGGAGGGTGGTGGGGAGCTGGGCACAGCCCCAAGATCTCGAGGAATATTTGGACAGGGTGAGGTTTGGGGGTGTCTGTGCAGGGCCGGGTGTTGGACTGGATGATCCTCGTGGATCCCTTCCCACAGGATATTTTCTAATTTGGGATTTAAGTCCAAACTCAAAAGGGTTTGACCCCACTTTGTGTCTATCCTGGGAGATGCTCTTGGAGAGCAGGAGGTGACTTTGCTCCTACATGGAATTTGCTTGTTAATGGAAAATAATTAAGAAGTGGAGAGACCTGACCTTCCTTTTCCTTTTCCTTTTCCTTTTCCTTTTCCTTTTCCTTCTCCTTCTCCTTCTCCTTCTCCTTTTCCTTTTCCTTTTCCTTCTCCTTCTCCTTCTCCTTCTCCTTCTCCTTCTCCTTCTCCTTCTCCTTCTCCTTCTCCTTCTCCTTCTCCTTCTCCTTCTCCTTCTCCTTCTCCTTCTCCTTCTCCTTCTCCTTCTCCTTCTCCTTCTCCTTCTCCTTCTCCTTCTCCTTCTCCTTTTCCTTTTCCTTCTCCTTCTCCTTCTCCTCCTCCTTTTCCTTCTCCCCTTCCTTCTCCCCTTCTCTCCAATTCTCCTTTTCTCCATCTCTCCTTCTCTCCATCTCTCCTTCTCTCAATTTCTCCTCCTTTCCATTTCTCCTTTCCTCCTTTCCTCTTTTTCTCCTTTTCTTCTTTCCTCTTTCTCCTTTTCTCCTTCTCTCCTTCTCCTTTTCTAATTTTCTCCTTTTTTCCTTCTCTCCATTTCTCCTTCTCTCCTTCTCTCCTTCTCTCCATTTCTCCTCCTCTCCTTTCTTCCTTTCCTCCTTTCCTCTTTCTCCTTTTCTCTATTTCTCCTCTCCTTCTCCTTTTCTCATTTTCTCCTTTTCTCCTTTCCTCTTTTTCTCCTTTCCTCTTTCTCCTTTTCTCCTTCTCTCCTTCTCCTTTTCTAATTTTCTCCTTTTTTCCTTCTCTCCATTTCTCCTTCTCCCCATTTCTCCTTTCCCCCTTTCCTCCTTCTCTCTTTTCCCTTCTCCTTTTCCTGCAGCCATCACCTGCAGAGCTCCCCAGGCCATTCCCAACGGGAAGGTGGTGGGCTCAGATTTCAGCTGGGGCTCCAGTGTCAGCTACGCTTGCCTCGAGGGCTACCAGCTGTCCCTGCCCGCCGTGCTCACCTGCGAGGGCAACGGCACCTGGAGCGGGGACATCCCCCAGTGCTTCCGTGAGTACCCAGCTTCCTGCTTTTCCGCCAGGGATCTGCGGTAGGAATCGCTGCTTTGGGACGGTCGGGACAAACTCAGGCGCTCTCTTTATTCTGGTCTTAAAGTTTGCAGGTTTTTTTGTGGGGTGTGGGTTTGTATAAGGCCCTGCTGGGAACTGCAGCCACAGCTCAGAGCAGGGTGGAGAGAGGGATAGAGTGAGAGTAAAAGAAGAAATCTTAAGAAAGTAAGAACAAAGAGAGTAAGAGCATAAGAGAGCGATTTTCCCCTTTACAATACATTAACTCTTCTTCTATGTTGAATATTCTAATTTCCACTAACCAATCTAATACAAGATGCAAATTCTCTAACATTTGCATGCAACCTATAGGAATCACTATATTACCGTGTTTTACTGCTTTTCTTATCTCTACATTTTATTTGGGACCCTTCCTGCCGTGCCTAGGGAGGATGTCTGTTTGATTTTTGGTATTCACAGCATTTAACATTATCCAAACAAAGGGGCCTTCAGGTTTTCAGTTGCTTTCAGCCCCACAGTCAAAAATTGCTATCATTTCTATTTCACTTCTATTTTCCATATTCTCAAAGTCTTTTGCTAGGCACTCGTATTTATAAGGTTTTCCTAATTCACCCTTCCCAACAATCTGCTTCAAATCCAGCTTTTGGGGGCTTTTCCCAACTTTTTTCCTGGTTTTTGGCAGCTCAAGGTTCACAGGGATCTCGCTGTGCTTCCTGCCCCTTTCCTAAGTGAAGTTTTCCGTCAGCTGGAGTGGGAATTTTTGGTGCCGTGGTGATGCTTTAGGAGGCTGGAGCCAAAGTCTGGCTGCTCTCCCACCTCCCACATGCCTTGGTTTTTTTGGGAACTTTGGTTTGGCACCTGGGAGGAAGAGGCAAGGCTACAGGTGGTCACTGCAGGGACACAGGTGGCCACTCCAAAGACCAGTGTTGGTCACTCCAGGGACACAGGGACAGAGGGGTGAGGCCACATTTGGGATGAATCCAGGCTTTTTGCCATGTTCCTGCCTACAAAACATCCTCAAAACTGGGTGTTTGCCCTCGGTGACCGAATCTTCTGCAATCAGGACTCCTGGAACTGCCAAAAAACCCCTTTGGCAAAGGGCACCGTGTTGCAGCAGAAGTTGGGAATGTTTTGTGAAGGCTGGGTGGGTTTGATATGACAGTGAATACCAAAAAAAAAAGGGAATTAAACATCTCCTGATGCTCAAGGCAGCTCTGAGTTCTTTCCCAGCTGCACAGTATCCATTTTCATATTAAATCCCACAAACCCCTCACTGTTCCTCACACCTTTCCCCGGATCTGGGATAATTAGTGGGCTTTGTTCCAAGGAACAAAGTGACACCGTGCAATTAGGGGAGAAAAAAGAGGGGGGGGGGAGAAAAGGCAAATCCGGGGGAGAAGGTGGAAGTTAATTAACAGCCGTTGACAAATGGAGAGAATTACAAGGAACGCAGCCTTGGCCGGGGCTGATTCCCGAGTTAATCCTGGATCGGGGTGGGATGTGACAGACTGGGCGGGGCGTGACATCCCCAGCGGGGTCTGTGGCCACCTCCCCGTCCCTTTGCTGTCGCAGCCGTGTTCTGTGGGGACCCGGGGACGCCAGCGCAGGGCAGGAGGGAGGACCGAGGCTTCACCTACCGCTCGTCCGTGTCCTTCTCGTGCCTGGCGCCGCTGGTGCTCGTGGGCTCGGCGCGGCGGTTCTGCCAGTCCGACGGCACCTGGAGCGGGACCCAGCCCAGCTGCATCGGTGAGGGGCGGTCCCCTGGGGGCTCACTTCGCTCTCGATCCCAAATCCTGTGGTCCTTGGAGAGCGGGATGGGAGCACCGTGGTCCTTGGAGTTTGGGATGGCTCTTGGGAGCAGAGGGCAGGGAAGGGGATGGGATCCTTTGGAATTTGGGATGGCCCTTGAGAACACGGGGCAGGGATCCTTTGGAGTTTGGGATGGCCCTTGGGAACACGAGGCATGGAAGGGGATGGGATCCTTTGGAGTTTGGGATGGCCCTTGGGAACACGAGGCATGGAAGGGGATGGGATCCTTTGGAATTTGGGATGGCCCTTGGGAACAGAGGACGGGATCACCAAGGCCCCTGGAGCTTGGGATGGCCCATGCAAGCAGAGGGCAGGGAAAAGGACAGGATGACCATAGACCTTGGAGCTTGGGATGGCCCATGGGAACACAGGGCAGGAAAGAGGACAGGATGACCATGGTCTTTGGAATTTGGGATGGCCCTTGGGAACATGGGGCAGGGAAGGGGATGGGATCCTTTGGAATTTGGGATGGCCCTTGGGAACACGGGGCAGGGAAGGGGATGGGATGGGATCCTTTGGAATTTGGGATGGCCCTTGGGAACACGGGGCAGGGAAGAGAATGGGGTCACCATGCTCCTTGGAGATCAGGATGGCCCTTGGGAACACAGGGCAGGGAAGAGGACGGGATCCTTTGGAATTTGGGATGGCCCTTGGGAGCACGGGGCAGGGAAGGGGATGGGATCCTTTGGAATTTGGGATGGCCCTTGGGAGCAGAGGGCATGGAAGAGGATGGGATCCTTTGGAATTTGGAATGGCCCTTGGGAGCAGAGGGCATGGAAGAGGATGGGATCCTTTGGAATTTGGGTTGGCCCTTGGGAGCAGAGGGCATGGAAGAGGATGGGATCCTTTGGAATTTGGAATGGCCCTTGGGAACACGGGGCAGGGAAGAGGACGGGATCCTTTGGAATTTGGGTTGGCCCTTGGGAGCAGAGGGCACAGCGTGGGTGTGGGGAAGGGCTGCCCTGATCCAAGGCATGCATTCCCAGTTTTTCTCCTAAGGGATGAAGTGCCTCTGGTTACTTAGTGCTGCAGCAGGCAGGGATTTAAGGAGCAGGAAGATCCTTGTGTTTTTCCTTGTGTGTTCCCTCGGAGCCAAATCCCACTTGTGTTCCAGAGGTGCAGCAGGATCCGTGTGCCTGGAGGGGTCTGAGCCCTCCTGTGAATCCCTGTCCCTGTTTTTAACAGATCCCAGCCTCACGACGTGTGCAGATCCTGGAGTGCCTCTTTTTGGGATGCAGAACAATTCCCAGGGATACCAGGTATGGCCATGGAAGAGGGGTGTGCCACAAACCCGGCCCTGCTCAGGGCCCTGGCCTGGATTCCTGTGTTATATCCCATGGATTCCTGTGTTATATCCCATGGATTCCTGTGTTATATCCCATGGATTCCTGTGTTATATCCCATGGATTCCTGTGTTATATCCCATGGATTCCTGTGTTATATCCCATGGATTCCTGTGTTATATCCCATGGATTCACATGTCCTCCCATGGATTCCTGTGTTATATCCCGTGGATTCCTGTGTTATATCCCATGGATTCCTGTGTTATATCCCGTGGATTCCTGTGTTATATCCCATGGATTCCTGTGTTATATCCCATGGATTTCTGTGTTATATCCCGTGGATTCCTGTGTTATATCCCATGGATTCCTGTGTTATATCCCATGGATTTCTGTGTTATATCCCGTGGATTCCTGTGTTATATCCCATGGATTCCTGTGTTATATCCCATGGATTTCTGTGTTATATCCCATGGATTCCTGTGTTATATCCCATGGATTCCTGTGTTATATCCCATGGATTCACATGTCCTCCCATGGATTCCTGTGTTATATCCCATGGATTCCTGTGTTATATCCCATGGATTCCTGTGTTATATCCCATGGATTTCTGTGTTATATCCCGTGGATTCCTGTGTTATATCCCATGGATTCCTGTGTTATATCCCATGGATTCACATGTCCTCCCATGGATTCCTGTGTTATATCCCATGGATTCCTGTGTTATATCCCATGGATTCCTGTGTTATATCCCATGGATTTCTGTGTTATATCCCATGGATTCCTGTGTCCTCCAGTGAATTCTTGTGTCTTCCCATGGATTAATGTCTCCTCCCATGAATTCACACCTTATCCCATGGACTCAGTGTCCTCCTGTGGATTCCTGTGTTATCCCATGGATTCTTGCACCTTTCAATGAATTATTGTGTCCTCCCATGAGTTAATGTGTTATCCCATGAAATCCTGTGTCATCCCATGGATTCATGTTTCCTCTCATAGATTGTTGTGTTATCCCATGGGATTCACATGTCCTCCCATGGATTCATGTGTCCTCCCATGGATCCATGTGTTATATCCCATGAATTCACATGTTATCCCCTGGATTCCTGTCTCCTCCCATGGATTCCTGTGTCCTCCCATGGATTAATGTCTCATCCCATGGATTCCTGTGTCCTCCCGTGGATTCCTGTCTCCTCCTGGGATCAGGACACCCCGCCATGCTCCGATTGCCCTCCGAGTGTGTTCACACGGCATTAATTAGCAGTGTGTTGTGTCTGAAATTAATTACACTGCTAATTAATAGTTGCTGCTATTCACATTAATTCCTGTTAATTTTCAGGCCAACTCCTGCAGGTGCTTTTGCTAATCCCAGCTCTGCTCCAGCAGGAGATCATTGGAATGGGGACAAAAATCCCACAGTGACTCCCTGGGGGGGCTCCATTCCCGTCCATTCCCTGCTGGGATAGTGGATGCCAGAGTGGATCCTTCTGTTTTCTTGCTAATTAGTTACCTTAATCTTGGGGTTTAATTAATTAATTTTAGGTTTCATTAATTTGGAGACACCACAAGTGGGATTTTTGCTCAGCTGGGAGCTTCCCTGGGAGTGGAGCTGCTTGGGTGAGGTGGTGACAAGGGAATGGCCCCTTTGGAAAGGCATGGAGTGAAGGCCTGGGAATGGCTGGGAAGCTGAGTGCTTGTCTCCTGTTGGGACAGGTGGGAAGCATCCTGTTCTTCAGGTGCCAGAAGGGATATCTCCTGCAGGGCTCCACCACCAGGACCTGCCTGCCCAACCTCACCTGGAGCGGCGTCCAGCCCGACTGCGTCCGTGAGTGCCTTGGCTTGAGGGACAGGGGTCTGCCCAGAAAGGCAGGAGCCTCGTTTTGAAAAGGAGAATGCAACCCCCATCTCTCCAAATTGTTGTCATTTTGAAATCAAGGGGCTCTCAGGCAGAGATATGGGAATAGGAATAACAGCTCTTTACCAGGAAAATTAGAATAGAAATACAGAATTGCAGAGAACAAACCCAGAGCAGGGGCAGAGTGAGAATCCAAGGTGCCCCCGTCAGTCAGTCAGGGTTGGTGCAGTCCCATTCCATGGTGGCTGCATCCTCCTGCAGGGACAGATGTGGTTCTGCTGGAGCAGGGCTCCTGCACAAGGTGCACTTTTCCTCCAAAGCTGCAGGGATGATGTGCAAGGCTCTGGTTTTCCTCTGGGATCCAGTGGGAAAAGGCTGCTCTGCTGTTCCAAATCTCCCCTTTGATCTGGGTAGGAAATGCTCGGCTCCTGCCCTGGCTGGAGCATCTCCCCATGGGATGATGGAATTTGATCAGCCCTGCCCTGGGACTGCATGGCCATGGACAGGAGAGATCTCCTGGAGGGAGGATGGGCTGTGGGGAAGAGAAAGAACACTGCAACAGCTGGGTGAACAGCTGGAACAGGAACAGCAGAGATCCCCCCAGAGATCAGGATCACTGCCACAGCTGGGTGAACAGCTGGAACAGGAACAGCAGAGATCCCCACAGGGATCAGGATCACTGCAACAGCTGGGTGAACAGCTGGAACATGAACAGCAGAGATCCCCACAGGGATCAGGATCACTGCCACAGCTGGGTGAACAGCTGGAACATGAACAGCAGAGATCCCCACAGAGATCAGGATCACTGCCACAGCTGGGTGAACAGCTGGAACAGGAACAGCAGAGATCCCCACAGGGATCAGGATCACTGCCACAGCTGGGTGAACAGCTGGAACAGGAACAGCAGAGATCCCCACAGGGATCAGGATCACTGCCACAGCTGGGTGAACAGCTGGGGACACAATACAAACTTTTGGGCACATCCTGTATTGCAGCCTAAGACACCTGGGAATGCCACAGGGAGCTAGGGCGCTCAGCCAGGCTCTGCAAAATGAATTCTTGGAGGAAATGTATTGGATTTTTGGGAGAACTGGGGATTGCAAAGGCAGGTTTTAGTCTGCACCCACACCTGGCACTCAGTTCTGGGCTCAGAGGTGCTTCAGCATCCTTTGGTTTTGCCTTTTTCCCTTAAAAATGGGGGTGGTCGATGCTGATTTTCAGCTCATCAAGCTGGAGCCGGGTTCAGCTTTAGCCAGGAAGAGAAACCCAGCATGGGAAGCTCCTCATTAATTCCTAAAGCTGGGAAAAACCCAGGCTCGGCCCTGTGAGCTGTAGAAGCTCTTCCAGGAGGTTCCTGTTCCCCTGTTGATGTCACGGTGTCACTTTTCACCCTCCTCGTGCCCACCTGGGTGGTTTCTCTCACCTGTTTTTTCCCTTTCCCCTCCAGCCCACCACTGCAGGCAGCCCGAGACCCCTTCCCACGCCAACGTGGGTGCCCTGGACCTGCCCTCCCTGGGCTACACCTTGATCTACTCGTGCCAGAGCGGCTTCTACCTCACCGGGGGCTCCGAGCACCGCACCTGCAAAGCCGACGGCAGCTGGACAGGGAAGCCTCCCATCTGCCTGGGTGAGGGGCTGGCAGCACCAGCTGGGCTCTGAGACCCTCCCCAGGCTCTCAGCTTGTACAGATCCCGGGCCTTGAGGTCCTCCAGGGGTGGTTTGCAACCTGCAGATAAAGCCAAGGTTCAGTTCTGGGGTCAGAAGGAGGGAGGTGTTCTCAGCCGTGATTTATTTCCCTTACGAGTTGTGGGATGGCCCAGCCTGATTTTCTGTTGGTGGGAGGGTCTCCACTGTTGGTGTCCACAGCAGAATCCCAGAATTAGGCTGGAAAAGGCCTTTGAGGTCATCGAGTCCCACCTGTGACCCAGCACTCAAGTGCCACCTCCAGCCTTTCCTTAAAGAGTCACCTGGGGAGATTTTTGGCTCTGGAAGCACCTGCACGGGACAAAAATTGTTTATGTCCCCACATTTTGGCTGCCACGGAGTCTCGGATGAGGAACGTGTCCTGATCCATTGGGATGGAGCCCTGGGGCTCTCCTGGAGTGGGGTCACCCTGGACACCTGGGATTGGAGCAGAGGGAAGGGCTGGGGACAGGGGCTGAAAGGCAGAGAGGGACCTGGGGGAGCTGAGGGACAGCAGCTGGACAGGAGCCAGGTGTGCCCACGTGGCCAGAGGCACCTGGCCGGGATGAGGGCTGGACCAGCAGGAGCAGGGAAGGGATTGTCCCCTGTCCTGGGCACCTGAGGGACACCTCGAGTGCTGTGTCCAGTTCTGGGCTCCTCCATTTGGGACATGGAGGGGCTGGAGCGTGTCCAGGGCAGGGAATGGAGCTGGGAAAGGGTTGGAGAATTCCTGAGGGAGCTGGGAAGGGGCTGGAGAATTCCTGAGGGAGCTGGGAAGGGAATGGAGAATTCCTGAGGGAGCTGGGAAGGAGCTGGAGAATTCCTGAGGGAGCTGGGAAGGGAATGGAGAATTCCTGAGGGAGCTGGGAAGGAGCTGGAGAATTCCTGAGGGAAATGGGAAGGGGCTGGAGAATCCCTGAGGGAAGTGGGAAGGGGCTGGAGAATTCCTGAGGGAAATGGGAAGGGGCTGGAGAATCCCTGAGGGAAGTGGGAAGGGGCTGGAGAATTCCTGAGGGAAATGGGAAGGGGCTGGAGAATTCCTGAGGGAAATGGGAAGGGGCTGGAGAATTCCTGAGGGAAATGGGAAGGGGCTGGAGAATTCCTGAGGGAGCTGGGAAGGGGCTGGAGAATTCCTGAGGGAAGTGGGAAGGGGCTGGAGAATTCCTGAGGGAAATGGGAAGGGGCTGGAGAATTCCTGAGGGAAATGGGAAGGGGCTGGAGAATTCCTGAGGGAAATGGGAAGGGAATGGAGAATTCCTGAGGGAGCTGGGAAGGGGCTGGAGAATTCCTGAGGGAAATGGGAAGGGAATGGAGAATTCCTGAGGGAAATGGGAAGGGAATGGAGAATTCCTGAGGGAGCTGGGAAGGAGCTGGAGAATTCCTGAGGGAGCTGGGAAGGGGCTGGAGAATTCCTGAGGGAGCTGGGAAGGGGCTGGAGAATTCCTGAGGGAGCTGGGAAGGGGCTGGAGAATTCCTGAGGGAGCTGGGAAGGGGATGGAGAATTCCTGAGGGAAATGGGAAGGGGCTGGAGAATTCCTGAGGGAAATGGGAAGGGGCTGGAGAATTCCTGAGGGAAGTGGGAAGGGGCTGGAGAATTCCTGAGGGAAATGGGAAGGGGCTGGAGAATTCCTGAGGGAAATGGGAAGGGGCTGGAGAATTCCTGAGGGAAATGGGAAGGGGCTGGAGAATTCCTGAGGGAAATGGGAAGGGAATGGAGAATTCCTGAGGGAGCTGGGAAGGGGCTGGAGAATTCCTGAGGGAGCTGGGAAGGGGCTGGAGAATTCCTGAGGGAGCTGGGAAGGGGCTGGAGAATTCCTGAGGGAGCTGGGAAGGGGATGGAGAATTCCTGAGGGAAATGGGAAGGGGCTGGAGAATTCCTGAGGGAGCTGGGGAAGGAGCTGGAGAATTCCTGAGGGAGCTGGGAAGGGGCTGGAGAATTCCTGAGGGAAGTGGGAAGGGGCTGGAGAATTCCTGAGGGAAATGGGAAGGGGCTGGAGAATTCCTGAGGGAAATGGGAAGGGGCTGGAGAATTCCTGAGGGAAATGGGAAGGGGCTCAGCCTGGAGAAAAGGGGGATCAGAGGGGACCTTGTGGCTCTGCACAACTCCCTGCCAGGAGGGGACAGCCGGGGGGATTTGGGATCTGGGAACAGGAACAGGAGAGGGAACGGCCTCAGGCTGGGCCAGGGGAGATTGGGGTTGGATTTTAGGGAAAATTTCTGCATGGAAAGGAACTTGGAGCTGCCCAGGGAGGTTTGGAGTGTCCAAGGAATTCCTGGAGGTGGCACTGAGTGCCCCGGGCTGGGGACAAGGTGGGGATGGGGCACAGGTTGGATCTGGTGACCTCGGAGGGCTTTTCCAGCCTCAGGGATTTTGGGATGGGCGGTGCCACAGCCCCCAGTATTCACCGGCTGTGCTTTGCCCTCTGTCCCAGCCGATGTCAGACCCAGCGGGAGACCCGTGGGCACCGCCAGGGAGCAGCCACTCGCCAAGGCCTCAGGTGAGGGGTCGGGGGGCCTCAGGTGAGGGGTCGGGGGGCTCAGGTGAGGGGTCGGGGGGCCTCAGGTGAGGGGTCAGGGGTTGGGGACTCAGGTGAGGGGTCAGAGGGGGCTCAGGGGTCGGGGGTTGGGGGCTCAGGTGGTGGGTCAGGGTTCAAGGGGGGGCTCATCCCCAACATCTCAGGTGAGGAGTCGGAGGGGGCTCAGGTGAGGGGTCAGGGGGCTCAGGTGAGGGGTCGGGGGTTGGGGGCTCAGGTGAGGGATCAGGGTTCAAGGGGGGCTCATCCCCAAGGTCTCAGGTGAGGGTTTGAGGGGCTCAGGTGAGGGTTCAGGGGGGGCTCATCCCCAAGATCTCAGGTGAGGGGTAAGAGGGGCTCAGGTGAGGGGTCGGGGGGCTCAGGTGAGGGGTCAGGGGCTCAGGTGAGGGTTCAGGGTTCGAGGGGCTCAGGTGAGGGGTCAGGGGCTCAGGTGAGGGTTCAGGGGCTCAGGTGAGGGGTCAGGGGCTCAGGTGAGGGGTCAGGGGCTCAGGTGAGGGGTCAGGGTTCAGGGGCTCAGGTGAGGGTTCAGGGGCTCAGGTGAGGGTTCAGGGGCTCAGGTGAGGGGTCAGGGTTCAGGGGCTCAGGTGAGGGTTCAGGGGCTCAGGTGAGGGTTCAGGGGCTCAGGTGAGGGGTCGGGGGCTCAGGTGAGGGTTCAGGGGCTCAGGTGAGGGGTCAGGGGCTCAGGTGAGGGGTCAGGGGCTCAGGTGAGGGGTCAGGGGCTCAGGTGAGGGGTCAGGGTTCAGGGGCTCAGGTGAGGGTTCAGGGGCTCAGGTGAGGGGTCAGGGGCTCAGGTGAGGGGTCAGGGGCTCAGGTGAGGGTTCGAGGGGCTCAGGTGAGGGGTCAGGGGCTCAGGTGAGGGGTCAGGGGCTCAGGTGAGGGGTCAGGGTTCAGGGGCTCAGGTGAGGGTTCAGGGGCTCAGGTGAGGGGTCAGGGGCTCAGGTGAGGGTTCGGGGGCTCAGGTGAGGGGTCGGGGGGGCTCATCCCCATGGACACATCCCCGCTAGCCCTGCACCTCAGCAGATCCGCCCTCCTGAATTCCTTGGCGCTCTGGGAGCTGCCTCGTGCCCCATCCTGTTCCCTGGAGCTGGACACCGACACCCTCTGCCCTCCCCAGAGCATTCCCGCCCTGCCAGGAATTTGTACATTTGACCTTTTTTATGTTGAGTTCATTTTTCCGAATAAATCATTTTGGGGGTTGGTTCGTTTTAAAAACTTTCCTTCTATTTTTGGTCACGACAGCCAAATTAAAGTCACTGGGTTTGGTTTTATCCCCCACGGTGATGGCACAGAGCAGGTGGGACTGAAGATACTTTAAAACATAAAATATTTTTGAAATATTCAATATTCCGAAACATTTAAACGTAAAATATTTTTAAAATATTCAATATTCCAAATCATTTAAACGTAAAACATTTTTGAAATATTCAATATTCCAAAGCATTTAAACGTAAAATATTTTTAAAATATTCAATATTCCAAAGCATTTAAACATAAAATATTTTTAAAATATTCAATATTCCAAATCATTTAAACATAAAACATTTTTTAAATATTCAATATTCCGAATCATTTAAACATAAAATATTTTTTAAATATTCAATATTCCGAATCATTTAAACGTAAAACATTTTTAAAATATTCAATATTCCAAATCATTTAAACATTAAATATTTTTAAAATATTCAATATTCCAAGTCATTTAAACGTAAAATATTTTTAAAATATTCAATATTCCAAATCATTTAAACGTAAAACATTTTTGAAATATTCAATATTCCAAAGCATTTAAACGTAAAACATTTTTAAAATATTCAATATTCCAAAGCATTTAAACATTAAATATTTTTTAAATATTCAATATTCCAAATCATTTAAACGTAAAATATTTTTAAAATATTCAATATTCCAAATCATTTAAACGTAAAATATTTTTAAAATATTCAATATTCCAAAGCATTTAAACATAAAATATTTTTAAAATATTCAATATTCCAAAGCATTTAAACGTAAAACATTTTTAAAATATTCAATATTCCAAATTATTTAAACTTTTTTTTTTCAATATGCAATATTTTAAATAATTTCATTATTGACATGAAAAGGAATTCAGAGAAAGACAGAAAAATAAAGACAGAAAACTGAAAGAAAGACACAAACCCTGCTCTGTTTTCTTCCCCCTGGACAAACGGAAACTCTCCTGGTTTTGTGGCATCTCCCACTGCTGTAATTCCAGTGCCTGCGGATGTGTTTGCAAGGAATTCGCTGTGGAAAGGCTCCTACGAGTACCTGGGCAGGAAGCAGCCGGCCATGCTGTCTGTCACCAGCTTCGAGCCCAGCACCAGCAAGGTCAACGCCACCCTGATCGACCACAGCGGGGTGGAGCTCCAGGTGTCAGGTGAGGACACCGCGGGGATTGGGGTTGGCACCACCAGGTGAGGGACACCAGGTGGGGCTGGGGTTGGCAGTGCCAGGTGAGGGACACCAGGTGGGGCTGGGGTTGGCAGTGCCAGGTGAGGGACACCAGGTGATCTTTGGGAAGGGCTGGGGTTGGCAGCGCTAGGTGGGGGACACCAGGTGGGGTTTGGGTTGGCACCAAGAGGTGAGGGACACCAGGTGGGGCTGGGGTTGGCACTGCCAGGTGAGGGACACCAGGTGGGGTTTGGGTTGGCAGTGCCAGGTGAGGGACACCAGGTGGGGCTGGGGTTGGCAGTGCCAGGTGAGGGACACCAGGTGGGATTTGGGTTGGCACTGCCAGGTGAGGGACACCAGGTGGGACTGGGGAGGGGTTGGGGTTGGCACTGCCAGGTGAGGGACACCAGGTGGGGTTTGGGAGGGATTTGGGTTGGCAGTGCCAGGTGAGGGACACCAGGTGGGGCTGGGGTTGGCAGTGCCAGGTGAGGGACACCAGGTGGGGCTGGGGTTGGCAGTGCCAGGTGAGGGACACCAGGTGAGATTGGGGTTGGCAGTGCCAGGGCAGGGACTGTCCCCTGGGCACCTCCAGGGCTGTGTCCACTCATGGCCAGGGGATACTGAGTGTGTCCAGAGAAGAGGGAATGGAGCTGGGGAATTCCTGGAGGAAAGGAGGCCCAGGGGGTTCCCCACAACTCCCTGGCAGGGGGGGCAGCCAGGGTGGGTCGGGTTCTGCTCCCAGGGTGAGAGGGAACAGCCTCAATCTGTGCCAGGCTGGATTTTAGGGAAAGTTTCTGCATGGAAAGGCTGCTCAGGCCTTGGAAGTGCCCAGGGGGGTTTGGAGTTCCCATCTCTGGAGGTGCCCAAGGCAGAACTTGGAGTTTTTGGCAAAAAACTTTCAGTGATGTGAGTTGGACTTCGATGATCCTTGGGGATCCCTTCCAGCTCGTGATTCCATGAGTGCTCCGTGTCCCTGCCCTTCTGGAGCTTCCTGATCCAGCAGCAGAACCTGAATATTAATTATTTTAATATTAATTAAGTATTGAGTCCTTTCCCACGTGACAAATCCCTTCAGTATCCTGGGCTGTGTTTCCCAGTGTCAGGGCTGGTGTCCTGCCCTCCCACTCAATTATTTCAATCCAGAGTGACCCAGAGCTGGCACAATCCCTTCTTTTCCAGGGATTTACAAGAAGGAAGACGTGCACCTGCTGCTCCAGGTGTACCAGATCATGGGGCCACTCGAGATCTTTGCCAACAAGTTCAGGAATGACAAATGGGCTCTGGATGGACACGTGAGTGCCCCAAATCCAGCCTGGAATTCCCTGCCCTGGAGCTGAGGGATAATTCCTGGAGCTGGGAGGGGACCCAGCAGGTGACAGCTGCTCCTGCAGCTGGGGGTTGGTTTTATTGTCCTGGGGTTTGGAATCTGTCATCTCCCAGGTGATGCTGGAGGAGAAACCAACGGGATTCATTCCATGTGGATATTTTATATCTGCTCAACACCTCGCTGGAAAAGCTGATTTTCCCTAATGGAGCCAACTCCTCACCCCCTTCCTGTGTCTGGGAGTTTCCCAAACCCTTTAGGGATCCACTGGAGCTTGGGAAAAATGTGGATCCAGCCGATCCGTGGCCATTCTCCCTCTGGAATCAGCAATGTCCTCTCCGATGTCTGCTTATCACAAAAAAAGATTTTTTTTTTTTTGGCTTCCCTTCCTTTGGGACGGGAGAATTTTCAGCTGTCGGGCAGCGAAACCCCTTAAAAAAAACAAACAAAAAAAAAAAACAACAGGTTTTTTCTGGGGAAATGCATGCATTTGGAAGGGGCTGAGGTGAGCTGGGTGTTAAATCCAGGGAAATGTTGGATAAATCCTTTGGTTTGCACTCCCTGCAGGTCTCGGCCGAGTCCTCGAGCGGCACCTTCGTGTACCAGGGCTTTGTGCGAGGCAAAGGCTTCGGGCAGTTTGGCCTCCAGAGACTTGGTAAAATTCCCTGGATTTGTGCTTTTTTCTTTCCATCCCCAAAGCTCCGTTTTTTGGGAGGGATTTTCCCGAGCAGGGAATGTCTCTCCGATCCCCAGGTCTTGGATTTTCTGTGTTTTCCGAGTTTCTGCTGAGCTCGGTGTGAGGTTTGTGGGAGACAAAACAGCACAAAACAAACGGCACCGTGATGAAATTTCTAATTTTGGAACAAAATGAAGGATAACCAGGCTGCTGTCCAAAGGCAGGGAGAGTTTGGAAGCACAAACAACACCTGGACATGGTTTTTTGGTTTTTTTTCCAAATTCCCAGCTCTCTGCCAATCCCAAATCCCATTCCCACCACAGAAACTGGTGGATTTCTCCATCAGAAATCACAGAGGCTCTTGAGAGCTTAAACCACCCAAAGTTTAAGCTCCTAAATACCTCTTAAAGCGTGGTTTGAGCTCTTTAATCCCTCGGGGTTGCTGGAATCTCATCCCCTTTATGGATGCTCGTTATTGCAGCATTTCAGAGTCTCCTTAAAGCCCAAATTTATGCATCCAAGTTGGAGCTTTTTTGGCGAAATAAATCAATTTACACCTCCCTTTTAACTGCAAGTCTGGATAAATGACGAGGCCTAAATTAGGCTGGATCTCCATCCTTGCACATCCATTTTAAAATTCTCTTTTCCAGCGCCACTTCACTCATTTTGCTGCTGGTGCCACCTCGAGCCAAGCCCTTTTTCCCCCAGCAGGGCCTGGGAAATGTGGGAAATGTGGGAAATAAATGTGCTCTGGTGTGTTCCAGACATCAGCATGATGGAAAACGATCCCGAATCCATCGGCCACCACTTTGCATCCAACAGCAGCTCCGTGGCAGCCGCCATCCTTGTGCCTTTCATCGCCCTGATTATTGCAGGGTTTGTGCTTTATCTCTACAAACACAGGTGGGTTTGGGGAGAGAGTTCCCAAAGGTGGAAGAAATTCGGGGGTTTGAGAGAAGTGTCAGTGAGCTGGGCTTAAAATCCCACTTTTAGGGCTGGTTTAATTCAAGATTTTGGGACAAAAACAAAGAGGGTTTGGGAGATTTGGGCCATAATTCCAAAAGGTGAAAGAAATTCAGGGGTTTGAGAGAAGTATCAATGGGCTGGGCTTTAAGTCCTCCTTTTAGAGCTGGTTTAGTTCAGGAGGTGGGACAAAAACAGAAGGTTTGGGAGATTAATGCAGGGTTTGTGCTTTATCTCTACAAACACAGGTGGGTTTGGGGCGAGAGTTCCCAAAAGTGGAAGAAATTCGGGGGTTTGAGAGAAGTGTCAGTGAGCTGGGCTGAAAATCCCACCTTTAGGGCTGGTTTAGTTCAGGAGGTGGGACGAAAACAGAAGAGAGATTTGGGCCATAATTCCAAAAGGTGGAAGAAATTCAGGGGTTTGAGAGAAATGTCAATGGGCTGGACTTACAATTTTACTTTTAGGGCTGGTTTAATTCAAGAGGTGGGACAAAAACAGAGGGTTTGGGAGATTTGGGGAAAGAATTCCTAAAGGTGGAAGAAATTTGAGGGTTTGAGAGAAGTATCAGTAAACTGGGCTTAAAATCCCACCTTTAGGGCTGGTTTAATTCAAGAGGTGGGACAAAAACAGAAGGTTTGGGAGATTTGGGGAAAGAATTCCTAAAGGTGGAAGAAATTTGGGGATTTGAGAGAAGTGTCAGTGAGCTGGGCTTAAAATCCCACCTTTAGGGCTCATTTAACTCAAGGTGGGACAAAAACAGAGGGTTTGGGAGATTTGGGCCATAATTCCAAAAGGTGAAAGAAATTCAGGGGTTTTGAGAGAAGTATCAGTGAGCTGGGCTGAAAATCCCACCTTTAGGGCTGGTTTAGTTCAGGAGGTGGGACAAAAACAGAAGGTTTGGGAGATTAATGCAGGGTTTGTGCTTTATCTCTACAAACACAGGTGGGTTTGGGGCGAGAGTTCCCAAAGGTGGAAGAAATTTGGGGATTTGAGAGAAGTGTCAATGGGCTGGGCTGAAAATCCCACCTTTAGGGCTGGTTTAGTTCAGGAGGTGGGACAAAAACAGAAGAGAGATTTGGGCCATAATTCCAAAAGGTGGAAGAAATTCAGGGGCTTGAGAGAAATGTCAATGGGCTGGACTTACAATTTTACTTTTAGGGCTGGTTTAATTCAAGAGGTGGGACAAAAACAGAAGGTTTGGGAGATTTGGGGAAAGAATTCCTAAAGGTGGAAGAAATTTGAGGGTTTGAGAGAAGTGTCAGTGAGCTGGGCTTAAAATCCCACTTTTAGGGCTCATTTAACTCAAGGTGGGACAGCAACAAAGAGGGTTTGGGAAATTTGGGGAAAGAATTCCTAAAGGTGGAAGAAATTCAAGGGTTTGAGAGAAGTATCAATGGGCTGGGCTTTAAGTCCTCCTTTTAGAGCTGGTTTAGTTCAGGAGGTGGGACAAAAACAGAAGGTTTGGGAGATTAATGCAGGGTTTGTGCTTTATCTCTACAAACACAGGTGGGTTTGGGGCGAGAGTTCCCAAAGGTGGAAGAAATTCGGGGGTTTGAGAGAAGTGTCAGTGAGCTGGGCTTAAAATCCCACCTTTAGGGCTGGTTTAGTTCAGGAGGTGGGACGAAAACAGAAGAGAGATTTGGGCCATAATTCCAAAAGGTGGAAGAAATTCAGGGGTTTGAGAGAAATGTCAATGGGCTGGACTTACAATTTTACTTTTAGGGCTGGTTTAATTCAAGAGGTGGGACAAAAACAGAGGGTTTGGGAGATTTGGGGAAAGAATTCCTAAAGGTGGAAGAAATTTGGGGATTTGAGAGAAGTGTCAGTGAGCTGGGCTTAAAATCCCACCTTTAGGGCTGGTTTAGTTCAGGAGGTGGGACAAAAACAGAAGGTTTGGGAGATTTGGGGGAAGAATTTCTAAAGGTGGAAGAAATTCGGGGATTTGAGAGAAGTATCAATGGGCTGGACACAATTTTACTTTTAGGGCTGGTTTAATTCAGGAGGTGGGACAGCAACAAAGAGGGTTTGGGAAATTTAGGAAAGAATTCCTAAAGGTGGAAGAAATTTGGGAATTTGAGAGAAATAGTGAGTTGAGGTTAAAATCCCACCTTTAGGGCTGGTTTAGTTCAGGAGGTGGGAAAACAAAGCGTGAGGGATGAGGGTTTGGGAGAGGAGAGTTAAAAGGGTTTTGCTGGCCATTAACGGGATTTGTGGCCACATTTAGGAGGACGAAAAGCAAATTTGGGAGGATAAAAAACAAATTTAGGAGGATAAAAATCAGATTTCCCCCCCTCCATGGCTTTGAACGTGGTGTAAATTCAGTTTTGCTCCCGACCAATGCTGCAAATCCCAGCCGGATTCTCCCGTCCCCGCGGGTTCCCCCTGTCAGTGCCCTCCCTCGGGGCTGTCACCTGGGTGGGTTTTGTCCCCCGACCCCACAGGAGGAGACCCAAAGTCCCTTTCAATGGCTACGCCGGGCACGAGAACACCAACGTGAGGGGAACCTTCGAGAACCCCATGTACGAGAGGAACCTGCAGCCCTCGGACATCGTGGGCGGCGAGGCCGAGTTCACCGTGAGCACGGTGTGCACGGCGGTATAGCGCCCGCCCGCGGTGAGTGGGGCACGGGGACACGGCCTGGGACACGGCCTGGGACATGGGGACACGGCCTGGGACACGGCCTGGGACACGGGGACACGGCCTGGGACACGGGGACACGGCCTGGGACACGGCCTGGGACATGGGGACACGGCCTGGGACACGGCCTGGGACACGGCCTGGGACATGGGGACACGGCCTGGGACACGGGGACACGGCCTGGGACACGGGGACACGGCCTGGGACACGGCCTGGGACACGGGGACACGGCCTGGGACACGGGGACATGGCCTGGGACACGGGGACACGGCCTTGGTGATGGGGACACGGCCTGGGACATGGGGACATGGCCTGGGACACGGGGACACGGCCTGGGACACGGCCTGGGACATGGGGACACGGCCTGGGACACGGGGACACGGCCTGGGACATGGGGACACGGCCTGGGACACGGCCTGGGACACGGCCTGGGTGATGGGGACACGGCCTGGGACATGGGGACACAGCCTTGGTGATGGAGACACGGCCTTGGTGATGGGGACACGGCCTTGGTGATGGGGACACGGCCTGGGACATGGGGACACAGCCTGGGACATGGGGACACGGCCATGGACATGGGGACACGGCCATGGACATGGGGACACGGCCTGGGACATGGGGACACAGCCTTGGTGATGGGGACACAGCCATGGTGATGGGGACACAGCCTGGGACACGGGGACATGGCCTGGGACATGAGGACACGGCCATGGTGACACCAGGACACAGCCTGGGACATGGGGACACGGCCATGGTGACACCAGGACACAGCCCTGGGACACGGGGACACGGCCATGGTGACAGGGACACAGCCTGGGACACGGGGACACACCGCTGGACAGAGGGACACACCCCCCCAGTCACAGGGACACCCCCTGGTGACAGGGACACCCCCTGGACACTGGGACACAGCCCTGGTGACAGGGACACCTGGGGGTTGTGGGATCGGGGAGTGGGTGGGGTTGGAAGGGTTCTCGTGGGACTGTGGGACGTGTGGAGCTGGAAGGGTTCCTGTGGGATCTGGGGATGGGTGCAGTTGGAATGATTCTCATGGGGCTGTGGAGCTGGAAGGGTTCTTGTGGGATCATGGAACACATGGAGCTGGGAAGGATCTGGTGGGATCATGGAACACATGGAGCTGGGAAGGATCTGGTGGGATCATGGAACACATGGAGCTGGAAGGGTTCTTGTGGGATCATGGAACACATGGAGCTGGAAGGGTTCTTGTGGGATCATGGAACACATGGAGCTGGGAAGGATCTGGTGGGATCATGGAACACATGGAGCTGGGAAGGATCTGGTGGGATCAGGGGATGGTGCAGTTGGAAGGGTTCTCATGGGATCAGTTCACTGTGGCCTGCAGAGCCCTTCCACCTGGAATCCTCCAATTTTAGGATAACGAAGCCACAGAATTTCCATCCACAACCAACTCTTTGCTTCCCCAGCTTCCCGGGGTCGGTGTCCAGTGGATGATTGTCCCACCTCTCCATCCATCCATCCCCTCCCCACCTCCCTGGAATTCCCCAGGGGCTGCTGGATCCACCTCCTCCATCCTGCTGGATCTCCAAGCCAAAGGTTCTGCTCCAGCTGCTCTCCAAGACCTCGGCAAGGCCTGGGGCTGGGAGCTGCTCCCGGGGCTCCTGCAAGGAGCTTCCCAAATTTTGGGAAGAGCTTGGGCTGCAAAGAGGTTGTGCACAAGGTGCTGGATTCGTGGAAAACACCTGGATGGGACAGGATGAGGATTTGGGTTTCCTGTATTTGGGTTTCTGGGTCATTTCTTGGTTGGATTATTTTTACCCCAGGGCTTGAGCAGAGGAAGAGTTTTCAGATGGGGCCTTTCCAAGGAAAACTTGGGAAGCTTCCATGTTCATGGAAAAACACCTGGATGGGACAGGATGAGGATTTGTGTGTCTGGGTTTGGGTTTCTGGGTTATTTTTTGGTTCTGTTTTCTACCCCAGGGCTTGTGCAGAGGAAGGGTTTCCAAATGGGAGCTCTCCAAACCTTGGGAAGCTTTTCCTCTCTTCCCTGTGTTCTGTTTTCCTTTGGGCATTCCTGGCTGGATTTATGGAGAACACCTGGATGGGACAGGATGAGGATTTGGGTTTTCTGTATTTGGGTTTCTGGGTCATTTCTTTGTTGGTTTTTCTGTCCCAGGAAGAGTTTTCAAAAGGAACCTTCCCAAAACTTGGGAAAAGCTTCCCAAAAGCTTTTCCCCTCTTCCCTGTGATTGATTTTCCTTTGGCCATTCCTGGCTGGATTTATGGAAATGCCCTGGACCCAGGACAAGGATTTGTTTTCCTGCATTTGGGTTTCTGGGTTATTTCTTTCTTTGATTTTCTACCCCAGATAGAATTTTCAAAAAGGAACTTTCCCAAAATTTGGGGAAAAGCTTCCCAAAGCTTTTCCCCTCTTCCCTGTGTTTGATTTTCCTTTGGCCATTCCTGGCTGGGATTTTCCTGCCCCATGTCCCTCCTGATTCAGGCTGGGCCCAAATCCCTGATCAGGAATTCGCTGCCAGACGATTCCAGAAGGGACAGGAATATCCAGAAGGGATAAAAATCCTCTCTGAAAAGAACTCAACAAACCCTAATTCCCCCAAAAGCTTCCCAAATCCTTTGCCCTTTCCAGACTGATCCTCCAAAGGGCAATGCAAGAGGAGTTTTATTTCCCAGGGGCACTGAGATTTCCTGGGATTTTGTGGGAGCAGCCTGACATTTCCCTCCTCTGCATCCTTGTGATCCAGAGTTTGCTTGGAGTCATTTTTTTTTTTTTTTTTAGAAGTGCCATTCCCAGGTCAGGGCTCCAAGGAAAATCAGGATGAACCCTTTGGGAATGAGGGTTTCCATCCATGCTCCCATTCCAGCACGGATTTTCTCCTCCCTGAAGCTCCTCCTGCTGAAAACCATGGGATAATTTGGGAATTTTTCGTCGCTTTATCCTTGATTTTCTGGGTGTAAATACATCAATATTTTATTTTTGTTACTCCTGGCTTTCCTTCAGCTCTCCCAGAGGGAGCAGAATTTTCCCAGCCTGCCAAAAAACCGCCACCTGTGCTCCCAAAAAATGTCACTTCTGCTCCCAAAAAATGCCACCAAACTGCCCTGGGATGTTGGAGCCACGATCCAGCGTGGGCAGGGATCAGGGAAATTTGGGTTTGGGGACACTGGAGTCAGGTGTGCTCCCACCTGGAGAGAATTCCAGGGTGAAATTCCATGGGAGGATGGGTTGGGATGGGGTCTGTCCTTCCCAGCAGGATTCCAAGGGAATATTTCCCTTTTTTCCTCCCACTCACTGCTGGAACAAGGCTGGGATAATCCTTGGGATCCCTCCCTGCCTCCAGCTGGGCTCTCCTGGCCTTTTCCAAGCTCAATTCTCCCTAAAAAAAAATAAAAAAAAAAAACCCAAACCCAACCAGCCCAACCCAAACCCCAATTCCAGCTCCCAAAACTCCAACAATCCTTGGAAGCAGAGCTGGGATCCTTCCACATTCCAGGGAATCCTGTCCAAAATCCCGGGAATCCTGTCCCCACTGCTCCAGGTGATGCTCGTTGGCTTCTCACACCTGGCTCCCTGCTCTTTCCATGGAAAAAACAAACAAAAAAAAAAAAAAAAAAAAAAAAATCCCAGGAGAAATGCTCATTCCATGGAAAAAAAAAACAAAAAAAAACCCAAAAAAACCCCAGGAGAAATGCTCATTCCATGGAAAAAACAAACCCCCCCCCAAAAAAAAACCCAGGAGAAATGCTCATTCCATGGAAAAAAAAAACCAAAAAAACCCCAGGAGAAATGCTCATTCCATGGGAAAAAACCCAAAAAAAACCCCAAAAAAAACCAGGAGAAATGATCATTCCATGGAAAAAAAAAACCAGGAGAAATGCTTATTCCATGAAAAAAAACCCCCAAAAAAATGCTTATTCCATGAAAAAAAACCCCCAAAAAAATGCTTATTCCATGAAAAAAAAAAAAAAAACCAAAAAAACCAGGAGAAATGCTCATTCCATGGAAAAAAAAAAACCCAAAAAAACAGGAGAAATGCTCATTCCATGGAAAAAAAAAACCCAAAAAAACAGGAGAAATGCTCATTCCATGGAAACAAAAAAACCCAAAAAAACAGGAGAAATGCTCATTCCATGGAAAAAAAAACAAAAAAAAACCCAGGAGAAATGCTCATTCCATGGGAAAAAAACCCAAAAAAAAAAAACCCAAAAAAAACCAGGAGAAATGCTCATTCCATGGGAAAAAAACCCAAAAAAAAAAACAAAAAAAACCAGGAGAAATGATCATTCCATGGAAAAAAAAAAAC